>WEIU01012615.1:193694-232979 GCA_013389925.1 Aegithalos caudatus | reverse complement strand
GAGCGGCGGGGCCGGGACGGAGGCGGCAGGATGCCCCCGGCCAGCGGGGTGTGCGAGGACAGAGCCGGGCGGCCCGGGCTGCGGCAGCCGTGCGTGTTGTCACACAAACGCCGTGGAGAGGGGATGGTGCCTTCTCCAAGGGACATCCCGGCATCCGCAGTGGTGCGAGGCTGTATCCCCGCTTATGAAAGTAGTAATTCCCATATTGTTCTAAGAATACTAACTTCAGGCAGTGTGGCTACGTCTAAATAGGAACCAACTCGATGTTCTGACCTGAGAGATGCTGACTCTTCTCCAGACCGCTTCTGCCACTTGCTACACACAGAGACAAGTACTTAGCTGTCCCTGAATTACAACAGCGTGGTGCAATTTGCTTTGATTTGGTTTAATTTCTTGGAATTTGGATGCTTGAAATTTCAACTTCAAGACAACACCCACAAAGTTTCTACTCAGTCCTTTACTGCTTTCTCAAGGTAACGCAAAAACACTTAGATAACAGGAAAAAGCTTGTTTACAATTTACTTTTCATGGGTCTTCACATCTGACACGTTCAAGCAGGGAAGTGAAGTACAGTCAAGCGATTTCCGAAAACATGCTGCCACCAGAAGCTGCATCAACATTTTCAGAACCCAACTGATCTTACATTGACTAATTACTGTGATCTATTCAGGCATCAATGCACAGGTAAAATGACAAATCTTATCAATTTGTTCAAGAATTTGTCTCATTCTGAAAATAAAAATGGCATTACAATATCAAAATAGGTGTAATGCAAAGATTAGCAGAGCATCCAGCCAGAGAGCACTTTGCTACATTGTCTGATTTGTGTTATCACTTGTCACCAAATTTTAGGAAGCCCATGACCCAAACATTATCATTCGGATCTTGAAAACAAGATACTGTTATAGCATCCATGACTTGAAAATTGTAAGATTAAGAAACTTTTCCAGCCTCTGAATTATCAAATTAACATAATTTTAAGAAATATAAGATATATGGCAAAGATAAAGAATCCTAATTCATCATTCCATTAAAGATTACTTCCAAGATTATTTTCATCTTGACATGTGAACAGAACTCAATATTGCTTAAAGAAGCAAATGAACAAAACTGAACATTTATTTCATCTCATTCTGCAGATGGCAAACAAGCGTAACATCAGTCAGAATGCTGAGGTATTCTGCATTTCTCACAAATTACTCACCCTCATTAGAAACAGGTTTTGTAATATTTAAATAGATTTGTTACTTACTCTGTTAGACTATTACAAGAGCACAGCCTATAAAAATTACCCACTTTTTAGGTTACTTCTGATCTTCCTTATGCATCACCTAGGTTCAAAAATTATGCCAAATCCTCCACTCCTTTGAGTTATTTCTGCTACAGATATATGATGTACTGCTTTTTGACAGCAAATGAGATCAAGCTGTGGCAACCAGTATTGATTCAGAAGTTAAAGGAAGAGGCAAATAATTGTCATAATCTTCAGGCGATTTCAGAAATTATTTCTAGAATTGATATCTTTTGCAAAAATTGGTGATTTAAATCCAAGGGTATGTAAATAGGGTGTTTTTCATTTTTAAAGGATAAATTCTACTTGAGAATGTGAAGATAATTCAGCATAGAAGTCTTTCTAGAGCATTCAGTTATAAATTAAATGAAAGCTAGCAGTCAAGTAATCAATTTCCTCAGAAGATTCATGTGACCTATTAACGTATGGTACATAAACTCAAGATTGCATTACACAGCAAAGATGGGAATTAAGTAGCTGTCATTCCCAGGCCCTGCTGAAGAAGGGAGTCTGATGAAGAAACTCCTACTGTTGCTGCCTGGGCTGCACTCTGTGTGGCAGCCTTCCAGCATCTAGGAAGGTTATTAAAGCCACAGCAGTGGGAGATACTTAACGTGTATTGCTGGGATGAACACGGTCCAGAGAGCTGATATCTCCTAGCATATGTATGAAAACAGAATTCTCTACCTTAGTGCAAACATCCTTATTGGCTTACATAAGTCAATTCTTCTACCAGTGTCATTCATCATGGACAGCTCATGATTCTTTAAGTCTCTGACACCAAAGCTTATTGGGCCTTTCAAAGCACAAACATAGCTGATCACATCTTCAGATCTTTTGGAGCACAGTGCAGATACATCACTCTTCAGCTATCAAACATTTAGTTCTCAAATCTCAGCATCAAATGTTCAGTCTAAGAGTAGTTACAGACACTACAAGAGCCAAGGGTGTATTTTCTGGACTCTTTGGCCTCTTCACCACAGAACCTGCTCTAACTTGTGTGTTCCCTTTCTGCTTCTGTGCTTGTCCATCTCCACAAATAGGTTTTAGCAGTTGCAACACTCCTCTATTCATGGTTAAGTATGTCTACATTACATCAAGAGGCATATCATGCAAATATACACAGGACAGACTTTTCTTACTATAATCATAGAATCATAGAATATCTTGAGATGGAAGGGACCTAAAAGGATCATCGAAATCCAACTCCTGGCCATGCACAGGACAGCACCAACAATCACACCATGTGCCTGACAGCATTGTCTAAGCACTTCTTGAACTTTGGCAGGTTTGGTAATGTGACCATTGCCCTGGAGAGCTGTTCCAGTGCCCAACCACTCTCTGGGTGAAGAACATTTCCCTAGCACCCAGCTCAAACCTCCTGACACAATTTCATGCCACTGCCTTGGGAGTCATCGCTGGCAGCCAGAGAAGAGAGATCAGCTCCTGTCCTTCTGCTTCCCCTTGCAACAAAGCTGCAAAATTCCAAAGAAAGTGCAGAATTCCACTAGAAGAAAAGGTGCTACACAGCATGAATAGAAGGTTCAAAAATATCTGGTTATTCTTTGTCTTTTCTTTTCATCACAGCCCAGCCTAGCCCAGCACTCATCTCCCCTCATTCCCCCCCGCCATAACTTATTATAATTCTTTCTCAAGTAGTCATAAAATTGTAACAATTACTTTATTTCTTCTGTTGGAAATGTACACTGATAAAACCCATCATTCTTGCCAGAAAAGAAACAACTCAGTTCAGGGGGTTTTGTTTGTTTAAATGAAGACTCAAAACATTAACAAATCTAACATTAATAAAAGTAAAGCCAGCCTTAAAACCATTATTTGGTTTGTCCCAGGTCTTAAATTTGAATTCCAGTTCTTTATTGTCTCTTTAAAATTATCTCTGTGGTCAACAAGAAATTTTGTGAGCTCTTGCAATCTGTAGTCTGTAGAAACATAAAGGATGTTACTGCAAGCAGTTAGAAGACACATAAGTGAAGTTAAACTGCAGGTAAGCAAACAGCCCTCAAGGAGGAAGACAAGTGTCTATTGCTTATTTAGCAACCAGTTCAAACATGTCCATACGCCAGCGTTTGGTCTGGCACACAGTTGAAGAAGGAAAGAAATTAGATGGGAACACTGTAACCTCCCAGACCTGAGGTACCAAAGTCCCTTTTAAAATAACTGGACAGACAATGTAAGACAAAGGAGAGGGGACTCAGATGCAGAAATTAGGATAGAGCTACACTTTGTCATAAACCTTTCAAGAATGGGTGAAATTTTGCTCTGCCAAGGAGTTATAAAACAATGGTGTACTCTAAATATCTTGTTTTGTGAGATGTGATAGGCAAACCTGGAATTCTGACTGAAATATACAGAGAAAATCTTTAATTTGTTGCTATTTTTGATAATTTTTAAATATAGGAAGGAATCCATAACCTCTCTGCAGGAGTACAAGGGAAGGATGACCTTCCAAAAGTTTTATTAGGATGCTTAAATACTTGGGTAGCTGAAGAAAGTTGGGACTCTACTTCTAAAGAAGGTATAGACCAGCACAAACTTGTAGAAACCAACCTTTAATACTGTGTTTCAGTATTTACTAGTCAGACTTCCTTGGTTAGCTAAGAAAGAAAATTATATTAGGGACAGAAATTAATATCCTGAGCTATGAAGCTCATCAACACAGGACATGACAGAATATTCACAGTGCATGGGCCCAGTTCACTAAAGATCCACATCTATTCATTGAAAGAAAAGCTTTTCCATTTGCAACAAAAAAGGAAAATCGGTGCATTTACAGATTAATAAATAAAATGAAACGTGGTAATTCTTTGGATTTTTTTACTTTTTGTTGCAAATTATTCCCACTGTTCCAACAAAGTGTAGATGAGTGTCTAAACAAAGTATTTCTTACTTATAGGACATATTCTGATTAGGTCCATAAATATTAGAACTATATCAACTGAAAAATTATTTGAATTTTGTCACAAAACCTGTCACAGCTTCATTTTAGCTGTTGTAAAGGGGTTAAACTCTGCTAAAGAGGAAAGCAGTGCTTCAGCAAATGAATCCAATTTTCTTCCCTAACTATACAAACTGTTGCATATATTTTCCCCTCTAGCAATCTCACTTTCATTGTTCCACACTACCACCCTGAATAGTAATTTGGCTTTGAATAATTCCTCTCATCATAATGCAGATGTCAACACCAAACGATAGAGGCACATGCCACAGTGTATGCAGCAGCTCTGGATTAAAATGCAGACTCTTGTATGCAGAGCCAGTGGAGCATGTGGTTTTTATTTTTCAGCTGTTTCCATCAGATTGAAAATTCCACAGACTACAGAGTTTTGAATAATTTAGAATGCTGCTTGGAATACTTTTTAGCTGGAAAAATACATAAAGAGAGGGAGAAAATTACTTAATTTTAGTTTGCTGGGTAGATTTGATTCCTAAATAATAGTATCTTCCTAGGGAGGAGAGGCTAAGTACATAAAACATGCCAGTTCAGGAGAACATATTGATTCACTATATTAATGAGACTCCAGAGCAATTTCATCTTTGAACAAGCCCAGCAGCAGGGCTATTTCTCTGCCTCTGTGACAGGAAAGGAATAAAAACTAGGCTGTCGACTTGCTTGACTACTCAGAACTGACAAGACTCAGGTAGGTGTAGAATAAATTAGCTTGCAATTGCTTTAACAGCAACATTGGGTAACCAAACACCATGGAAGCTGTTAGTTGCAAAGAAATGGCTAAGCATATTTATTCAAATGCACTGGTGATTTAAGTGTTTAAAAAATGTGAGTTAAATGTTTCAAAAATTCTATTACTTATGGGTATCTCTTGAGTTAAAGAGCATGAATCCAGCAAGGGAATAGGTTAAGGTCAGATTTCTCATTATGCATCATTTTCCATCTCCTCTGCATGTGTCTTCCTCAGCTGGAGTCAAATTCAGAAATGGCATTTGTGCTGCACATCATTTTTCGAACAACTATTTTACCGAATATAAAATACATCCTAAAGAATCTCACATGAAATAAAAAATAAAATCCTCTGCAAATCCTGTTTGTCTAGATTATGTCCCAATGAATAAAACAGCAGGAATTGAAACTGTTTTTCAGGATCAAGCCCAAATATTTGGCCCTCACCTCAGTGCAAGCAGCTCCCACAGAATCATGGAATGAGGCACCATGCACTCATTGCAGAGGCAGAATCTGGCAACTTGCTTTTATCATAAAGCTCAATTTGCTGTGAAATAGAAATATACTGCAGCAAAAAAAACCACCAAACCCTGCAAAGACAAAGCTGAGTCAAGAGATTCATAACTACAAAATTCCCAAGTCTAATTTCTTATGTAGTTTATATTTTGCCAACATTTGCAAGTCATAGTTGCAAGGCTAGGCTGCAGCTCTAGCAAGAGGCTGAGAAGGAACTGAGCTGTGGTAGCAATAATGTTCTTTCTCTGAAGAGCCCTTCCAGGCCTTTCCTCACTTAGCCTTGTCAAGTCTCATTGCTCTGAGTCGATGGCTCACTCAATCAGACCTCAGCTCATGCACTTTCACACTTCTGCCTCAGTCTGCATTCCACGTGTTTGCAGTGCTGGCATTCTCCTTTGGATCTGTGCTGTGCCGTGTTTGCCGTGTATCAGAAGGAGCAGACGTGGCAGCAGTGCACATTTTCTGGGCAGCTGCCTGCAGCTCTGTGCTTTCCCACAAACACATGAACCCGGGACACGACCTTGAGCACAGCAGATGCACAGACCTCCCTCAGCAGCTGGAGTCCCAGGAGTCAGCATCAGTATCTGCTAAAAGATTCCTGCTCTAAAAGATTCCTGCTCGGAGCATCGACCCAGTGAGCAAAGGGAATAGAATTCAACAAATATCTTCGTGTCTAATTAGACAGTGCTTGCACTCAAGGGGAGCCTACCAGAAGCAAACAGTCAACACAGCCAGATTCATGGGGATTGGTAACCAGTCACCAACTTGACTGCAACTTTCCTCTACTCCAAGCAACAAAAGGAACTCAATCACTGACTGAGGCAGGAATGCCTGTGGTTCCAGCTTTGCTTCTGAGACTGACTGAGATTGGAAGCCCTGCACATCATGAAAAGCCAGATAACTCATCTCCTCTGTTTCTCAAAGGCATGACTGAATCAAACCTTGTGTAGGTTCTCATCTGAACTCCCATTTGGACTAGACTCCCATTTCAAGGCATAATGGAAGAGTATTCAGTAAGAACTAATGATACTTATAAATCACATCCTTTACTGACTGAAATTACACAGCATTAATTTTCTGCACTGGACTTTCATGCTGTATGTTACTTCATTTTGTTACACATTCCTAGGACAAATGGAAATACAAAATAAAAAAAGTTGAAAACCATAAACGCAGGGAAGCCACATTAATTTATGCATCCATCTGGTAAGTCCTGCTATTTGTTTCTCACATAGTACTTAGCAGAAAATAGCTATTTTCTATGGTTCAAACCACTTGATTATTTCATTAGCACTTATAGTGATTAATTAAAATGTCATGTCGAAAAGCACAAAAGCCTAAATTCTGTTAAATAGGGAATTTATTATCATCATCACAGCCTAAAATTGATGCCTTGATTGAATTTTCTGCAAAAGCTGCACTACCAATTGAAGTGAACAATATTACAATGTCGTGTTCTCTGCCTAGTTGCAAACCTGGTTGCTTGTACTTTCAGAAGGAACCTAAGCTTAGTGGTATATGAAGACAGAAAACTCACTAAAACAGGTAATTCCAGCACAAAGGAAATGCACAGGGAGAGGAGTCTTCATTTGGAATCCATAAGGGCAGTTAATGCATTAAAAAAGGGCATATTAGTTGTGAAGATAGATGTTCATATAAAGACACTCTGACACTCACAGTTAGCCATTAGTAACATTTTTTAAAAATTAAAAAACAGCTAAAGCCTATATAAACCAAAAGGAATGAGGTGTCTGGATTTCATGAGTGGCAATTCTTGTGTAGGGACTACAAGACTATACCAACAATCAGAGCAAGCTCTGAGTGTGAAAACTGTCTTTACTTTCCTTCAGCAGACATTGATCTCAGTGGACTTAGGATAACAACAGCTTTGGGAAATCCTATGATGCAAACCTGCATGATGACAGGAAGGCAAATCTTGACACCAGAAGATGACATGCAGCAAACACAGGGTTTTTTTTTTCTTTTCTATTCTCTGTGTACAAAGAGATAAAAGGGTGCTTCTGCATCCCTGATCCTGACAAAGGAAACCTAATTTTGTGAGGGTGTCACCAAGCTGCTAAATGCTTATTATCATACTGGGAAAGATCATGGCACAGCAACTGAATTGTGTTTCTCACCTGGTGCTTGTGTGTCAAGTACAGAAAATAAAATTTGGTCCCAATTTTGAACCTGCAATGTTCTGTCTTCCTTCACCTCAGCATCTCTTTCATGGACAGAGATAAGACTTGATTTAAAACAAACAGCCTAGTAAACAACAATCCTGTACTGCACAACAAGCTTTTTGTGAATTACCTTGGTGTCTTTAATTAGAAATAATACCATTCATCCAAAGTGGAATAAGAAAAAGCTATGAGAACTTGTAATGGTAATTGTTGTTTAGCTTAGAGCTCAGAGTCAAAGGATTTAAGCTTTCACTCATGAGAAAAATTGTATTCCTCATGGTTGGAGAGAAAAAGTAAAATAATAACTCAGGTGTTTCCTTAAACAACAAAAAGAAATAAGTGAGAAAACCCCATGGATCACACCAGAAAAAGCCCATGATTTTACAGGATGGTGGGGAAGGAGGGAGAGGAGGGATTTGCACAAAATATTACCATAGGTGAATCCTGTATAACTGTATTTGTGATGCAATGTATTTTAAAGATCATCCACAGGGAAGCCTAAGCAAACAGAAGACAAATCTGTGTGTCTCTAAGATGGCTAACATTTGCATTTCACTTTCACATGCTGACCAAAATGAAAAAAACACAAAACTAGACCAGCATATTTAATTCTGCTTTGCAGAATCTTTCAAGCTCCCAAAATTAGTGTTATTTTTCCTCTGTAATGAAGGAAGGAAAATAATTTCCATACTTCTGTAACAATACAAGAGTTCAGGACAATCTAAATTCCTGCTTTAATATTTGAATATAGATTATGAATATTTACTGTGAATTTTCATCCTACATGATTCTAAATAAAGAATGGTTTTAAATAGAGCATGGTTTTAAATGAGCTTTTTCACACACCATGTCTGTACTTCTACTTTTCAAGCTGTAGTCAACCAGCAGGCCATAATTTAGTCTTTAAATATCTCCTGCCTATTTCTAAGAATTCTCACGTTAACCAATAATTTTACTGAAGAACTAACTTCCACAAACTAGGTGTACATATTTCCTAGCAATATTACTGCTGTCTCTAAAGAATCTTTTTTTCTTCACATGGAAGCAAGTTTTAAGTCTCAGAAGAAAAATTTATTTTCTAGGCTTGTATGTAGCAAGGAGGATGTGGTAAACTTCCACCTCAGTGATTTCTTCTACATTGAAAAGCCAGCTTGGGAGGGCCCAATACCTAATCACCAGAATCTATCAGAATAACACATGCAAAAACGAAAGAGAAGTGTATTTTCTTCCCTCTTGTTGGCTAGGCTGCATTTCACTTGACTGACACTATTGAGAATGACCAGGCCAAAGAGCTGAGAATTTTAGCCCTGGTGAAGACACACACACTCATATAACTGAACTGCTTCCAGCAGCCAAGCTAAATTACCCAGGTTTAGTAGGGCACCTCTGTGCATCAAGGCACAGGATTTGGTGTGCATTGAGCAAGTAGCAGTTTGGAGAAAAACAAACAAACAAACAAACAAAAAAAGAACACTTAGAAAACACTTACAGCAACCTCACTTTCCCATGAGAGTGGCTGAAATAGCCTTTGCAGTTAGATGGGGCAGGAGGAACGCCTTTGGTGGTTTTGGGCACACAATCAAAATATTCTGAAAATGTAGCAAACATGAAAGGTTACCTTGAAAGCAAACAGCATCAGCTGGTCCGCTACTAAGCCACAGAAGTACATCCATTAAGGATCTTGTAATGTCTTATTTGGGAAAGCTTGTAAGTGCCAAATCGATGAAGATATAATTTTAGATTACTGAGTAAGAATGCAGCAAAAATTGTAGTCATTTTTGAAAAAAACAGGCCAATTCTTAGAACTAAGAAAAAGGTATTGGTTTATACCAAGATGCCATTTTTTGAGTAATTTATATACAGCATCAGGTCACAGAGGACTTCACAATTCTGCAAGGAAGATTCTATGAAAACATAGAAATTAAATGCAACTGCATCTCACAGCATGAAAGTAATGTACATGAAGGGTCTTTCCTCTTTCATGGGCCTGCAGGAGAAAGGAAGAGCACTCAGCAACATTAGCCTCCAAAAACTTCTCCCAGAGATGAGAACCCAAATGGATTTCACAGAACTGTCTGTGCTCTATTCTTCCAGCCATAAAACTGTTCCTTGCCAAGGTAAAACAGATCAAGTCCTCTGGCACAACTACAACAACTGAGGAATAGATTCTTGGTGATTTCCTGACCCCAGTCCTGATTTTCCCCTCATCAGATGGCATGGTTTTAGGGTTACCCTGACTGGCATTATGTGACAAAGCCCCAGATGGTTTTTACAGCTTTCAGAAAAACACTTGGCCTTATCCTGGCACAGCCATTGTGCCAGTATCTGAGAAAGCTGTGATGTAAAGCTGACTGTTGTTTCTGCAGCAATAACATTTGCCAATATTTACTCAAGGAAGAGGAGTGGCAGATGGCTACAAATGAGTCATTGGTAAATAATGCAAGAACATTTTTTAGCTCACCCTGAAATAATCCCTTGGGATTGCTGAAGATCCCTGGGAGAGAGACAACATCGATTTCATGGGCATAGATTTAAGGAGAGTCTTAGCAAATTCAGAAGTAGAATGTTTATTTGGAATAAATTTTATACTGCTTCTTTGTCTCATCACCATCTATGTTTCCAAATAATTTTTATTAACTACATTTGCAAATGTTTGTAGTCCTTGAAGTCAGTGTTCCCAAAAGCTCAAATCAGGCTCCATAGTATAATGACCTCATAAATAATTTCCTCTACATAAGTGAGTGCAATGCTTTTCCCCCCCCCTAAATTAGACACTGCAACACATGCACACTCAAAAGCAGACATAATAGCAGCTGAACCACTGAGATGAGGAAGGAATTTTGTCAATGTGGTGTGACTCAAACTTTAAGTAAGAAAATTTGTATAGGGCCAATAATCTTTTCTATTGAAGTGCATTCATTTTCTCTCCTCCAGTGCCACAGTATAGCTATTGCCTATGGATTCAGGCTTAAGGCAGCATAAGCGAAAAATCAGAAAATCTAAAATAAATCTAGATGAGTCAACAGTTAGGGAGTGGATTTTTCTGGGAGCCTCCACTATGACAGAAAGATTTCAAAATAAAGGCAAGTGAAGGCAAGGCTAGACAAATTAAATGTCAATTATGATTCCTTTTTAGAAACACTATATATCTCATGAACATGCCTTCATTCTACTTCCTTCAGCAGATTGACACATATTGCCACAGCCACGATGAGCTCAGCTGTGTGCTGCACTTCCACAAATTCCCATACACCCAGCACATCTCTAACCACAGCAATCAACCAGCCACCATATGGCTTTGTTACTTCCTTACAAGCCTTACCAACAGGATAAAGCCACATAACACAAGCACTTGCAGCAATTTTTAGAACCAACAGGAAAACAAGTTTATCTAATTGGTCATTGAAGGGGGCAGTAAAGTTTCTCAAAAACTGAAACATTCTCTCTTTCACACTTCTCACTTGTGATTCAGTCAGAAGAGCATAACATCTGAAATTTGGTCTGCTGCTGCCTAGCAGCATGTTCACAAGGCAGCAACAAAAAGGAGTTCTGCTGGTGCCTAGAAAGTCCCAGCTCAGCATAAAGTCATTGTAAACTTATCTAGATGAGCTAGCATTGCTCATCACTCATCCAGAATTAGCATTGCACTGCTGAGTGGCTGAAAAACACAATGGCCCATTATCAGACAAAATATAAAATCAGAGCTGACTAATAGAGCTTTGAATTTTTCCTACAACCAGAATTGAAACATTATATTCTACAGGTCATAAGGTGCATCAGTATTATAAGAGCACCCAACAACTTAAGAGCTATAACAACTCTATTCTTTTTTGCCAGGACTAACACCTCACACAGCAAGAAATCTTTAGCCATTGGGGAGCAACAAAAGTCATGAAGAAAAACAACAAACTGCAGCTATGTTTCACTGCTAGCTGTTTTTTGGGTTTTTTTTAGTTACCTTCACTGATCTTATCCATCTACTTTAATCTGACATTTGTGTACAGGCACATCTCTCATGTGCAATTGCCACACACTTATTTGCTGTCTGAAATGGAAGTAGAGCTCCTTCTAAAAGCACCAAGCCTCTAATCAGACAATAACCACATCACAACTTGATTCTGAGGATCTGAAAGACAATGTAACTTCTTAGAGTTACTGTGCTGTCTCATTAATGTGAAAAACAGCATCTCCTAATCAAGAAAAATGTATTACCCAAACTATAAACGTTATTCTGAAATTTTTCAGTTTACAATGTCCAAGCACACTCAGATTTCTCCCCTCAGAACCATTCCCCCTACTGGTAATTGTATCTTTTTCCAGATAACTCAGAAATTACAGTTTACTGGGTGCTAAGCAAATTACTGTACAGATGGGGCTCTGGTTGGAGAGACAGAAATAGTGATGTATCTGCTTTAGAGTTGCTCAGCACTTGCCATCGACCACCATGACATGCTGATTAGTGTACAACACAATTTATCAGCCAGATGTTTCAGGCTGGAATTTTGTGCCTTGTAATCTGTGCTCTAAAAATGCTGTGCTTAACTGCTGTTGTTACCTGCTAGACAACAGTTTGAAATTTTAAAGTGCAGAAAATACCCAAATCATCAAGAGCAAAAGACATTATTATTAATTTAAAAATATGTCTATTTAAACATACATTTCTACAGAGCAAAATGTGGTCAGGTAGGTTGCCAAAAACTGCTAGATACTAATGATCACAAAGCCACGTGTTACATCCTGTTGAGACTGCAGCAGACACTCTTTGCCCCTGATAGCCCAGTAGCATTACCAGTACAATTTGCAAAGGTGTTGTGTTAGAAAAAGCTAAAATTTATGGCAACCAAGTGCAACAGAACGATGCCAGTTCCCCAGCACCACAGTAAACCCACCTAATTTCAGCAGGGCTTGGATTAGCAATAAAGATTCCAAATACAACTTTGAATAGAAACCTAAGAAATATGGGCTAGTCTGTATCCTGCCTGTTCTCCTTTACTTCTGTTCAGTTGGCTATGAGATGGAAATGAGAAGCAGGGCTGTGCCCTGCATCAGTAGCTAACACAAGTGTTAGTTAACACTAACACAAGTTAACTAACAAGTGTTGCACTTCTAATGCAAATAATTTTATAGTAAAATGAAACACTATGCAAAGAGAAATTACACTAGTGAAAAAGGTTAGGAAACGGATACAGTCAGAATACTATACAAACATAATGGATCAAACAAACCCAAAATTATATTAAAAAATAATTTTATGTTCTGTTACAGTGTGGTCACTAGGAACAATATATGAGAGGCAGAAGTGAGAAAGACCAATAAATCAAACATTTTGCTTTGCTACAATTGATTTCTAAAGCTTTTCTCTTGCTCTGGTATAACAGATAGGTTCTTCATTTAAGATTTATAAGCTAAATATGTATTTCAAAGCTGTCCATCACTATGGTATTTGGATGGCTTTTGAGAAATACACCATTAAAGCAAAATCATTGTTCTGGCCACTGGTGTGTTCAAAACTGTCCCAGCCATCAGCAGAGAACACCCAAGGAAGGCCTAAAGCAGCAGAAAGACTCTGCTTTATCAGGGAAAAAGAGACACCTGAATAGGCTGTACATAATGTCACACAGCCAACACCTGGGGCCCGCTGTCTTCTGGGCAGAGGAAAGTTAACGGAAGACAAAACATCTGCAGTAGCAATTAAGAAATCAGAACTAGTCATAATTAAATGGCTGACACTTTGATAGACCTGCAGTTTGATACACTACAGATATACTTTAGTAGTATAGCTAAAATATGGAAGAGTTTTAGTTCTAAGATTTTAACAGTGGGAAAATGCAAGACTCGCATTCCTGGGTGGGCCAGATGGCCTGAAAATTAACATATACGGTAATTTAATTGAAACATTACTGCTGGGGTGGGGGAAAAAAGTTCTGGAAAAGCCTTCTGTCCACTAGAAAAGACAGAAAAAAGCATTTCAGTGTAGCACTGACCAAAGGAACCACATCTTCCCTGCCATCCTTCCCCAGCTGCATTCTGTTTTCTAAGAATTACAAAGATTTAAAAAAAGAAAGAGGAACCTGAACAACTGAAACCAAGTTTGTGGTTGGTTACTACTTAAAATGCCTAGATCCATTCATTCAGAATGGCCTCAAACTTAACATAGTGGTTCTGGTTTCTGTAATTCATATTTACAAAACATGAAGATTTCCCAGTTGTACTACAATTTTTTCTAGGCAAGGTTACACCAAAAATCCTTTGATTCTTGACTCTGAAACTGCATCATAATAAAGCATCTAATTGGTTGTCCACAAAACAGTGTTTTCAGAGATTTGCACTAACTAGAGTTTGGAATAAAGTAAACAAGTTATGAAAAATATTTCCGTGCATTTATGGGCTTGGGTCGGGAAAGCAAACAACTGAACTTGTACATCTTTGCAATGTGAGCTGTAGACTGCTGCTCTGGACACCAGGAGTGAGGATGCTCTCTCTAATGCTGATGTAGAGGGTTTGCTTGTTGCCCCAGTGTAGACATTCAGAGCATTTTAGTGACTTCCCCAGAGTTCAGTCTTCTATTTCAGACACTGAAAAAATTACACCCTCTTTTCCTTAGAGCGAGTAGCCTATACAGTGTACCTTAACATTTTTCCACTTCTCTCCGTGCCTTGTACTAAGAAAAATCCTGTTTTTCTACACAGGATAAGCATTGTGCCTGGTCTGCCATAATGCCTGTCTGAAGGCAAGAGGAAGCACTGGCATTTGGCAGGGCATCCCTAATCAGCTCAAACCTTCTGCCCCTTGCTTCCAAGCCACCAGCCCTTCTGTTTCTGTACAAGTGTCACAACCTCTGATGGCATAACATAGCTGTGCTGCCTTGCTTGGGTCTCCAGATGCGTCATATTTGTGGTCTGTCTGTTACACTGGCTAACAGCCCGTTTCCTCATGTGGCTTAGGGTGACCTGATGAAAATGCACATATTTGGGGATATATGCAGTAGCATTATACGCCCAGATTAGGATTTGTACTCCTGTGATATCTCAAACTTCAAAAAACATTGCATTTCGCTTGAATAGTATATTTCATAAGCTTGCCAGTATAAACAGTTTGATAGACGCTTGATAGATACTTCTCATTTGCAAAATGAAATACGTAGTACTGCATTTAGAATGAAATATGTAATAATAACTAAAAGCAATGAAAAGCTCAAACTCTGTCATGACTATTATTGACACTCAGCAACAGTATGGAAATTTAAAAAGCAACATTATTCATATATCACCATTGCAGAGGTATTAAACACACTGGAAATGGAAGAAGAGGTGGGTACTATATTCTCCCACAGTCAATCACAAGAAGTGGAGAAAAACATTTACAAATATCCTTGTTTAGAACTTAGAATATCCTTCAAGTACTACCACAGAAGTGACTACTAGCCCTTGTGTGCTCCAGAAGGTTGTGCTTCAGCACCAAAGACTAGACTTATTTTCCTCTGCTGTTACAGTGAACATCCAAACCCACCCACCCCCAGAGCACCTTGTATGCACCTTGTTCTCTTTTACAGAAAACGGATTTTTTTTTGCGTCTGCTTTAGTTGTGACACATAGAAAAGGACAAATAAATTTCTGCTTGGGGATTCCTGATAAAAACTGCCTGCATTCATATGACACTGTACTTGCACAATAGTCACCTGCTTTTAGGACATGCCAGAATTACTGTGCATGCATAGCTGTTTCACTCAACATTTTCCAGAATGCCTGTGACAGCACGTCTGGGGTTTCTGGAAGTGCAAACCTGAATCAGAGCTGTTGGGCACTTACAGCATTGTTCACCTTCATATATACTTGCATTTTGCTTACTTGGAAAAAGCAAAATAGGAGAGAGTTGTTATATTTTTAATTGTGTGTTAGTTTCAGGCAAAAATAGAATTACCATTTTTATCTATATATTTCATCCACACACCAAGAAGCTCAGGCTTTTACACACAGACTCATTGCATACAGATAATAATATTCTCACTGCTGAAATATTTACTTACATGTGGACCTGCTTGCTTACATTAATTCAAAATCAGTTGGAAAAAAAGTGCAAATTAACAGATTATAGAGAAAAGTATAAGTAAAAGAAAACAAAGAGAGACATTCAAGAAACTTCTCCAGGGCACACAGCAAGACAGTGTCAATGCTGGAGTCCTAAGACTCAGCATTTCCTTTATTTGGAACTCCCAGCTTAAGGAGAATATGCTTTTATCTCTCAGCTCAAAACACTGTAGACTCAATTGAAAATAATTCATACTATCCTCCACCTATTATCAGGTTTTCCACTGTACGGTTGTTCAAAGCTTTGGAATAACCTAGCTGTCTTAGCAGTGATTCATAAAAGCAACAAGAAAAATCATAAATAGTAACAATTATGGTTGATATCATTTGGCACTGTGGCCAGGAGGAGACTGCCTGCCAAGGGGAACATTCCTTGCAAGTTAGTCCTACAATGTGCTGGCAGCCAGCAGTGCCTGGAACGAATCCGATGTTCTGCTTAGTCCCAGGGCACCAGCGAGGCAGGGCAACGCAGGGGAGTTTCAGGGAGCCCCTCAGGGTGCATGGAAACAAGGGCATTCCCTCTTCATCTGGACAAGGGAGGCTTTGTGGCAAGTGGAAGCATTTTCTCAAAGTTTGTGGAGGAAGAAAAAAATCTCACTAGAGAGGTCAGGCTCTGCTTCTCAGGAATTTGTTTGCATCTGTTCGCAAACCTTAAACTGAACTATTCTCTTTAATTCAAAATACTGTGTTTCACAGAGAGGAAAGTTTTTTAGCATCCATCTCCATGACAGAGCCAACAGTAAGCACAGAGGATTGTTTCAAGATGTAAAGGATATAGTAGCTTTTGGACCTGTAAGCATTGTGTACTGCAGGAGGAGGGGCAGTTGTCAGACAAGGGATTTAAAACTAAAGCAAGTCCATGTTCAGTGCAGTTCTTTCTGGAATCCAAAAGGTTAAGGGCAATTTCTTTGAACCCTTGTCTTCCACCACAGAAAAATGCAGACCTACTCTGCTGAAGGCTGAACTGCCTCTCTATTTTTGATATTTCCTAATACATTTTTAATATCTGGTAAGGCATAGGAATGTGTTTACCTAGTAATTTAGGAGCAGATTAAGACAGGAGATGCTACCACCATGCCACCTTACCAGAGTACAGCACCTATATGAGTGCTTTAAAACACTTCATGAAGTTTAGAAAAAAATTAAGTACCTTGCATCTCCTTCTGTTAATGGTAGCTGTGAATATTTTTATTTCATACTAACCAAGCACAGAGTCCCTTATACTGACAAGTTCAGGCAATTTCAAATTCTCTCAGATAGCATTTCCAGAATAATTGATTGCTTTTGGCTCTCCATGACCTTAAAAGAGTATTCTAAGAGCAATTCCCCTCAGCAGATGAAAGTTGTGATTTGTTCAGTAAAGGGCGGCAACTTCTGCTGTTGAGAACTTAATGAAAACATATATTATGTTCTGTGATGCTTTTGATTTTAACTGAAACCAAGAAAAACAAAGGAAGAAAATAATCACTTTCATGTCACTATCTATCTTTCTTAAAATTCAGCTGAGTTAGCGATCACCATCTTGATTCAACAAGCTTTAAGATAAAGACGTGGATACTTGTCAGAACATATTAAGTATCACTGAAACTCTGTAGAACTTCCCAGATTTAATAACCATACTTACACTTCCTTTATTTATACTTCTTCTGCCTGTTGAAACCATCAAAGGTCTTGGTTTCAAGCTGAAACAAAATAAGAACTAAAAATAGAAAAAAAGCTAATCATAAACAGAGAAGTAATTTTGAGTTTAGACATATAGAGCTTGAAATAGCTTGGTTCAGGGAACTCTCACTTCTCTGCAGTGTGACAGTACAGAAATGGTGGCCCCTTTGACTGCCCAGGTCTGGAAGGAAGACTGCAGTGCCAGTCTGCTGAACATCTGAGAGCCCATGGCACAAAACTTTCTTCTACCCATCTCAAAGCCTGTTCATATGAAGCACTGACTATTCTGAAGTCAGGCACATTATTCATTGCTATTGCCATGTATTCCAGTCTCTAGTTATGTAACCTTGAAAATCATTAAATCATTTCTCTTAGTTTGAAAGCACATTCGGCAAGTCCATGTTCAGTCCATGTTTTATTGGTGGAGAATTTTTAAAGCAAGACATCAGATAATCTGACTACATGTTTCCTGTCTTTTCCTAGAAAAGATGATTTTAATATGTGCAAGCAATATTCTTTAGTTATTAAGCACATCTATGCCTGAACAAAAAATACCATTGTATGCTGGCTGATGTTGCAAAAATCTTTGCTTTAAAAAATTTCTTTGCTGTTATCAGTATCACCTTAAATACAGGAAGAGCCTTGAAATGCTCTCTTAAGTCCTGAAAACAGAATATTGAAAGTGTCTGGATAGAGATGTAACCCCTTTTAAGCCTAAAAAGACAAGGATTTAAAAAGACTGAATAGCTCAAAGGATTAGCAATGAAAGACAGACAATTTCACAGATAAACTTGTCTGGGTTCATTGAAATACAACAGTAACTGAGGTCATCAAATTAAAAGAAGGTTTGGTGGTTCACTGGAAGCAAGTCTGTGGCTCTCAGCCCATTTTCTAAAGAAAAGATACTCATCAAAAACATGCCTCTATTTGGCATTCTGGCAAACTGGGTGCTTCAGAAAAGACCAAGAAATGAAAATACACAGAGCAGTTCTCTTACACTAAGAGACCTTAGTGGCCTAGCTAGAAGCATGTGGGGGGCACAACCTCCCTTTTTTCAATTGTGGATATGCAATGCAATCCATAATCCAGCAAAAGCAGATTTTTGTAGTATTACTAATGTAGAATTTTCTAAGAACTTGTAATGTATTCAGTAAGTGGGAAGGAGAGTTCATGTGATTCACCACTGAACTCTTCATTTCTAAACCTAAACTCTGTTTACACCACAATGGGATTTACCATTTTACACTGTTGCCATGGGCTTTCTTTTCTACAGTCCTTCCCCACAGAGCTGGACCTGAGCAAAGCTGGACTCCTGTCTCTCAGGAGCACACTGGGAATGAATTATGCTTTTATAAGACACTGCTATCCCACACTCACAGGAGACACTGGTGGGCCTCAAGTACTTCGGCAGTGTAGTCAAAGGCACTGAGGTCACTGTGATGAGTCTTGACCAGGGCTGCCAAGCCAGGGTGAGAATGCAGGTCACTGCCTGTCCATGTGGGCTGAGGCAGGGAGAATTCCACAAGTGATCAAGTCTCTTCCTCAGCTAAGCAGCTATCAGACAAGACTTTTGCACTCAGTTACTAGCTCAAATTTCTTCATAAAGATCCTCAGTTTTGTGGGCACGTGTGTCTTCAAGTGTTAAAAAACAAAACTAGACACTGGGGAAAAAAAAGGCAAATTTTTCTGAGAAGCTATGAATTAATAATCTTTCCTCAAGCAAAAAATGAATGGAAGGAAAAAAATACCATTTTTCTTAGATGACTGCTTAAATATAAGCATATGAAATTCCAGACATATTAGATGGCTGTAAACTTACTGTGATCAGTAACTTCACAAAGATAAGCTGCATTTTCATGAAAAATATGTTTGTACACTGTTTTTCATCAAAGCACCTATGGACTTGGTACTGGTTACTCTCTATTCATAACCCAGTTCTCTGTCTAAGTGATCAAATTAATTCTGTGCCTAGAAATCAAATCATGTCTTCATGTATGTGTTATGAATGCACAAATGCATAAACATTATCAGACTGTTTGCCTCTTCTGCTTTACAAATGGGGAGGGACATAGCACTCCAGAGCATTCCAGCTATAAATGCTTTCTGTATATCATTGCATGGTACACTTGCACTCACCAAACTCAGGCTTGTGGTAAAAATAACCCTCTCTTGAAGAGCAGACATTAAGTTATCTACTAGGGCTTCCACCTGTTAACATTTTTCAGAGAGGGGCCCTGTCTGGAAATAACTTTGTATTTCATGATGAACTCTATGTGCTTTACTGAACAGAACCAAGATGTGACTCATTGCTTTAAGCTGTGTAAATCTAAACCTGTTTCAGCCATGAGTGCTCAGATTTGTCTGAAAATAGACAGACATCAGAGATAGAGCTAAAAAGACACAACAAAAATCTGGACTTCAGGTTTTCATTTTACCTGAAAGAAATGTTGGTGCTCTCTGGGTAATCTCAAGAAATATAAGGAAGACATCACAGAGTAGGAGCAGCAGAAAGCTCTGCTTTCTAGAGATAAGAACTTGTCTGTATAGGTCATTGTTTAAGCCATGCTTCTCCCTCCTGCTGGTCACAACATCATATCAGTGAGCACTGGGACAATCACATTTGCTGATGACTCTTTTAAAGTGAAATGACACATTTTAAATTTGCATGAGGTGTGTGTATATATATATAATTCTCAATTTTCTTCAGTGTTATGTCATGAGATTCTAGAATTCCTTGAGTCAAACTTATCTGAATTTAAACATTATTTGTCTACTGGGGCCATAAAATTATGGCATTTATATATCTGAAAAAATACTAACAATAGTAATTCTGTTTAATGCAGAGATTGCCATTACCTTTGAGAGATAAGACAAAGTGCACACTAGTACTGGTTCTGCAAGAATCAGAAAAAAAGGTGCAGTACTGATAAAGGTCACGTGCTGAGGTCTTGCTCCTGCACTGATAATACTGCAGGTAAGTTAATTGTATGTATACAGAAAAAGAGACACAGCAATATATAACTATCCATTTATGAGATGTGTTATGAAAATGTTTTGGGTTTAATATAAAAGATTCCCTATCAGGGAAGATACAGTAGGGCTAGAGAATGGGAGGAAGTATTTCTTTACCTCAGGAATGTGGCAGCTCAAGAAAATATCCTAGCAGTGTACAACTGCAAGAATCAAGAAAATCACCAGGGAGAGCATAGTTTTGCTGTATCCAATTCAGTGAGGAAGACAGAAAACTGGTGGAGGGCAGTTTTGGCTGTTAACAATTCAGAAGCTGCACCATGACGAAGTGGAGGCTGCACCAATACACAGCCTTAACCCTACTCCTCTTATCCACACAGTCAGTGGCAGTGTGACCTCCCCAGCACTCCCTCAGCTGATGCCCAGCAGGGGTGCAGCACATCCCTCACTCACACACTCACACCACAAGCTCTCAGCACTGTCTCAGACTTGTGGCCTACTGAGGGTTGTGTGGTGCTGAGCCTTGTGAATTAGAATCAGTTCCTGGGTGGTCTTCAAGGGCCCTGATCTCTGTACCAACCAAAAAATACTTTTTTAGGAATTTTAACAGATGCTCCATTTTCCCACCTTCCATTTTCTCCCCCAAAGTAAGAAATAACCTGCAACAGTGTGGCACACTACAGCTGTAACTGATAGGCAAAATTCACTTTCCCATATGAGAGAGACTAGAGCTCCAGCACAAAACATTCTGGCAAAGGTACTGGCAGCAAGATAGCACTGCTTTCCAAAAGGAACTACAGGCTATTCTGGCTCGTCTATTTGATGTGCATTCCTGACCCTGAACAAGCCTTTAACATTGCAGGGAAAAAATACAGCAACTAGAACATCAAAAATAACTCTGTTCTGATATAAGTACTTTTTCACAGGGGCAGAGTATGTCAGCACAACAACAAACCCTGGTAAAGTTTTTAAAATAGATTAGTCTGAAAGAGATGCAAGCATCACATTTCTGTCAAAAGGAAAGGGAAACAGGAAAACCCCAAAATTTTAATATCTCTAGAGCTATTGCCTCAAGGCTTTTCTCAGGGACAGTGTAGACCATTTGTGCATTGGCCAGTTACACAGACAGTAACAACTGAGTGAAACAGGGTAAGGAAAAGGAATTCTTCTCCATCTAGCTGTCACACTGAAGAATTATCTTCCTGTATGACTTACATTAACATTAAAAAACAAAACCAAGGTCTTTCCAAAGAAACAATTCAAAAAGCCTGACTCAAGGAACTCCGAATGTGCATTTGGTTTCCCACAGAAAAACAGTATCTTTACACTTCCGGTCTGCATGTCTTATTTTAGATCACAGAAAGTATTTTCACAGATCACTTAGTGGAATGAAAAGCTAGGATTTGATGTTACAAGATCCCAAATATTTTTTTTCCACTAAAGCAAAAAACATCTGATATTAAAAGCCTTGTGTGTGGGTTTAGTTGTTGTTAAACTGGATTTGATCATAAAGATGATTGATATATTCTCTACAAGTTTAGCTATTTAGCCATCACACAGCTTTAAGTTGAAGATGGAGAAGGTAATACAGCTTCTCTGACAGCATTTGTTAGGGAAGCACCTTGAAGGCCCCAATGAAAACCAAGAACTTATGCAGAAGTAGAGTTCATATTTATGAACTCCAGTATTCTGCATTGAAAAGCTCATTTCCCAAGCTGTAATAAGATATGTTTTAAGAGTCACTATCTGTGAGATTATTCAGTCTCAGAAGGCACCAGAGTACCAGTAACTTTCTTTGCAATAGATTTTTAGGCATTATCCACAGTACAAAAATATGTGACATCAAATAGAAGAAAATTCTGAATCCTTTTCCAAGCTGGTGCTGGCCACTAATAAAGACAAGCCCAATGCAAAGTAAATATATTAATGAATGACCACATTTAATGGGAACATCAAAAAGTAAGTTGGATATTAAAAAGTAATGTAGCATTGTAATTAAGGGTAGTGTTTTAGTTAAGGGTTACTGCCTGGGATTTTAGAATTAGCTCCCCATTTCTGAACTTTTCTTTCCAAATGTGATACAGGAATTAAGCTTATTAATTTAAGAGTTTTTATTACATTAAATAATTAGAAAACTTGAGAACTAGTGTTCAATTAGTAGCAGTAAGACAAATGCTAAGACAAAAACTGAAATTGTTTGCTAAGTCAGAAAAACTGAATGTTAAATTAGCTGAGATTAGAAGACTACCTAAAGGGATGTAATTAAAGCAGATTTTTTCATCAGATAATAGGCAGGCAAAATTGTGCCTCTCAAAGGAAAAGCCTGACACCAACACTCCAGCCATCAAACAAAAACCACTACTGAGTGTCTGAAGACAATGCAGTCACAGGGGAATTCCCTTTAAGCTTATCTGGCTGACCCCGGAGTTTGTGGGTGTGAAGAGTTTGTCTGCATTAGTATTCAGTTTTCATGCCGGTTTTGCACCACCATTGTCAGGACCAGGAGAAAGCTACAGCCTAAGCAATCCAGATGTGGGTGATGAATTTGTTTCAGACTGTGATCTATTAACAAGTAGATTAGTCAACGGGCTAGATGGGAGGGATGATACACAGGGCATGAAGGGAGCCAGCCACTGAGTCTCCAGAAAGAGTTATGAACTGTATTTCTGAACACATTAAAGGTGATCTGTTTTTAAAGGGGATTTTAAACTAGCTTTTATACACATTAATTCTTTTTACTTCTTTTTAAAAGTCTTTACTTCATAGAAAAACTTTGAACTGACAACTCTTGTCTCATTCATAATGAATTGCACACTCTGGGGTGTTGCTCTTCAAACACTTGACCTTGTCACAGCTCACATTGTTGCAACACTGCAGATCATTTGAAATCTAGGGCATTGTTTGGTCTGTAAAACACAGTTACAGTTTCTGGCGTTCTTGTACAAGGTAAACTCCCAAGAAACAAGGACAAAAAATAGTGTGAGCAGAGATGACTCCAGGATTGAGAAAAGCCCCTGTTTGCTCTCTCTCTTACAGAGCTGGAAATTGTACTGTTTCCTCTACCTCAGCGTCTGCAGGCCTAATTTAAACAATGGCAAGGCCTTTGTGTCTTTACAGATGACAACACATAAATAAAATATTAGTTTACACCACCTTCCTGATGTTTTTCATAGTAACTCGATACAATTTCCACTGGAGGAATATGTGTTTCTGCTGGCCTTCTGTGTGCTACTTGGTATGTCCAGCTCCTCAGCAAACAGAAAATTAATGTTGTCCCACATAAAGTGGGCAGACTATTCCTAGAATTACTAGGGGAGATGGCATAAATGATCTGCTAGGAAAAGTTTACAGCTCTACTCTGCATGTTGTGACAACTGTTAGCAAATGGGCTGCTCAACTGCTCAATTCCTCAACTGCTGTTTGCGGCATTTCATATCAGGGATTTGAACATAACTGAGGGGATACGTTCACCTCTTAGGAGAATGCTAATAGCATTTTTGTAACAGTAATAGACTATTGTTACCAAAAAGCATGTTGGAATGTCACAGACTATATAAATTCTGTCCCAGAGTCCTACGTGAGCTGCTTGAGTGTCTGAAAGCTTTGCAGACCCTGGGAGATATTCTGGGAGATGTTAAAACTCATCAGTGACACTCATGACTGACTATTCCCCAACTTCTATGCACAGTTGTAAAGACTCCTATGCATTACTTATTCCTTTGTGGCACTTCACAAAGGAACCTGGGGCACACCAAGCTCTGCAGTTTTCTAGCCAGCACAGACTATGCACTGTGTTCACCAAAACACTATTGTGGTCAGAAACTTCTGACCTTATCTATTGCTCAGCTACTGGCTGCAACTTCCACAGAAGAAGAAGAAATTTCTTTGGTTCAAGAAGTTGGATTTAGTTTTAACCAGACTAAGTAACGTTCACAGTGTTTATGTACACAGTCCAAGGGCAGCTCCTGCTCTGCTTCACAGCTCCCTTTGCAATATCCAGGAGCACCTCTGGACTGTCAAAGTGTTTGTCTAGACTGAATGTGTTTGGGAATAATGTGCACATACCTAAAAATATAATTCTGTTACATTAGTCCTAGTAATGCTAAAACAGGAAAAGAGTCTCCGTATTTTTTTGCCTGGTCACAGAAGTTCTTTGAAGTTCAGGGGTAAATTGCTTGGTCTGTTACAGTATGTGTGCATTCTATTAAGTCACTGACATGAGGATTTCAGTAAAGATATTCCCTTGGGTGCTTAGGACTTGGATAAAATTTTGCAAAGTTGGGGTAAGTACTTAGGAAATCTGGGTCAAATAATGGCTTATGTAGAAATTATGGAAGACTGAGGTATAAGCTCCACCTTTTTTGGTCTCATTTGTATATAAAACTAGTAGCTTATACTAAATACTCTTCCATATGTTCAAGTGTTCATGTAAACATTTGAGAGATATGCAGAAGTCTTAGAACAGTATAATTTACACAGAGTGAACAAATCACCCCCATGTAAGAAACCTTTAACTATGCCAAACATTTCAAGAATGGGAGGAGCTCAGAGAAAAAGACACTGCCAAGACATAAGTAGTATCACATCATCTCTATCTGAAATTTAACACCTATAGTTAAGAATTTAAGAAAATGGATTCTCAGCCATGTATATTACTGGAGTTAGAGAAGTCAAAAGAATTAGTTTAGAATATCCAGAACTGGCAGAATAGAACTAACAGTGTTGAACATCTTGGGGTGTTGCAACTCAGGTGCTTATTCACAGGTGTATCCAAGACCATTGGCTAAAACCCATTACAGGATTGGACTGTGAAACTCATTCAGAGACCACTTGACACCTCTGAGTCTGATGTGTAATTACTCTGTTCATGTCAAATTACATAAAATAAAAACACATAGAGACAGTTCTTTCAAATATTTCAAAAAGAGGCAGTACAGACTAAGCCTAAAAATATGATACAGCAATTTCAGGCACTACTAAAGAACGAAAATTATTGGTTTTTGAAGTCTGAGTTCCTTCTTTTCTAAAATAAGATCTATCCCATGCCAACCTCAGAAGAGAGTACTACAAATATATAAACTATCCTTTGAAAAATACAGTGATGAATGAACTTGCCAAGTGCACCAATAGATATATGCAATACCATTACTTGCAGAGAAAACAGATAATCCACAATCATGGAGATCAATCTACCAGCAGATAAAGTGATATCATTATTATTACTGCTAAACGATATTTCCAGTTTGTTAATAAGTGTATTGGCAGCAAAAAGATAGTGGTATTTACTGTTCATAATCTCAAATCATTATGTTGTATCTGTATTTCTTGCAGATTACTATGGTAGTTTTGTGAGCTCATCAGTTTTGTAAATCCAAATACTTATGAATGTCATTTTGCCAGTATGTGAATCATGCAGCCTGTGAAATCCCACCTGAACAGGATTTTCCTGTGTAGGGGAAGGAATGTATCTAAATTCTGATCCAGCACTATTTCATGTCCAAAGGGAGTTCACTTTATCTTCAGGTTACAACAAAAGTAACAGGAAGAATTCACTGCCACATTATTGGGGTGAAAAGAACACTCACAGTCTCCTATCACGGGTGGGAATTCCTAAGGGTGGGGTTTCTTAAACCTTCCTCTGAAAGTGTCAGGACTGGCCACAGTCTGACCGAACTTGGAGGGGTTAGTGGTCTGAGCTATATGACAACTGCTACCTTCCTGTGGAACCCTGTGTAAGTATTTGTGCTCCTAGGAAAATGTACAGAGGAAGTACTTTCTATTTCTTGTCTCAAATGAAGGAATCTTTCTCCGCTTTTGGAATACTAAGAAGTCTGAACTCAGTGTGGCTCTAGGATGCTAGCTGGGAAAGACAAATGAGAAAAGAGAAACAGACTGGAGATTTTCATGAAGCTCTGGAGCATTCCATACATATGGAAATGTGCAGTAGCACTAGCAGCAGTGCCAAATTACCTCTTCCCACCATAAAAGCCATTTTCTGGCCATGGCATCTGGGAGAGAATACATTTCTAAGGTGTCAGCTGCCATCTGTTTGATTTTGCAGGCTAAGGGGGCAGTGATACCTTATTTCCCATGTATTGGCCTGCTTGAAATTCAGTCTACAGAGAACAGAAGGTGAAAGCAGAAAGAAACAGTAAAGTAGAAAGAAACTTTGATTTTGGGTGAGGTGGGAGAGCCACACATTGGATATGGAGCAAAGAAGCACACATCTCCGTTCTGTAGTTTTTATTAGCTGCATGGTAAATTCCCTGCAGTGCCTGTACATTCAAATGTACTCAAAGTAAGCCATAACTTAAGAGTATTTAACAGTTTATAGCAAGCTAAAAGTTCATTGGAGGCAATTATCACCACTTGGAATATAACTCAGTTTATGTCTGAATGCAGTTTTAAGTTATTTTGTTACCAGTAAAAAACCCCAAATTATTTTATCATAATGGCTACTCCTCTCCTCATATCTCCTTTTTGGTCTCAGCTTGTGCCAGAGTTGAATCTTTCCTAAATGACTCTTTCCAAATGAATGTCATCATTATCATTATTGTCTTATTTTCCACTTTTTTTTCACCTTGTATTTGCTTTTAATATTTTGTCTTTTTTTTTCCCCCAACATATATTAGCAGTTTTAGATGTTATTACAGAATGACCAAGCCTGAGACACTATGGACAGGTGCTGGGCAAGATTCTTTACATAGCTCTTCTGGGACAAGGCACCTCAACCCTTGGCCTCTGGCAGCTGTTGTTCTTCTTGTCCTGCATTTACTAAGGATTTCTCCCTCTGCTCCCTGCATGTCCACACTCCCTCTCGTTCTACTTCTGGACCTCCCAAATTCCTGCCTTTATGCACCTCCTGTAGCTCCAGCCCTGGACTGGAGAGGCCCTGAGCAGAATCTAAGCTATGCAGATTCAGCCTATTGGCTCTTTGTGGGTCATTTGATTTTTTTGTTTGTGTGTTGAGTTTGGTGAGGGGAAATTCAGTTGGATTTGGGGACTTTTGGGGCTGTATGTCTTTTTTTTTTAGATTTATTTGCTCTTTTCTTAATGTTCTCTTAGACACACAGGTCTGAGTTGTGACTCTACTCCTTCCTATTTTGTGGGCGTAGAGAGCAGAATGGCAGCAGCCAGGATGCATTGTTTACATTTCCTCCTGCTCTGGTGTAGCCTGCTGCATGATTCCATATGATCTGCTGGGTTTCAGTGCAAAGGCCATGGTCCAGCACTCACACAGCATCTCTGTTCATTTGCTCGCACCCACTAGAGGCTTTGTGAAAAAAGGACGTCTCTGAAAAATCAGCATATCTGCTTTGGATTTCTGCACCCGTGATATTATTGTTCCTTAAAAATACATTAATGTTCTTTTTGCACTCACTTCATTTTGTTGTTTTCAAGAGTAACAACATTTGTTTGCTAGTGTGGAATAGGACTTAAATTTTCTTACAGCCTAACCACAAATGCACAAATTCAACGACCTTGTTATCAGCTGTATAACCCTGAGCAGTGTCACAGATGTTATAACCTCTTTCCTCTTCCATACAAGACAGACCTCATGCAATGATAGCTGCTCTTTAATTGGCAGGTTTATTTCCTAGTATAACATGTGGCAATTGATATTTATATCTCATCTTGGCATTGTACATTTGACATACAATCAAAGAGGTCCCCAGGGTATTGGAGCCATTTCTATAGCCACTTGAAGGGCACTTGTTCTTAGGGTTTGAGCCTCACAAATCCACAAACCATGGTTCTCTTTGTACTTCAGCTATTTAACTAACACTCCTGTATTTTGCAACGAGACAGTTAAAAGGGGAACCAGACTTCAGTGTCCAGTAGTGAACGTTACTAAGTTCAGTTGTCTCAGCTGCAAGATTTGGAAAGCAGCTGTGCCACAGTGATACACTTCATAACCATCGAGGACCACAATTAGTCCTCAGAAATTCACTGCCTCTACAGAGCTTTCTTGACAACAACTAGTGCAGCAAATGGCCTTCCCTGCTCAAACTCACATTTGGAAATACACTTAGTGATATTATTTTAAACTCTTCCTGAAAGTTATAGAAGGACTGGTTTCCTACAGCAGCAGAAGGAAGTTGACATCCCAAGGGGTTTCTGTTGTGGACACATGAACTGTATGTACTCAGATGTGTGTATGCGGGTGTGTAATTTCTTAAAATGTTGTGCCTCAGTTTTGACACGCTTTTCCTCTCCTTTATCATTAATTTGAAATTAAAATATAGAAAACATGTTTCCTATATTCATTGTCATTTCATGGACAAAATAAAATATTTCATGAAATCTCTCAGCTACTTAAAGTAGTCCTGTCAGAATGCCTAAATGATGTTCCCAAAATAAATTTCTCCCTGTCTCAGTCCTGTGTTCAGAATCTGTTTTCTTTACCTCATTTTCAGATCTAATTTTCCCCGGGTTTCTATTGCATTATACTCTCTCTGCCTTTGCTCCCAGTCTCCAAGAGAAATGCAAACTTAATTAGACACACAGCATTTTTAGGCTATATTAGTTAGAGACATTTTGATTGAAAATAGGCTTGCAAGAAGCCATGGGAAGTTGTTTCCAGGCTTCTTTTTTGGGAGAGAGATGCCACAAGCTTACTCCCCACTTACATAATGGAGATGCAAGGAAAATATTTCACAGAGAGTGCTATAAATACTGTCACCAGTACAGGCGGGGGTCTGATCTGCTGGAAAGTAACTCTGCAGGAAGGGACTCAGGGGTCATGGTGGACAAAATATTCATGAGCCAGCAGTATGCCCTTGTGGACAAGAAAGCCAAGGGTATCCTGGGGAAGAGCATTGCCAGCAGGTTGAGGGAGGTGACCCTGCCCCTCTACTCAGTCCTAATTAGGGGCATCTGAAGCATTGTGTCCTATTCCGGGCTCCCTGGGACACAAGAGACATGGAGCTCCTGGCACAGGTCCAGCAAAGGGTGACTAAAATGATTAAGGGACTGGATCATCTCTCTTCTGAGGAAAAGCTGAGGGAGCTGGGCCTGATCAGCCCTGAGAAGAGACCACTGAGAGGGCAACTCATCCATCTCTGTAAGTGTCAGAAGAGAGGGTGTTGAAAGAATGGATCCAGGCTCTGCTCAGTGGTGCTGGACAACAGGACAAGAAGCAACAGGCAGAAATTGATACACAGGAAGTTCCACCTGAACATGAGGAAGAACTTTACTGTGAAGGTGACCAAGCACTGGAACAGATTGCCCAGAGAGGCTGTGGAGTCTCCCTCACTGGAAATATTCAAGAACTATTTGGATGCAATCCTGTGCAGTGCACTCTATGAAGACCCTGCTTGAGCAGAGAGGTTGAATGAGATGACCTTACCTGTGATCCCTTCCAGCCTTACCCATTTTGTGATAAACATGCCAATCAAGTGGATGGGAGTACATGCATTAATACAGGCACTTACATACATGTATTTAATATATAATGTGAATATATTTAGTATATGCACAATTCTTTTCTTACAGTTCATGTTTTGCCTGATAAAAGCATGCATGGCATTTAAAAGTTTGCTCAGCAAGCAGTCCCTGCCACATGATTAGATGCAAGCCCATTCCATGACTTGATCCACAGCTGTGCTTCTCACATCTCTGTGTCCATGGTCTTCCATAGTGCCAGGATATGATGACACAGCACACATTGTTTTCCCTCACATTATCACTAATTATCAAATGGGAACAGTACTGTGTTTATACAATATAGATCTTTGTTGCAACAGAGACGAATCAATTCTAGGAGAGGAAAAGCTCAGTCACAGAAAAGAGGATGTAACAGAACAGCAGATAACAAGTCACTTTCATATCACACATATGAAGTTACTTATTACCCTGAGACAAATTTTGGTCCTTCTTTCAGGAAGAGAGGTGCTGGAGTAGAACCATATCACAGGAACAACAAGAAGATGCCCAGTCAGGCCACGTGTGTCATCTAGCACAGTATCCCAACCCTGATGGTGGTCAACAGTAAATAAAAAAGGGGGGCAAGAATAAAGTACGTATGTTCAGCTAAAAATACTAAAGATGGGGATTTGAACTACAAATAGTGTGTCTATGTATTTAATAGATCCTGAGGGGTCTATTTGTGAATTTGTATAAATGGCTTTTGATTTTTTTTCCATATAACCTTTTGGAATCTAACTTCTTTGATGATGATATAATGAAAATATATCTCTACTGAAGATTTTTTTAATTATTCTTCAACTGAAGTCTGAACAATTTTAGCATGTACTGGGAGGAGGAATCTTTTACATTGCAAATTAATTTTTGGACTCCGTGATCATGTACAGGAATGAAGGCTGAAAAGCGGAACCAAATCAGGCATTAGGGTTTAAGGCATTAGGGTTTAAGCCCTTCGAGGCATAGAATACATCTGCCAAACAGCATCCACACCTTTTTATCAAATAATGTCCAAAATCTCTTCAGTCAGGAAGAAACAACTTTATCCAAGTTGCTACATTGCCTATTTTGAATCACTCTGAAAGATAAGGGTGTCATCTAGTAGAACTGCTGCCAAATCTTTCACTGATGGAACAGTAGCAGAATCACTATGAATCAACTTTAACATACAATCCTAATTTGAGAGACTTGTGACTTGAAATTTAGAGTCCTTTCCACTACAGCTTGCACTTTTCATCAACCTGAAAAGTGTTGATGTTTACCTAATGACATATAAATAATATACTGTTATATGGACCACCACATGACCTTAAAGAAACTCAAATTCAATTGTTGTTTAGACAGCAGAGTCAGTTCAAGAAGTTTGAAACACACTGCAACTAATTCTCATTTGCTGACAGAATACAAGGTATTTCCTTTAAGGAGTTTGAAAAGAAAAACAGAATCCATTTCTCCCACCTTTACCTTGACAGTGTCCCAGGACAAGCACCCTCTCCCTTTCACAGCCATTCTTGCCTGAGCTATTCTAGAAAACTCATAGTTCTTTCACAGTCACTATGAAAAATAGCCTACAAATTATTTTCCTTCATAAGAAGCACACATCCATAAGAGGAAGGTTTTTCTAATGGCATTTCAATTTGTAAGACTTTGGCTTAATTTTCCTTGTTTGTTTCTAAAAGCCAGATTTATCTTCATGTTAATAAAAGTTCCTAAGCCTTGTCTATAATGCAGTGAACAGGGTAGCACTTACAGAGAATTCTGTAAACAGTGGCCCACTAGAAATGTGAGCCACATTGCACTCCCCTACTCTGTCAGTTGCCCTTGCTGCTTTGGCTCTCTGCTCTTTCATCCCATGGGTCACAGCCTCTCTATGTGCCTGGCTGACACGCAGCTAGTGCTGCTCACAGAAATCAGGAGCCTCAAAAATCTGCAACAGCTAAATACAAGTGAATCTACCAGCAAATAGAATCTGTTGAGCCTTTACATTTTTGGGGTATATGTATATTAAAAGCTGTTCTCAGGCCTTTGAATCAGAATTTGCAGAATGTGGGTCTAAATACTGGTGACTTTATTTCTATTGAGAGAAAATGTTCTGGCAGAATTTCAACCAGACCTGGCACTGCGTCCCACAAATGCTTTTCTTACGGGTTTTCCTGATTAAACTGTGATTGTAACAGATTGATATTGGCAGAGTTTAGATACACATTTGGATCTGGAATAAGTGCACGATTACATACTTAAAAATAAAATTGAAAAAAAAATAGCTGCATTTCTGTTGTTCAGGCCCAGAAGTTAACATCAACTGTGCTCCTTTCTGCAATCACAGTATTTGTATTTCATTCCATCACTGACTAAAACATGACAGCAGTTACCTTTCTGAACAAATTCCAAAAAGCTCATATACTTCCAACTATTTTGTCCCTTGCTGTGCTGAGGAGGTCTTCCCAGGCTACTACGCTGCTTCTCTTCTCCCATATTTGGAAATTGGCCTTCAGCATGGAGATCCCTTGTGGGTTTCTGTTTAAATTCCAGAGTCACTGTTGCACATTACCATTTCCTTCAGCTGATGTAAATCAAATACAGTATGAGTGAAAAATGTGAGTCTAGGCTTGGCTAAGTGCTTTGCAAGGGGAACTGTGATGAAGGCAGAAAGTTTGTCTCAGGAGGCAAGGTTTCACAAGCATAGGGTGCTCTGCACAGTGGGACATTGCTGAGGCTATTGCCCCTCCTTCAGCACCAGTCTGCACACACTTTACCATTGAGTTGGCAGTGCTGACACTGCCAACAGTGCACTGGAGAACTCACATGGAAAATATTGTTGCCTGGCATGAGGGACATTTTTCTATACACAGAGCCCAAGACCAAAACAGGAACTTCATTTCACCCCTGGCATTTTAGGGGTGAATTTGCAGCAGACATAATAGCCCATAATTTTCGCTTCTCATCCTCCAGCAGCTTCAAGACAGCAGAACCCAAACAGCTCTTAATTTCAAAAAATATTAAATTTTTTATTAATCATCTGTTGCCCTTTGTAAGTGCACCGAATACATAATATTGTATGCATATACATAATATTGTATTGTAATGAAATTCCTTAAATAGGAATTGCTTTGAAACATTTTAACAGAACTAATGGTTTATAGCCAAGCTCCTTTAGGATAGGATTTATGAACTCTCATTCCTATCTCTGAATACTGTGACCTGTGGAATGGGGCAAAATGCTACTAACACTTGATACCTACAGGAAAGCAAGGCAAAGCACAGGGATCTTCCCCATGGATAAGAGATTCACAGTTTGATTTTTAATAGCTAAGAATCTAGCTATAGAGGAGACTAGGAGAAACATGGTCATGTTTTTGGTATACTGAAGAGATTCTAAAACAAAAACTTATGGACATAACATGCCATGAGAGCAGATTTTTCAGGCTCATTAATGTAGCATGAATCAATGTCATTCTGGATTCTTCCCTTTGCAGCAGGATAAAACTCTCCTAAACTCCCCTAAAACAATCCTAATGATCTTTAAAATCATGAGTGCCAGTATTGAATACACACTGTCCTTTCTGTAATGCTACTGCATTTTATGTGGAACAGAGAAAAAAACGGTTCACAAAGCAATCTTTCAATGAGTCCTACTGAATTTTTTCCCAAGTATAAGCTCCATTTATACGAAAATAACTGCAAGTTCAGGATCTGGGGGCAGGAATAAGGAAGTATTTTTGCATTAGATTAATTGTCTTTCTCTACTGTAATTACTTGAAGCTCCTCTGAGACATTTGAGGAGTTTTAGTCAAGATGTGTTACTGAATACAACATGGATAAGAAACTCAAAAGTATGTCAAAAAAGTACATTTATTCTGTGGATTTATATCTCCACTGCATACGGAGGGAGTTTATAAAGTGATACAGAAATTAAGTGCTATCTAGCATTTTATCTTTGAGGTCTAATTTGGCCATTTAGTACTTGCTGATGTCAGTAAACTCCTATAGCTATTAATATATGACTACACATCATTAGCTTGCACACTAAATCAGATAATTATATAAGCCATAAAGAATCTATGAAAATGTTAAAGATCTCTACAATTACGCAGTTAAAAACCAACCACATACAGGCATATAGAAAGAGTTCATTGTTACTCCACATAGTACTTAATTTCAGCCAGTGGCTTTTCAGGCCTTGGCCAGTCTAAAGGTTTTGACTTTGTGGTGAATTTGAACATACGCAGAATTGCAGAACCCCAAAAGCCTGTTAATCCCGCAGTAGGGAAAGAAATAACTTATGAAAGACTCCAAACCAGCAGAACACTTAAAATTTCAGACCAAACTTCGACTTCCAAACACACATATGCTTTAATACTTGAGTAAATCAAATCTAATACAAGTAACCACTAGGAAAGGAGTTGCTATACAAACTCCTAATACTAGAAGCCGGGAAAAAAGCCTGCAGAGGTACTGGTGAATATATACCCCTGCCCTCCAAAAATCAGGTATTGCTTAGATCATCTTGGAGGCTCATTTGGATACAGAGGTCCTTGAAATGAAATTGAACATACCTATACACAAAAATACTTAATCAAGGACTAAGAATCAAGACCTGTTGTTGCAAGGCAGATAAAAAATATGAGAATTTACTGTAGTCATCTCACCTGAGATTCTGTCCATTTCAGTGCAAAGTAAAACAGGGGAAGTTTAAACTATCAACAGGAGTAATTTAAAACAGTCTTTTCTTTTAAGGAACTACATTAAGACCGTACAAGAAGTTAGCTGCCACATCTCGGCTGGTAGATGCAGCAGCTCTGTAAACTGCTTGATGACAAAGGCCTTACTGCTCTCACAAAGCATGTTCTTGGAAAGGAATCATCAAGCAGCAAAGCCCATTTAAAGCCAAATGACAACATCCACATGAGGTTTAATGTTAAACACATTTGACATCTTTGGTTTATTTGTCTCAATTTCCTTGTGTCCATGTGTAGAAATGACCATAAATATGAGCCAAAATTCCTATTTGCAAAATGAACGTTTTATTAAAATGGTCACCTACAGTAAATAAAGCCCTTGGATTGCTTACCAGGTAATCAATTATATTGACAAGCTCTGAGCCAGTATATGAGTCAAGCTCCTGAAAACCACCTGTTGCTCTATGAAACACTGCAGTCTACTGCAGGTTAGTAGTAATGTTAGCACAGGAGTAGAAAGACTTTTTGTTTGCATTTACTGTGACCAGACTGTATAATTTCAACCACAAATACACTATCATATGTGCTTTGCATGTACATGATAATATATTTTCACTTGCAATTTTTTAGAAGTTGAAAAATGTTTTTGAATCTCATCCCTAATTAGCAATTTCTAGAATAAATACACAAAAAAAAATTTATTACACTTACCATTCTTTTCTACATGTTTCATGTTCTTAAAAACATTCCTTGAATTTTCTTGTTACAATTGGTGTAATACTTACTCCACAGTAAAACACTTCAGAATGCAATGTAGTTAAAAAAAGTTTTGGGTTCAATATAATAACTGATAAGATTAAAAAAATGAACTACATTTACACTCTTGGTTTCCTAGCAGAGCTTCTAGCAAAAAAAACCCTTGCAGGAGACAGGGAATTGGTAGCAGCCTTGTCTGCTGACCTAAGCCCCACTATGCCTGCACAGCAACAGAACACAGCTATAGAAGGGCAGCTGGGAACCAAGTGGTGTTGTGCAATGAAATAAAGTTTGTATTCAGGAGCTGGATGACAACTGTGATGTAAATTTTCCAGTTGTAATAGGCTGCTCCCATCTAGCTCGGATAGTGATGGATGATGAGTCAGTGTATAAAAATTCTGAAGTGTTGGTGTCATTGCAGTTCCTAGAACACAGCCAGCCAAGATGCAGAACTAAGCAGAACCTAACCTGTTTTCCTGGCAAAAGTCATCTGAATAATGGCAAGGCACTTTGACAGGCCATTGTGGTGAAGTTACAGTACTGAACACCTTAGTAATCTCTTCTTTCTTTCTCCAAGGCTGCAATTTATTAGGCATGAAACTTATTCCTTCTATGCCAGTCACCCACACAACAGAGCCATCAGTATAGTGATACATTCTACAACAAACTCATGACAAATTTAAAATTTATGTTTAAGGTGGGCACTACCACAGGAAAAAAACCGAAAACCTTTTAACTTAAAATTCAATCATCCATTGTTTACTCCTTAGATTACCCAAAGTTAATGCTTGATAAGAGGGAAATACAGAACTTTTTCTGATCAACAGTAGCCTCCAATTCCACTGAAGCTGGTAAAAGAGACTCTAAATGTTAGATTTCAACATATGCTTAAATCTTCATAGGGTCAAAACATTTATACAATGCAATTTATACAATAGATAAACAGAGCATTTCTGTAAATTTCCTCAAGTAGCCAATTAGTTTTTACTCAGAAATGTTAGAAGCTGGTGCAATAAAGGAACAAGATCAAATGATTCCCGGGAAAAGTGATTAATCACAGCCAAGTGTATTTGCCTAGAAAGCTTAATTCTTCTTTGCTGTGGTACCTAATACTGAAAAAAACTACTGTAAAATGGAGGCTAGTGCTTTGAACTAATCAGACACGTTCACTTCAGTGAAGTATTAATACTAGCAAATACCTTATAATTGCAGACAACTGCAGGTTCATGAAGCTCTTTGCAAACAGCTCAGTTCCACTGCTCTCACCACCTGCAGCACCATGTACCTGAGCATGGGATAGGGAACTCTCCAAAACACATTGTGGCAGAGGCTGCATTGCAGCTGTGCTTTTTGTAAGCACACAGTGTCCTCCCTTGTTCCACCTAAACCTATTGCTTCTGTATTCATGCATCTCAGTTACCTCAGTGCAAGTAAAGAGAGAATTTCTTTGCTTCTTTAAAAGACTTGTGAAAAAAGGAGAATTTATTTGATCATTTTCGTCAGAGAGACATTATGCCCCTAAAGACAATGGAGATTTCTATAAGCAGAAGATGTCAATTTCTGCTGACATCAGGTTCTCTGCAGAAATGGGTTTAACTGGACTCACCTGAGCTTGTATGAAATACTGAAAGACATGGAAAGAACACCTTAAAAGCTAATCCTTTCATTCTAAGCACATTAACTTTTTTGAGATTGGTCACCACTGTCATAGTAATAATAGATACTACTTCTTAATAACGCTAACAATTTGAGTGTGTGGAAAGGAAAGGAGATTTTGCATCCCTTTGTTTGTTTTGTTTGATATTCAACAGCATATTGGAAGAAGACAAAAGAAATCACATGTTTCCATCCTGGGCCTTATAAACAGAAAATATAAAATCTATCATTACCTTCTAACCATCTGCTAGGACCTGAAGAATTAATGATTATTGAAGGACCTGGGGAAGCAACATCACAGTAAGAAACTGAACTTTTTGAAAAAAGTACCTGTCTCAAAGCTGTTACTCATACGAGATCAATGTGACAGCTGTGAATACTGCAAAGGAAAGAGAAAACTCTGTAAATTTAGTACTTTAAAAGAAAAAAACCAAACAAACTAACAACCAGAAAAGCAGTGTTACATATATTGCTGTTAATTGCATGGAATTTTGCTGGATGTGGCTTCAAAAATTAGGCAGCCACACCAACAGCATGGAGGAAATTTCAGTGATGGACATGCAGTACAGTCACATAATGCAAAGAATAAAATTTAAATTTTGTATGGGAAAAATTACACAAATATAAGTGAAACAGTGAAACAAACTCTTAATATCAACACATCCCAAACACAAGTAGAGATTTTGGTCCTGTAGGCAGGAAAAGTTTCAGGAGGCCACCAAAATTTCCATCTGCTCTGTATTTTAATTTGCCTGTATTAACTGTACATATTTGAGCCACCACATCAGCCTTTTATAATGATCAGATAACACTTTCCCCTGAAAGTCATATGCATAAACATGCATATTCAGCCATAAGTCAGTACACACAATCCTAAATCAAAAGCAATTATTTTTAATCAAAGAGCTTTGCTTATGTGCAAGTCCCAGAAATTACTAAATATGTGGGGTTTATTAAATTTGTCTTCTTCCATTAAACAGAATTTAGCATATTATTAGACATGGACTAATTGCTTTTTGTAATTCCCAACTGCTGCACATTGCTGTCCAGAAGGATTTTTATTTATTCTCATTATTACTGATCCACAGTATGTGGAAGAGGTACTGTTAAGCATGTATATGCTAATAATGGTACCTGCTACACAGCCAATAGCAAACAGTAGCAGAATCACTGTGCACAGTTCAAGTAACTTAAAATACGCATTACTGCTGGAAAACTGATACTGCAATTATGTTTTGCATGCCAATAGCATAATTTGATTATCTATTACTGAACCTACAGGTATACCTCTTTCCAAACCAAAAATGGGATTGTACAACATAGAAGTTAGCACTATGACTCCTACCACTAGAGATCCAATAAACACACAGAGAAATACCATTTCCATCATACTTAAAGAGAACAGTAAACAAACCAACTTCTGAGCTAAAGATGTTGCTAAGATTTCTTAACTCCGCACAAAATCTTTTTTTTTTCATAGCTTTTTTAGGCCTGCAGCTTGTAACTGTCCCTGTAGCTCCAACCATGACAACGCTGGTATAAGTTACAAAGAGACCCTTGAGCTCACCCCAGCCTTACTGATTGAATTGTTCTTTCTATATATCCGTGTGTCTGCTGCTAGGAGTGGCAGTGTTCAAACACTGCACAGAAAACACGTTGTTTGCTCTGGAACACTTCAGAGTGCAACCTAGTCTGACAGGGACATTGATTTATAGCTTAAAATAGCAGCACAAGGATAAAAACATATACAAGCCAGCAATAACTTTCCGAATCCGAAGTTGCGCTCGTTTATCAAAAAAAGTAAGAAGTGCAGAGCGTAACTCCTTACATTTTATTACAAGTGCTGCCGGTGCCACAAGAGGCCGTGCCCGGGGCACGCCGGAGGGCGGGCAGCGCTCCTACGGGCTCACCCCGAGCTGTGCTGGGACTGGCAGCCACGCTCCCACACCGGCCCTACGGGAAAAATGGGATTTATGTGCCTGACTACGGTTTGTACTCCTTCTCCCGACACCACGCCGCTCACCTAAGTGTATTTAATTAAGCGCCCGCTGTTACTACCAGTCATAGCGGTAAAACCCAAGCCGAGGTTCAGTCTCCCCGTACGTGCCGCCCCACAGGGCCGCCGCCGCCTCAGCGCTGTCCCGCCGTGTCCCCTCAGCCGCTGAGGGGCGGCAGGCGGGCAGCGGGACAGCAGGGACAGACCTCCCCACCTGAGGCGGAGCGGGAAGCGGCGCCCGCAACCTCTCGCCACTTTTCCTCAGTGGGGACGGAAGCGTTTGGGGCCGCGCCCAGGGCGGGCCGCGCAGGACCGGCTGTGGGAGAACGCACGCCCCACACGAAGCGGCGTGCCCCAAGCAGCGCCTGG
>WEIU01012615.1:116374-193433 GCA_013389925.1 Aegithalos caudatus | reverse complement strand
CCATTGGGCGAAGCAGCCGGAGGCGGGAGCCGCGGGAGGGGCGAGTTGTGGCGCTTGAAAAGCCGCCGCCTGGCTGAGGAGCGGCGCCAGTGCGGGGTGGGCGCTGCCAGCGGGTGGCAGGAGGGCAGCGAGTTCGAGTCCCGCCTCCGCGAGCCTAAGCCGGCAGCCTCTGCTCCGTGTGCCGCACTCCGCTCCGCGGCGAGGGGAGCTTGGAGTGGTCGTTTGACTTCCTGTTCTTCCTCCTTTTCCTCTTTGCACGGAGGCCGCGGCTTTCTCTGTGGGGCGCCAGCCGGCAGGGACAGAGTTTGCCAGGAGTTTGTGCTGAGTTCGGGCCCCGGCCCCCTACCTCGCCGCCGCCATGCCCGTCTTCCACACGCGCACCATCGAGAGCATCCTGGAGCCGGTGGCCCAGCAGATCTCCCACCTGGTCATCATGCACGAGGAGGGGGAGGTGGACGGAAAGGCCATCCCGGACCTCACCGCCCCCGTGTCGGCTGTGCAGGCCGCTGTCAGCAACCTGGTGCGGGTGAGTAACGCCGGCCGGCCCGCCTCCCCCGCGCCTTCTCTTGGGAGCGACTTTGGCCGCCGCGGCCAACTTGGGAGTCCGGCGACGCCCGTGCCCCGCCGGGCTGTCGCGGACAGGTGTCCCGGTCCCCGCCCCGTGAGCACCGCCTGGGCGCGGTGGCGGGGCTCGGGAAAGGGTTAAATTGGAAGGCTGTCTGGACCTTGTCTAGGCTCCCGCCGGGAAGCCGCCTTCGTCTGTTCCCGCTCCGGCCGGCGAAGGAGCCGGGAGAGCCGTGCTGCGGAGCAGTGAGTTGTCCCAACAACGAGTTGCTCGCCGTCTCGGAGCGAAGAAGCCTTTGCCCACCTGAGGAGCGGCATCAAATTAAAGTGCAGTAAAGCGCGGTAGTTGCTGCTCTTCATACCCGCCCCGAAACGCTTCACGGATGGCTCTGATACGCTGTATGGTTCTATGCTGCCTAGGAAACTCCTATTTTAAGTGTATGCGCTATAAAAGGCGAAATAGTTACTTGGCATAAGCCTATTCAAAAAATCTCAAACCCAACCAGTAACAAGCCCCAAACCTCCCCGGCGTTTGGGTTTCATTTTTAAGTTGGTGAAGGCTGGCCGTTCGTTATCAGTGCAGGAGTTGAGGCGGGACGACAGACCTGTGGCTTCCAGGCAAAGTCTGGAGATGTAAATTGTTCTTGTTTCATAGCCTCGAGTATGAGTTACTCTTTGCTTGTGGGAAGCTAAAGGTGGTGGAAATTTGGCCTGACTCTCGACTTTTTGAAAGCAGTTATGCATAGCTTGTCTCTTTAAGATCTAAGTACTTGCAGTATGGACGCTGCAGTATGAGAAGTGCAAGTGACTAATACATTTGAAATGTTTTAGTCGTATTAGCACTTTTATAATCAACAAAAGAATAACCAACTGTTGCAATGCAGAAGTATTTTCTTTGATATAGGAAACACCGTGATATTGCCTACTCAAGAATTACCTGATAATATTTACCTTGCACCTTCCTTAAGCTTGTTTACAGATACTGAGTTCATTTTTGAACATCACGTGTTGCTTGCTCATTTTGAGTCCTGTAGAATTCTGAAGTGATTCCTGGCAAGAAATACCCCTTGCCAGTAAACTTTGCCTTAAAATGAATAGCTATGCAAGTTAAAATACTGTGTCACTGTTAACCAATGTTTTAGTGCACTGAAATCATGAGGCTTGTGGGCATAAGAAACTGTCAGGATGACTAATGTATGTGATGTGTTTATCACGTTTGGGCCTGTAGTACTCGCTGCTGCTAGAATAACTTGCCACTTTGAGATTTTGCAGTTTACTACAGTGTAACTACATCACTTGGTCGCCATGACTGTAAATATTACAGACTGTCTAGAATACTTGTGCTTCTGACTGACTATTGCTGACACTCATTTTTATGAAGAGCAATCATTCTGCAGCAATTCACTGATGTAATAGGTGTTTTGGCTTTGAGGGTGTGAAGTCTGTGTGTATGAAATACTTTTCCTTGAAAGGAAGATGAATAATGCTTTGCTTCTCTGAGCTAGCACTGAGTTGTGTGACTATTTTTCCCCACCCCGCCTTTCTGTCAAAAGAAACTTGATCTGATAAAGTCTCATTTATTAGAGAAATGTAGAAACAGAATTAGTTTCCTTCTGCAGCTTGATAATGCTAGCTCTTCTTTATTTTTGGACTGTTTTGGAAGCCTCTGGTTTTTTCTTCTTACCTGCTAGTTAGATAAAAGAAAAGATTGTTGAATTATTTTTTTCCATGTTTATTCACAGAGAGCAGATGAAGGTGATGTAATCTGAGGTGGTAATTACCAGGAAGATGCCCATCCATATCTGTTAAAATACAGCTTTGCCTACATAGCTCTGTTTCCTATCTGGAGCTGTGTTTTCAGTGCATCACTCTGAAGTGTAAGGTGATTTATGAACCAGCAGTTTCACAGGAGCAGGAGAATTTGTGCAGACAGGTTCTCAAATTACGAGCCTTCTGGTGGCATCCCAGGTGACAGCAAAGATGGAGTTATCAGTGCAAGGAAGAGTAATGGAGCTGCTGGCTCATGGTGCTTGCTGCCTGCTCAGGGTTCTTAGTGTAGTGTGAGAATCACAAAGTACATAAAGGAAAGTGCTGAGGAGCAGGGAGTTTTTAGTGATAAATTTTCTTATACAGCAGCACTACTCTCCAGCTGCCCAGCCTATTGTAAGGATTCTGCAGTTTGGAAAATGCAATATTTAATTGATTTAACAATCACGTCTGTATGTAATTGCTGGTAGCGGTTTTGAAACCCGTTCTTGTGGAAGGCCCAAATGTACTGTGAGGGGAAGTGGGCTAGGACCATATGGCTGTAAGGAAAGACCTCTGTGCAATGACTTGAGCATTCCTGAGATGGAGTTAGCACAATACATTATTCGGGATGGAACAGAGGTTGGAAGATATGAGAGTCTTACATTAGGATTATTAGATAAGTCAAAAGGGGCTCCTCCTCCTAAATACCCTTACTAGAGACCTCTGTAAGAGAACTTGTCCTTTGGCATGCATTTCTACTTTTTCTGTCATTAATGGTTATGCTGTATTTTAAGGTTTGCCTACAGCCATCTTAAATTACATGGCTTTTTAAATGTGAAGTTCATACACTCAAGTAGACCTATTATAGAGATACTTCCTTGTTAGAACCTAAATGTAAAGTAATCCTGGAGAAGAGATAGTCCAAGTCATTGTTAAAGTTAATGAAATAATTAAATCTTTATAAGTTAGTCATTCCTGTAGTAAATTACTGAAGTAAGACTTGGTATTCTGTTTGCAATATGTGACAGTTTGCTTCTACTGCATCTTGATTATTCTGTTGGGGAATAGCTTTTCCACAAGAGTTCTTGAAATTTTTTGAAGTATTTTGATGAAATTTCTTAACTGTGGGGGAAAGTCCTTGTTGCCTGTGCAAATACATAGTGTGGAGGTAAGCATCAGAAGCTTTTTTGCACAGAAATCTACTTTGACTGGAGCCAGGAATTTGAGGGAGAGGTTTCAGATACAACAAGACTATGAATGTCCTTCTTTTAACTGATAGTCTTAATGTTTGTATTGGCTTATATTTGTAGTGGATGCCATGGGAAGGTGGCACGTGGTATTTCTTTTAGCTGAAAGATGTGACACTGTAAGTCAACAGAAATGGTGTTGGTGGTGGGTAGTAGTCCATACCTAATAGGTATGGAATAATTTGGAGCTTGCTAAATATCCTCTTAGTTCAGAGGAGAGTGACATGAAATTTTGAGTTTTAACTAGTCAAACTTCCCAGGGAGGAAATGAACCATGTGGTGATTTTCTAATTGTTTCAGGCTTTTTGTCCCCCTAATTGTTTGGTTTTCTTGCCTTTTTTTTTTTTTTTTTTTNAGTTTTTTAGTCTATTTTGAAAACAGTAATTTTTATCAAGGATGGCAGATGATAATGCAGAAATGGTAAAGCAATCACACACATTATATATATGGTTGTCTTCATGGAGGAGGAAAAAAAAAAAATCTGCTTTTCAGTAGTGAATTTACGAGCATTTATGTTCAGACCAATGTTATATTATTGCCAAACAGAGAAAGCAAGTTTTACTCTGGTGTTGCAAGCTCCATGCTGCCTTGTATGGATTCTGGCTTTCTGTCAGTATAGGCATTGCCCACTCTGGTCACTTCTCTCTGCTGTTTCAGACAGAGCTGCCTCGAGCAGTGTTGCTGTTGCTCTGCCAAATACCAACAATACCATGGGTGAAGCTGCTGAGTTTGACAGATTTGGCTGTAATCCTCTGCATGAAAATGAAGGTAGTAGAAGGGACTAGGGAAGCACACAATTTAAAATACTGGAGCAGGCTCTGCAGCTCAAGGAGGTCTTGGTTTTCAGAGTCTGAGCTGTTGAACCAGGTCAATGGTCTGAAAGATCTCACTTGCTTTATGTGAGACAGAGACTTACCCAGTTTTCATGCCCTTCATTTTCATAGAGCTTTGGGCACCTGAGCAAAGTGAAACTCCTATGAAATGCTCCTAATGGAAGATTTAAGACACTAATGGTAACAAATGAATTGACTGAGATCTTTCAGAACAGAGATCTGCTCTGAAAAAAACAGTGCTTGTCTGTTTGGTGATGCAGCTTCTGCCATTCCATCCTCTGTGCTGTTCCTTTATACATGAGTCTGTTTCACAAGTGTCTATATGCATCCAGTTTCTATTACACTATTTTAATGGGAAAAAATTGATTTACTCTCTATTAAATTGCTGATGAAGGTGTTTCTCAATAGGGTGTTCTTGTTGGGATATGGGTTTATTTCCCTACTGAGGTTTGGAGGCTTACAAAGCACTGCTGATGCCTTACTGTATCTCAGTTACTAACTGTGACTAGCTAGGTCAGGCTAATCATCAGGAAGGGTCTCTTGGATTATAAATCTCCTGTGTCAGTCAGGGTTTATCAGATTCTTTTAAGTAGGTCTGGGCCAAATACAGTTTTAAAATGTAAATAAATGCATTCTGGAGTAAGATTAAGCTTGACTGGAAACTGTATTTTATGGGAACAAGACCCTGAAGTATTGGGTCAAAGTCATGTGTGTCAAAGGTTTTTGTGACTTCCTGAAGTTGTGATGCCAGTCTCTTTAAAGTACCACCAGCTGAAGCCCACCCCATCTAGGCATAACAAAAACTACCCAGATAGCTCTTAAAACAGAGGGAACTTGATATCAGTACTTTGGCAGAGACATCAAGTTTAAACCAAACAAAAAAGTTAACTGTGGGAGTGTTGCCTTTAGTGTAGCTATAGCAGCTGTCCTATCTCACCTTAGCAGAGGAAGAAGCAGTAATTATCTGAAGCCACTGGCATGTTCTGGCTGCATATCCATGGGCCTCTGACAGGTGAGATGTTGCCTGGGGTTGCAGGGCCATTTATAAAGGGCTGTCCATTTACCTGGACAGGCTGCAAATTGCCTACTGATACCTGCAAACCACCAGCTTGGAAATCACCTGTTTAAATGAATTTGTGAAGAATGTAGCCTGCCTTGAAATCCTTGTCATGATTCCAGCAGCGAAAATCAAATACACAGGTAAACACCTGGAATGAGGAGAAATGATCTGACTGCTGAGGAGGGTGGATGGGAAAACAGCTTTATCATCCTAAATTTTCTTTTGGCATAGTTGACTTGCCTGTAACTCAGGTTACAAAGAGAGGAGTGAGCTGTTGTGAGCGGCTTAGTGTTTCTCTTTTGTGAGGGAAAAATTAGTTTGCAATATGTTTACATATCTTGGAAAAGGACGGAGAAGAAAGGGAAAAGATAAGCTTTTTTCCTTGCAGAATTTTCTGCACAGTGCAAAAGGTGACTCTCAAGGGGGCTTTTGCATTTTTTTCTTGGTGTTTGTAACTTGTCATGAGATGTATGAATCTGTGCCTCACCATTTCCAGTTTATTTTTTTACATTTTGAAGCTGAAAAAATGGTCGAAAGAGCAGATCATTTGAACTCTACAGAACTCAGACTTAGTGACAAGTGAATGAGCACTAGAATAGGCTTGAAGATCTTGAGAGAATGTCTTTTCATTACAGCTTTTCAGGTTTATATCTATGAGTAGTAGAAAACTGTGATTGTTTTACAAATAAAAACTTCTGTATTTTTTGATTGGAACATCATTCTTCAGTGTACAGCAATTTCTTCAGGGATCATTTGCTGTATTGTGGGAACTGTGGCCATATGCTCTGAGAAAGTGGATAAACCCCATTAGGGTGTGTATATGGGAGGGACTGGGAGAAGAGTGATTAATCAGACAGAAAGCAACTTTGTAATAACAAAAGCACATCATAAACTTCTTTCTTGCTTTTATCTGTTAGGAATCATCTTTACATAAGTGATTAATTAGTTACTGATTTGAATGGAATCATCTCTTTGTTCTGTTATTGTGTTTGGATACTTAATTTATTCCAGTCTCCTCCATCAGCTTTAAAAGGAATCTTTTGTTCTCTCTTCCTTTAAATGTACATAGAGATGGTACGTATCTCCTCATATCCAGCCTGCTTTTTAGGACATAAAAACTGAGACTATTATTGTGGAATGGATAGTCTTTAAGTGGCAGTTGGACTAAAAAGTTCCATATGCCAAGATATCTGGTGAGTACCACTCCTGCTCTGGAAAACTTATTAAATGCTTTTTTCTGCATAAGTCAATTACACCAGTGTGGGAGGAGTTAAACCTGTGTTAAGGACCAGTGTTTTTAGCACTTTATTCTTACTGATGCCTTGTAACTTTAGAGAGTGATGTAGTTTTGCTTTGTACTTTGAAACAAGATATTTTTCTTCATGTAGTGATGTTGGACTGTGGAATTCCTTTTAGAGATTAATAGAAAATAAACCAAACAAAGCATGGCTCAGAAATGTGTGCCTTCAAAACAGAATAATTTGCAAGTGTTTTCCTCTTCCCAATATACTTGAAGTGTGGATAAAACAAATCTTTGAGAGGACTGTGGGGGGGTGGACCCAAACAGTGGTTTTAAAGATGTGTTAGCAAATGTGGTTTTAATGCTAGTTACTAGAAATGATGCTGATTGATTTTTCCAAGGAGAGAGTAGGCCAATCCTAGTCAGCTCTTGCCTTGAGTACTGCTTCATTTTGATAGTGGCTTTGCATACGGTGAAGACTAGCTTTTTATCCCTGCTTCTCTGTTGAAGATGTGTGTGTTTCTTCTAAGCTCCTCCTTCTGACTGCATTGTCTTACTAAGTCTTACTGGCTTCATACTACTCACACTGAAAAGCAAGTCAGACTGGCAACCTAGACCTTAAGAAACATTGCAGTGTAATATTTTTTTTTCTTTAGTGGCACAAATTATATTCTGTGCTCAGTCAAATGCTGAGAAGCAGCTCTTGATACAGGACTTCTCTGCATCCAAGAGTTCTTAATTTCTGTGAATTGATAGCCTTCCTGACATTTATCTTTAAACACAGCCATAGAAGTATTGTTGTTATTGAATTTGAACAGTAAAGTGTCTTTTTTTATAATTGTTAAAAGTTTTTCCACTATGTTAATTGTAATGTTTAGTTGTATAATTTCTTCCTTAATTTATGACATGAGGTAAGAGAGAATTAACTCTAAATATTGTCCTGTAATTGGAGTTTAGAGTAACAACTTGTATTGAGCCGTGGAAATATACCGGATGAATGAATATTGCAGATACCTTCTTTTCAAAAGTTACTTTGTAGATACAAGATTACTTCTGCATAGGGAGATGAAACATCAAAGGAAGGCTGGATCATCTTCTCAGTTACAGATATTTCACCAATAAGTATCTCTTCCAAACACAAGCCTAGCATGCTAGCAGCCCAAAACTGGGCTGGGAGAGGGGAGAGTGGGGATGTGACCCTACGTGCGTAGTACTCGAAGTACGTCTTGTTGGTCTCTGGAGTAAATCGGACCCTAGTGCATCTGTGAGGATATGAAAGACTGACTGGAGAATCAATAGAAGGGGCAAAGCTTTTCTCTGCCAAATAATTAAAGTGTACTGAGGTATGACTTGTACTTGCCCATATCCTGAGGCTAGAACCAAAGATTTGTGTCAAAAATATATTGAACAACTTACTTTGTAACATATCTCTTATTCAGAAGCCAATACTGTTCTGATGCTTCAGGAGAGCTATTTACAACATGAATAATGAACAATGGATAACAACAGTGGCTAATGAAGTGGGACAAAACCAAAAAAAAAAACCTGGAAACCTCTTCATTATCAAAGCCTTTCCAGAGTTTCTGAAACTGTCAACTCGTTGACTCTCAGTTGATGATGATATCTAACTCTTTCACTCACTGAGAAAACATGTGTTGGAACAGTTTCCCAGTATTCTGACTTAATGGGTAGGGTAGGAAACTGATGATTCATGTTGGGTTTCTTCAGTAAAGAATGGAGAAAAGAAACAAGTTGTTTCTGTTGGTGTTGGCCTGGGATACTTATGAAGAGACCAATTGTAACAATGTTGCATTGCATTTTACATCAGTGGTTACACCCACAGAATAGCAAATGTAACTGAGCTTCTTTCAGCAGATGTAAATTTTCCTGGTGTCAAGCTTCCCGGGTATCTTGGGGACCTAGGATTGCTAAAGGCAGATACTCTCAGAAAAGACAGATAAATACGTTTTTGAGTGCATAATTTTTTGTGTTGTAGTCGGACACCCATACCTATCCCACAGTGGGCCCACATTTTACCTAGTCTTTATTTTGCTGCTGTATTTATACAAGTATTCTCTGTTGTCTTTCATGCCCCTCACTATGTTCAACTCTAGGTGTGCTTTGGGATGGACCCCATCCCTGCATGCTCATCTAATGTCCCTGTTCTTCCTAGCAGGAACACTGTTCATTCAGGCAGGCTTCCTGCCACTTTCACTTGTCTTCTTGCTCATCAGGATGAACCAGCTTGGAGTAGGTGATCCCTGAAGATCAACCAGCTCCCCAGAATTTCTCTTTGCAGGACTGTGTTCTATGTGATTTCTCCAGTTAGGTCCCTGAAGAAGCTAAAGTCAGTTCTGAAGCTCAGGCTCTGATTTGTCTAGTTTTTTTCCTTTCAAGATTCTTAAATCTACCATGTAATGGTCACTCCATCTGTCATTGGCATTCCCAATCAATTCTTCCCTGTTTCTAACAACAGAGCACCTCCTGCCTTTGGCCCCTCATTCTGTATCTACCAATGAAAGATAATTAGAGCTTACAGTCTGTGAAAGGAAAAGCACAGGCAAGCAGTTTTCTTATTAAACTGGGTTTTTTTGTGATGGTTTAAGAAGGTTTAGTTTCAGCAAGTATCACGCTTAATCTTTATCCTCAGGTACATATGGTACATAAATAAAATGATGAATAACAGAGCTGGGAAAGTACTGCTTTGGTCAACTTTACAAGCTTTGTGCTCAGATATCTTTGTGTATGCAGCTTAAAATGTTTGGGTACGTTGCAGCTAGTCTGGTTGCATTGCTCAGTGTTTAACTTCCATTTGTGGGAATAGTAAAATACAATGGTATTCCATTTGAACTTCATTTTATTAGCTGAACCTTAGCATGAACTAGGCACAAGCCTGGCCCTCCTTAAATGCTGAAAAGCATGCAACAGCTGTGGTTTCATAAATTTCATAAATGGATATAGTCACACAAGTGCCATAGTAGCAGTAAGAGAAATGGTGGTGAGTTCTGCACCCCTGAACTGATGAGAGGCACTCAGGTCACCTTAGTTAAGTCATTGTGTGGTGGTAAACTAATGAATGTTCTCAGCTTTTCTTTTTGAGTGGGTGCATCAAAATGGGAAGCTTGTTCAAGGCTGAGCCAGCAAAGTCCATATCAACTTCTTTGGCCATTGTCATCTTTCAGCGTTTGCTGGGTATCAGCTCTTCAGCTTCCAAAGTCTGACCCTTCCTGTCAAGGAGGGTAGCTAAAAGGGTAGTTAAGGAGGGTAGTTAAAAGCTGTCTTCTAGGACTTATTTCAACTGAGCTCTCCCAAACTCTTCCTGAATTTGAAGAGGCTGCATGTTGCAACTGTTTTAGATGAGGGAAGCATTAATAAAATTTTCTTCTCTTATGCAGGTTTGGTTTTGTTCACCTGCACAGATACTTGCCAGAAAGAGCAGAAACTAACTTCAGCTAGACTGATAGTTATCACGTGTGAGACAGATGTGTTGTGAGCTGTGAGCATTTTTGGGCAGATTTCGTTCCGGTGACCACAAACTTATGCTTAGAACAAATGGGCTTCTTATAAATGAGAATGATACCCATCTGTTCATAGACAATGAATGGTTTAGCTCTTCAGTGCAAAATGGAATATAATATATAACTGAGGGGAAAAATACTATTTTAATTGTATGCAAGCTGCCATGTTCAACCTTCCTATTTAAATTCTGGAAGCCTTGCTAACAGACATTGGTGTACTTGCTTAGGGAAGGTTTTTAATACTGAAGTGTGTGATGCACTGAATATTTATTTAAAGAGTTATCACTAGATGAAGATTGCTGCATCAAGCACTCAGATGGAAGTTACTGGAAGTTTAACTTGTTTTGGTGTGCCTGTTTGCTGTTAAAATCTTAGGGGTTTTTGTATCTTCAGTCAACATAAACCACAAAAGGTGCTTCAGGTTTCAACCTCTGAATGTGTATACAGGTGTGTCTATTTGCCCTTCAGCTAAGTCTTCAGAAGCTTCTGCTTTTTACACTTGATAAGAAACTTTCTTCCAAGCGTTGAGTGGGTTCTGTTACTGCTTCTTCAAATTACTGCGTAACCCTTACAGGTTTTTAGGTGAGCTAACAAATTAAACTGACTAGTGTTTGGACTACAGTAAAAATCACTTTCACAAGCCTAGCTTTGCAGCTTCTGCAGCACAATAGTTATGCTGAGTAACAGGCATGAATAAATGGTGTTTCTCCTGAACTACCGAGTAGTGCAAAAAGGTCACTTTTTATTTCACTTGCCCTGATGCAATGACAAAAAATGGATTGTGAAGGGCTGGTAATTGCCAAAACCACTGGCTTAACTGTAGCAAGTGAAGTGCTCTTTGTGTCGTTGCCACACCTACAAAATGCTTCCCTTTTCTCAAAAAAATCAGAGCATGGTTAGTGGAAACCTCTGTAAATTTTAGGGAGGTTGTACTTAAACTTCAATTTTTCTCCGAGTAAAAAAAACCACAATAGCATGGCATTTCTTTAATTTCTCTTCAGTTTATGCTGGCAAAACCTGCATTCCTTAGCTCTCAGACTAGATTCCACTGGCACTTGAGCTGTCAGACCCGTTGAGCCCAGCCCACTGCCCATGCAGCAGGAAGACTGGAATGTATCTTTTTGTTGATCTGATTTTTTTCTTCCTCTTCCCAGCTTGACATCTGTGATGATTGTAGCTCAAAGCCGTGGAATACAAAGTGTTTTATCTGTCAAGCACGAGTGAATTTCTTTCATAACAACTTTGCTCTGGCAATTTGGAGGGGGGCTGGGTGGTATAGTTAGAAAATCTGGCCTGATCTGCAGTTATTCAGAGCAGTGAAATGCTCAAGATTCTTTGTGACCCTGAAGTGGTCACTAACACTACAAAGCAACGTTGCAGCAGATTCTTACATAGTTGTCTTACAACTTGTGTTTTTTGTTGCAAACGGCAAACTTCTCTTCATATGCCTTTTAATTAGAAGCATCACTAAAACATTTTAAGCTGACTTGGTTACTGTATGGCAATGGAGGTAATAAACTGAAGGCATTTGTAAATGTGATGGGTCTAGAATTTGCTCTCACAAGTGAATGCAATTCCTTTCTCCAGATGGATTTTCCTGTTAGCTTGCTAGATGGCCCAAACCCTTCTATTTCTGTCTAACATAGCATAATGATTGTTCAGAAAAGTTGTTCTGTTCCGTTGCTATTAAATTTCAAGCACCTTCCTCAAATAGGACAGAATGCTGGGAACAAGTGTGACTTCTTGTTACAGGAGTTGCTTTTAGCTGGATGTGCAGCAGTACTGATGTTTCTTTTCCTATCTACATTATTGTACCTAGTACAGAAAGTTCATCTCTAATATATTTATTTTACCAAGATTTAAATACTTCGTCATTAATGTATGTTAAGCTTGTAAGAAGACTTTTAACAGTTAGAAATGGGTGCCTTTTAATGTATTTTTCCTATTGTGGAGTTGATTTCTCAGTCTTCTTGTAATGTGACACAGTTATGGTTTACTGTTGTAGGTAAAATGGATCATTGTTGTGTGTTTGTGGAGTGCCTGGCACAATGGAGTTCTAAAATGCTAACAAATTGCAGTGAAGAAGAAAAAAACCCTGTTTTAAACAAGTTGAACTTTTTCATCTTTTTTGATTAAATATCAAATTTAAATTTTGTTTTTAAGACCAGTTTATAGAAGCTTTGGTTCTCTACAACTTCTGAATTAGCAATGACTAGGTTTATTCCTTTTGCATGCAAGAGGTGAACCCAGGCTTTAACCAGCTTTGCCAGTCATGGGAATTAAAAAAGAACAGTTTTAGCCTACATGTTTATGTGGCACTGGACTGTAACCTTCAAGTTGCTTGCTTATGTTACCTAATTTTCCCTCGTGGTTTCAAAAGAGAATTGAGTATAGCTCTAATGTTAAGCTACTACTGATAAAGTCTGTCTATCCTGTCAAGCCTGTGCAGAGCACTGCCTACAATCACAGGGCTAAACAAATCCATTGGTATAGAGTTGCCTCAGATTTCAGTATTATGGGAACTAGGCTTTCCAGTAGGGACTGCAAGGGTAGGAGTCATGCTTTTGTAATGTTTTAATTGGGTGAACACAGAGAAGTAGAATGTAATGTATATCAATGTTAGTCAAAAACACTGATTAAGAAGTAGGGTGGCTTCAGCAGTGATTAGGGTGGAAATAGGCTTTAACAGCTGAATGCTGACTGTAAAAGTGGCTAAGAGTAAATTCTACTCTAGAAGTATGGAAAATAATAATTGTTCTGAGAGAGAAATTAGATCTGTAGATGAATTCAATGAGAAAAGTTCACAACAGAATTAGTGACAACTAGGAATTGGATTACACTACTCTTACTGGTTATATCATCCCTTAGTAAGACTTTGACTATGCTAGTAACACTTTTTCTATGCCATAATTTATAAGCTTTTATTACAAAAACCAGAAACTCTTAGTCTCCTCAAAGTGTATTGTTTTTCAGTATGAATCAATAAAGAAATAGCAAATGCTATTAAAAGTAGTTGTTTTTAAAGCTTTTTAAAAATGTCATAGTGGTTTGTTATCTGAACATATATAGTAAGCTTAGGAATTAAAAACTAATTTCAATAGCTGAATAAATCTCCATCTAACTTGGAATTAATGCTGCATCAGTCACTACTTTATTTGATTTTTAATATTCTCTATCAACTATTTCTGCTGAGTGGATGGTTTTTAATACTTTGTGGTGACTCAGCATATAAGCTGGTCATCTTCTATATGCTGAATTCCTTGCAGAGCTGGTATAAGTGGTCATGAGCACCAAAAGAAAATCAAGCTGAAAAATAACCACACAATAGCAAATGTGACACATTTTCAATGGTGTTGTAAATGAGTATTGTCCCTTGGAAAGCATCATACCATATCTAGTTGATTTCTCTTTAATGTAACTAGATACTGTTGCAGCTAATGAAAAGATTAGACTTAACATGTGAGCAATGATTTACACTATGAACTTAGTGTACACTAGAATTAGCTGTTAGTCAACTAAAGTGAGACTTAGGAAAGATAAGTTGTCCAGTGTGCTACAGAAGGTGGATAATTGCTATAAAACACTGTGAAGCATGTATCTTGCTGGTCGAGATACATTTGCTGTGGCAGAGCTTATGCCAAAAGATTTAGTTATGTGAATTTCTGTTGCTTCAGTCACATATTACTGAGGCATGTGAAGATATTTTAAATATATTAAAAACTTAGTGAATAATATTACTTTATCAATAAAGGAGTTCTAGATGAGTGGGTTTGCAGCTCTCAATCTCATTTGTAGACTATAGTTGCCGTATCTTGTTTTTCCTGGTGGGTTTTGTAAATGCCCAAGGGTCAGAGATGACTTACATGAATTATGTTATGTGACTGAAGTACAGTTATAATGTCCTAATGTAATTTTAACTTCAAGTACTGGTTGGAAAAAGACACTCCTCTGTTGATAAAAGAACTCATTTCCAGATTATAATAGTTTTGTCAAAAATATCACATAATCAGTATGTGTTTACTCAAGTTCTGCTAAGTTAATCCCGTGATTAGCCAAACCATGCAGGCCTTAGCTCTGTCCTGGTAAGAGTTAGTAGGTATGAGCAGCATAAAGAAGTCTTTTGGTATCTAAGTGATGTTGCTTTCTATTTTTCATGTGGCTCTTGTTTCATAGTTCTGTATTTTATGTGGACAGCAGGATTTCCTTAGCCTTAAGCCAGTTAAATTTTTCTTAATCATCAGTGCAGACAGGTAGGTCAGTTTGCTGCTGTTGGGGACCAGATGGCTGGTGTGTTCTAATTTGCTTGCCAGATGACTTTGGAATTGTACCCTGCCATGGCTGGAATGCAGTCTCCAGGGCAATCATGAGACAACCAGGAGTCAGGACACAGCTCCCATGCTGCCTGAAGGGACAAGTGGATAGGCTCTGATGCTGCAGCTCTGTAGTGTCCTGCCTGGCTTCAGGCAAGAGTTGTGGCTGGTTCACTGGTGGGATATGTGCATTGCTCATTTGGTGTAAACTAAAACCAGGAGGAGAATTCAGCTGCACATTTCTGTGGACATTTTTTCATCTCTATTTGCATTGGCCTATTCCCCTACAGGAAGCAGAAAACTCTAAAGCTTAAACCAGTGGTAAACTCACTAATTGCAAGTGACATATCAATCCTATTTATAATTCAAAGCAAGATGATTAGAATGATGAAGAAATTGGAAATTTGCTTTGTTAAAGGCTTCTGAGAGGCTTTGCAGGAAGAATGAAAGTTTGTTTTTTAAAAAAATAGTTGTAGCCCAAAACTCACTTTTTCAGTTGTTTTAAATGAGAAGGATGAGATTGTGAGGACTGACCTGTAGACCTGTTCACTTGGGTTTTTCTAATAACACTTAAATTGCTTGACTTTTCTGTTCAGAGTTTGCAAAAGTCCTGTCTTTACTGGAAGCTGGTTGTGTATGATAATTTTTGAGTGACTTGTAAATTCAGATGAGACAAAGTAATTTTGTGATGTACCCCAAAGGTGTTTGACTTGCGTCTGACAGTTTGATGCTAGGCTGCTGTGCCAGGATGTATGCAAAGCAATCCTGTTTTGACAAATTTACCACATGGATTATGGCAGCTAAGGGTTAGGGCATGGTAAACATTCACTCCAACACCTGCATTTCTAAAAAGGCTGAGAAAAATAGATTGGAATACCAACATTGGGATGATCTTGACAGTGTAAGTAAGGACTTGTAAGTGTGGGTTGCAGTCAAGATACTGTGACTGACAAGAACAAAGGTAAACAACCAAGTCCTGTTTTGCTTCTCTGTCCTGCCAGAACTTCTTCCAAAAAACTTTCCATGTAATTGGGCTCTGATACTGGTTTCACAAAAGGAAAACTGAAAAATTGTCAAGTACTTACTGAGCCCTTACCCCTTCCTAAGCCACTGAGGCAAACTGGTCTCTGAATCAGTGTGGGGTAAAGGGCCTCCTTTCCAGGCCTTTGTGGACAAGCTTTGTCCAAGGAGTGAACTCTGAAAGGTATAGGATTCACAACTGGATATCATGAATTTCAGTCATCATTTTTCCTATATTGTCATGAGTAAGACTGCTTCAGTATGGAACCTGAATTAAAAATTCTTTGTTGAAAATTTAGTTCTCTCTGCCCATGTTGTGTTTTTTTCAGTCCAGACTGAAATATATCATCTCTGCTAGCAAGGAGTTAGCATAAATTGGGTGTAATTTTGACTTGCTTCTAGCTCAACTTGATTCTTTGTTCCTGGTCATGTGATCTAGGTTAGTTTTGATTTATTAACATGCAGGATGTATGGAAAATACTGGTAATTCCATTTTGAGATGGATTCTAGATGTGGTTATGCAATGTAGAGACTGTTGTCACTGCAGAATTAAAGCAAATACTTGATTTTATTTTTTCAGGACAGACATCTAAAGAAATTGGCAAAGTTGTTGCAGGGAACTTGATAGAATTGAAGTGATGAATAATAAATTTTTGATTTGAGATTTAATGCTCCTACTATTGTGTCACAGTCCTTCCTGAGAGATTGTAAGACATGGAAGAATGCATTAACCAGGAAATGGATTTTTATTGCGTTGTCCTCTGGTAAAGTTGCTTTTACATCATACAGACCTAGATCACTTTGTATGACACTTGGGTTTGTCAAGCAAAACTCATACTGTAGCTTATTTCTTAGGGGAGGCATGGGGGTAACAGCCAGGGCTGTTATGTGTTCACTGGATGATGATGAGGGAGTATTTTTAGGCTCCTTGCTAAAATCACAGATGTTTTAAATTAAGCTTCTGGAACATTGCAAGAATTAATTCTTCTAAGGTCATCCTCCCTTTTAGCAGGGGAAATCATATAAGCTGTGAGGAAAATGTCACTTCCAGCATTTGGCAAACTGTCAAACCGGTATTGTCAACAGAGGCATTCAGAAGATTCTTAAAAAAATTAAATAGAATAAAATTACCCTTCAACAATAAACTTTGGACACCATCTTAATTATTTGTGTGTTTTATTTGATAGGATACTTGCAGTTTTTACTTTCAAACTGCAGAAGTAAAAAGGGCTAGATATTACTGGGTGCTTGTCTGTTTAAACAAACTCTTACAGAATTACAGAAGATGAAATTTTTTTCTCCTTCTCACTGAAGAGCTGTTGTGTGCTATAGCAGGCTAAGAGGGTGGGCAAGGGACCTTGTTTTTTTTCCTGCAATAGAAGCAGATATGACAAAAAAACTGCAAAACTGCTTATGAGGAAGAAACTTGGCCTGATAAACTTTTCCTTATTTCTTTTCCCAGAAGAAAATTCTCCACATCAGAAAGCTTAAAGTATACCGGTTTTGTACTAATCAGTGGCAAATATGACTTGCAGGAGACCTGCAAACAAGTTAAAAAGCTAAAGCAGCAGGGAATCTCAATCTCTTCCTCCTGCTTATAGCTACATTCCTAGAAAGTTTTTCAGTGGCTATATACGCCCTCTGACTTTGTGTGTCCCATTTCCTTTAAATTTCCTGACTTGTCTGCCTCTTGTTCCCTGCTCTTTTGAGCAGGGAGCAAGTAGGAAAGTAGCTCTCTTTATTCAACTCATTTGTCACTAGTCTCCAAAGAGTTTGGAAATTAATATGGACGGGTAGAAGTTGTGACTAGGAAACTGCCTTGGTAAGGTTTACTTGAGAGCTCCCCTTACTCTGTAATGTGCAGTGTTGAATTTATGGTTATTTTAGTGTGTTAGTCAGGGCAGTTTCTTTGGAACAATGGGTAAGTGCCACTGTAACATTCTGTAATAGCAGAAGCTTCTATATCTCTGTCACTTCCCAAGGAAGTTAAGGAAAGATAATCTTAGGAGGTGAGAATATCTAAAACCCAAGTAGGAATCCTGTCATTTTTTCTACATATGTACTGTTGGCTAGAAAGAAAATGTGTTTCTCAGCTGATTTGTTTTATATTATCATGAAGCTGAACAAGCTACCTGTCTGAAATAAGCAATGTGTAGATACTACATCTTAAGGAAAAAAATTTTCTTGGTATTGGATTGTGGCAAGGGTAGTTGTTACCTTGTGTTACACTGCAGTGTCCAAAACTTGCTTAGGCCATGTAAAGTTCAGTCTGAAGAAACAGGATCTTATGAAAATTAAGTAGAAAACAAAGCAACAAAAACCCCTAACCACAAAGCTAGAAGGGAAAACCAACTAAACTTTTTTGAGGGTATATATATTTACTCACGAATGTGTCTTCATGTTTTGAGACTTTTCCTGTTAAATGTTATGTGGAGTACATTTGTTTCTTTACATGCTGTTACTATACCTTGGCTACAACTGCGAAGAGCAATAACTGGAAAGATTAAATAACAGCAATGCAAACAAGGTTTTATATTTAAACAGATTCAGGAGTACATTCTGTGTTGGTGCTTAAAAAAAGGTTGAAGGTCCTTTCTACTACTAGAAGGGTAGTGGACCTGTTTAATTGAGACATTGTCGAAGCTGCTTGAAATCTTGTGTCCCTTCTGTGTGGTATACAGTGCTGAGGATATGGATGGACTTGGAAGAGAAATGTCATTCGAGTGAAAGCCAGTTTTTAGAGGTTAAAAATCTCCACAGAAAATGCCTAAACAACAGGAGTTGACTGATCCTATATGTTACTTCCAGTTGAAGACTAAAGATAGCTATATAGCTATTTTGTTAGCTATAGCAAAAAAAGTCTGTATATATATGTGCACCTGTAGACTTATGAAATAGATATATATCTATGAACACAAGGATCAGAAACATACCATAAAATTGAAGATCTCTAACTTTTTTCTCTTGCATTACTTTTAAGTTTCATTACTGTGTGACTAATTGTGAGTGTAGTACTAATAGATTTTAAAAAGAAGTAGGCTAGGCTGAATTTGTTTGAGGCAAATAAAATACTCAAGCCAGTGTACTTCTGTGAAGTTCCTCTGAAAAGGAGCAGACCAGGGAGACAGTTTTTGGCAAGCAGCAAGAATTTTCAAGGAGGCAGTGGTTCTGGAAGGCTGTACAGCATTAGAATTGGCAAGTGCTGTGCTTACTGACACACTGCATCTTCTGTCCAAGCCCAGTGAATCCTTAAGCACCAGCTGATCAGGGATTTTCAGGGCTATCTTGTCTAGCTTGAGTAGGTCTGGCAGCTCTTAACACAAAGTGGTGTCTGGTATAAAGACCTTCTGCTTTGTGATGCCTTTCTGAATAGCTTATTCAGCTGGACAATAGAGCGAACAAAGGAGCTGGAAATATTTTGTCAAGTTGGTGATCTCACAGTTCAGAGAGTCAGCTACCAATTATAAAGACTTCTATTGTATAACACAAGAGCTAGTGTATAGAAAACTCCAGATCTTACTCTCTTTCTTTATTGGCTTCTGCATAATTATTTTTTGCCTAAAGGATGGTGTGGATGTGGGGTGTATTCTCAGTAATTAACTACGCTTTTCTAATAGACTAAGTTCCTAGCAAAAGGGGCATAATTCTTTTTAGCTTTAATTTGATTTCTGACTTGTGGAGATTAGGACAGAGGGAAACATTCAGAGATTAAGTTTTTACAACTGAGTGCAGGAAAAAATAGTATTATTTCTATGGAGAGTAGGAAGAGGGAGAAGTGTGAGTTGGTGTGTCCCCATTTAATTTAGTAGAGATGTTGATGGGAAATAACTACTAACTTCTAAAGCATTAAGCTAACCACAGTATATAGTGGTCTCAAAAGCAGACACAGCAACAGGAACCTGATGAAAAGAGCTGTCATTAGTACAAGGCATTTTTGTTGCTATTTCAGTAATTGCTTTTATTAATGTGAATGCCTTGACATTGAAATTTTGATTCTAAAGTATATATTTTTTCTCCTGCAGGTTGGAAAAGAGACTGTGCAGACAACAGAAGACCAGATCTTGAAAAGGGATATGCCACCAGCATTTATCAAGTAAACTATTTTTTTTTGTAAAGCTTGTATTATGCATATAGAAAACCTGTTTCAATGTCAGAAACAACTTCTTTGGCAGCAGAGATTTGTCTTGTTACATTCTGTATATATGAGTACATATATATGGTATATATCAGCACATATATGTGGTATTTCTTCCTTAAAAAAAAAAAAACCCAACAAAAATTAATCAGGTTAATAATGGTTCTTTTAGTTGTGTGCTCCTATAGGTTTGCCTAAAGTGTCAGAGACAATGTGCTGTCTCAATCTTTTTATATTTATTTGGCTTATGAGAAAATGTGTCAGTATAGGCAGTTGATAGCATAACTGCCTGGAAATCTAAGATTTGAAGAGCAGTGAGTTTCTGCAGACAGTGTAGTAGACAGTTCCCTTGCAGCAGACATTCTTAATTCTATGTCTTGGTGTAAAGAACAACTAACTTTTTCCTTCTGTTGACTCAAGCCTTAAAAATGATACATCACACCTTGTGGACTTTCCAAGCTGCTTATTGCCACCTGACAGACTTTTATTTAGGTAGCTTTCCTCTGCAATCTACTACCTATAGGAACCTCTTTGTTAGCATTGTCCAGTTTATACAGAATTACTGAGTATTTTACTGTTATTTCCAAACACCAAACAGGCAGGTAGTCAAAACAAGGAAGCATTGGGACAACTCAGAGAATAAAAAAAAGGGAGAAGGGGGGTGATGTTTGAAGAGAAGGTTTATGGTAGGGAGTGAATAAGGATTTAGTTGGTTGTATTGTAGGTTGAAAAAATGAATAATTAAAATAATGCTTAGGATCAGGTGGTATTAGCATATGAGTTCAAGAATGAAATAGCTGAATTATTAGTGAAACAGTCTGTCACTTGAGACCACCAGTATGTCAATCAAAGTGATGCTACAGCCTGAGAAACTTTCTAGGGAAATCTAGGGAACAGGAGATATGTAGGTCTGATGTACTTTTGGAATAAGCTATTAGAAATTCTGTATTAGAGAACAGAGATACCTCACCTATATATAGTGTGCTTTGGGTAAATTGACAGTGTTTCTGTGGAGGGAAATTCTGCCTTGTAAATCTGTTGGCATTCTTAGAAATATCACAAAGAGGGGAAATGGTGGTCCATGTAATACAGTATACATTGATTCTAAACTTGGCAGGGTCTAGAGGCTTTTAAGCAGGTGANAATTGAAAATGGAAGAGAAGATGATTTTATTAACCCTGACAATGGACGGAGGCAATCAGTAGGACTGTGGAGCTCTTAGTTGGGATTGTGCTTTTCACCACGTTAATAAATGTTCTGGAGACCGGGCTGACTTGTGAGGCAAAAGTACTTAGTGATGACCCCAAGTCTTATGCAGGGCAGAGAGGTTAATGGATGACTCTGGGAAATTACAGTACCTTATTAATTGAAGTGACTTGATGTTAAGTGTGGATTAAATTACCTATAAATATCTGAAACTATGCATGCTTGGGAGAGCAGTAGGTCTAATTGCAGATAGTATGATTGGACTGACCATTGCAGATAGTGAGCAAGGTCATGGAGCTGTTGGTGAGAGCATCCTTACCTATTCATAATGGTCAAAAAGTGACTAAAACATTAGGTTTTTTGGCAAAGAATGAGAGATCAAAATGTCACTATACTTTTGTTGCTTGAATACTGCATGTACTGGTAGTCTCACAATTTTCAAATGGTGGTTGTAGGACTGGGGAAAGCTCATAGAAGGCCTTGGAGAACAAAGGCATAGAATTACTTCTCTGTCAGGCAAAGCTGAGTAGACTGGAGCTCTTCAGCCCGAGAAAAGGGACAGAGGGGAATGAGGCCCTGACAATGTCTAAAGAAGTAAGAGTTGCACAGAAAAGGTGAAAACTTGTGTTTGTCCTGTGCAGACCTTGATGGGGGAATTGCTTTAAGCTAGCAGTCTGTAGGCCAAGACTAGGGAGAGATTCTTTCTATAGCAAGTAGTGTCCTGTTAAAACTTTTTATGTGGGTTTGGAGGTTAATAGCGAAGTACTTAGAGGGATCCATTGTGGGTCATCAAATAGACAAACTGCAGGAAGTTCCAAGAGCTGAAAATAGTTGAAGGATGGGAGAGTGCCTAGAGGAAGTATGATAAATGCTTATCCTGTTCTTAACCTTCCTTAGGCTTGTACTTGCAGCTGCTATTGGAGACAGGATACTGAGCTAAATGGGCCTTTGATACAATCCACTACAGTATTTATCATGCTGTGTGATCTTGTGTGGTTGGAGGGGGGTTTGATTTTTTTGAGGGGAGTGTTTATTTCATGAAATGAGATCAAAGCTTTTTTTTTTCTTGCTTCTTGATGAATTGTATGCAAACGTGTAGTTTTGATTGGGCTCATTTTCTAGGATGTGTAGAGTTTTTAGTTAATTTCCATCTTCAAGTAAGGGATTAAGGAAAAGAGATTTTTAATTGCTATTCTGTATTCAGCCTTTGATCAAAATATAGCAAATTGTGCAAGGCTGCAATAATTAAATTACTGTAAAAATGTGACACAAGCACTGCTGAAGAGTACCACTTTATGCTGTGTGCAAGAACTTTTCTGCAACAGTTCATGACTCTGAGCTGTGATATAATGTTAAAATGGGAACCAAAGCTATCTGTCAGAGTAATGACATACACTTCACAGAGCACTTACTATCCTAGATGCACTAACATGAGTTAGGAATGTTCATTGGTTTTTATGAATGGTAACATGTTTAATTTGTGGGTTTTTGTTAATCTGGAGTTTATATCAAAATGAATTAGTACATGTTAACAGTTTCTTGTTAATGTGGGGAGAGTAGTGTTGTGGGTGTCTTGGTTGTGGGGACAAATTATAGTCACAGGTGAGCTACAAAGGGAGACTTTTACTGCTGTAAAGGACAGAATTAAGATGCAAGAATTGAAACAGATTAGGGTCTTTTTTTGGTTTTGTTTTCTTGAGAAGGAGTTTCTGTTTCTAAAGCATTAGTTCAGAAATTGGCATTGTTTTTCAAGGGAGGGCTCCAGCAGAATTGGTACTGGTGCATGGATGATGGGTAAGAAGCAGTACACATGTGCTAGCAATGCATTCCCTGTTCATATTTCCTCCAGTGAAAAGAATCACCAGTCTTGGGGGATGAAGAGATCTCTTTATTGTTTTGAAAGACCTGATACCGGTATTGAGGGTTCATAATAAATATGCATTATGGTAATTTGTAAAGCTTTTCAGTAGGAGTGTGATTGTGCAGCAAAATAATTTGCTGGCTGCTGAAAAGCCATCATGCATCCCTTCACTTGCTACTGACTTAAACCACATTGGAACTGTTGACTTAGAGCTAAAAAATGCTGAGTTCTTTATCTTAATTGTTTTAATCACCAGGGAGTATAAGTAATGCATATAATTTACATCAGATGTTTTGCAATGTGTTCCTATTACTTGTTAAGCTTCTCCTGTAAAGAACTGAAGAACTGCATTCTCTGGGCAAGGAATAGGGTTACACTATTTGTTTACACTGAAAATAAAAATTTAACTTGCATGCACAAGCTCATTTAAGAAATCAAGCAATAATGCTCTTCTATGCTAACATTGTTTTGGTAGCCAAGCTGTAGCTGCATTGCTGGTACATGTATTAACCAATTATTGTTAATGTAATATATTTGCTTTTAACTTCATATTTCTGGAACTGCAAGTAGTCTAAATTGTAGTGGTTAAACTGGAAAATGAACTCCGGGAAAAGCAGAGGTCAATCCTAAAACCTACAAACTAAAATGATAGTTTAGCATGAGCTACTTTTTTTTCCCCTTGTGTTTTTTAAGGAATATGTTTAACAGTGATGAAGCTGATAGATCACCCTAAGTAGTATGGTTAGAAATGTCATGACCAGTGTCTTCGCCATGAAAATTTGGCTGGTGCTAAGATAGCTTTATTGTAATTATGCCTCAAAAATAAATATACTTTTCTATTAAGATATGTTATGGTTTTTTATGTTGCAATGTAATACAGAGATCAGAAACTTCACTGTAGCAATGAACTTCTATTCAAAACTTCTGAACATGTTTCATTCTTGTAACAGAACAAGTGGTTCATTGCATTTTTAGGGCTTTGGTTGTTTGTGTTAGTGTTTTGATTGGTTGGGGTTTTTAATGGAAGTGAATATCTTTTCTTCCTAATCTTTTACTTTGTAGCATGTATGCTTTGCAGGGGATGAAATATATCTGATTCTCAAACACCATTATACTTTCTTTATGCAATGCTTCTACCCCTGAAGTATTTTAAGTGCATTGAGAAGTTTATTCAAAAGTTTATAGGCATTCTATTGAAATTCGTATTTACCTCTAAGAGGTTCAGCCCTGAAGACTGTAAAACTTTCAATCTTTAGAAACACTATTTTCATTCTGGGGACTTCTAATGTAATACGCATTTATGTTAATTCTTTTCTCAACAAATAAAAAAGCCAGCCTTGAGATAATTATTAGTATTAAACAGATAACCATGAAATTAAACTGTAGGAATTTAAGTATTTCTGAGCCTATAGGTCTGAGCTGCTGAATAGGTGATTTGTTTAATCCCTTTCTTGGCAGAGTTGAAAAGAATAAATGTGAGAAGCAAGCACGGAAATCTAATTTAGTGAAGTCAGACTTCATAGTTTGACTTTGATAACGCAACTAAGTGCATTGCATAGTAATGAGAAGACCATTTCCACTTTCTGCCTTGAATTTTCTTGCTCAGTTAGGAGTCCCTGCCATCTGACACACTGAGCAGATGTCTCCCAAAAAGAACAGGTTATGATCATGCAGCTGGTCCAATATGATCTACTCTAGGGAGCTATTAGCTGAAAATTTACTTTCTGGACAAAAGTGTGCTTTCCTGTAATGGGTGTCCTATTTCTTTCTACTGGTTAAATTTAGATGTAACCACTAAGTTCTGATGTTTGTGTTAGCAAAGAACATCGGGGGGAAATGGGTTAACTGTAACTTCCAAAAGGACTCTAATAAAAATATGATAGAAGAGTGTGCCCAAGTGGCCAGTAGAAAAGGGGCTATGTGACAAGCATGCAGAAGTGGTTGTAAAAGGTAGCATTGCTGTAATAGAAGTGTTTTATGTTTGTTGGAACATCGTTATTGAATGAGCACATGGCATTCACATGCACAGAGCATTCTGTATTACACTACACTTAAATGAAATGGGAGTCAGTGGAGGAAAGTGCAGTCACGAGTAGCATAGCTAACATGAAAGGGAAGTCTGAGTTTTTTTATTTTCCAAAGGTGTCACAAAGAGAAGAAAATCGAAACATTTTCAATCTTCCTGTTTTGGTGTTTTAAAATTGTTATGTTAAGTGGTTTGAGGGAACTTAATTTCAGAGCTCATCTTTTTATTGTAAGTACTTTTTGTGTTACTGTAGTTACATACTGTAGTATCTTGCAACATCTTTGTGCTTTTATGTCTGAAATTACAAGCTGTATTTGAACACTGTACCTTAACACTACATTTTGTGGTTATGTAAATTTCTTTTTCTATGAGTGTTAACATTCTGAAGACCTGGATTACAGCTTCCATGAGCAGAGCACAGTGTCTTTGTTAAAACTAAGTTTTGTCCTAATGTGTAGCTGTCATTTAATATTTATTAATAGCAGTTGCTACTTGAATAACAATATCTCTATAGGGCTGATAACAGTTTGATTGTGAAGTCCAAAAAAAATAATTGTTTTGTTCCCTGCCCTTGTCATGAAGATTGTAAGGTATTTTGCTGGGTTGGGAGCTCTCAGACATTCCCTACATGGGAAGATTGTGTGACTTCTGAAAAACTGGGTTGTATGCGTGCTGGGGACTTTTTGTTTTAAAAAATACAATAAATACTCTTGCCTTTTAAACTACAAAGGTGTAGAATGATCTGCTTGCTTGTGGTGCCTCAAATGGTAAAGTTAAAAATAAATCCAAGATTTTCTCAAGCCTGTCACAGACACGAGCTAATCAGGGGTGCTGTCTGCTGGCTTTCCACAGAGTGGAGAATGCCTGCACCAAACTGGTTCGGGCAGCCCAGATGCTGCAAGCAGATCCTTATTCAGTACCAGCTCGTGACTATCTCATTGATGGATCAAGAGGAATCCTTTCTGGAACATCTGACTTGCTCCTGACATTTGATGAAGCAGAGGTAGGAATCCCAGCATGACTGACATAAGTGCCTGCACAACAGTATTATTAATTAAAATGTCCCCCTAACCAAATTAGCTAAACCAAACTGTTAAATAGGTTAATGAGGTTTTGACTGTTTTAGCTTGACTGGAAGCATATTTTGCATTCCTTTCTGTCAGACAGAGCTAAGACTTGTTGCTGTGTTTTGTTAGGAGTGTTTTTGCGTGACATAATGTTTAGGTGTTACCCGTGATTATTGCTCGAAAAGACCAGATCTCATCAACTCTGATATTTTCCTGATGCTTTTCTGTATCCCCTTTACCCTACCCATTACTGATCCTTATGTTTTCTGTATCCCTTCACACTGAAAAGCCCCAGGCCACTTGCTAACATGTTTGTGTGGCTCATTAGCTCTGGCAATTTAATTGGCCTTGGGGCATGGGAGGTAGTACAGATTTGGACTGGCTAGTCAGGCAGAAGATGTATTCTGTTAAATCTAACAGTTGCTACATTTTGGCTGCTGCACAAGCCAAAAAGTAACTCAAAAGTGCTGTTTGTTCATCCTCATATGAAAAAAAAAAAAAAAGGGGGGGGGGGCAAAAAGCCATAGTTGCAAGGAAAAGTAAATGTCTCATGTTTGATTTTTTTTTTTTTTTCTTGTTACAAATGATAGTTTAGTTTTGATGATCTTTCTGGGTATCTGCTAATTTTTGAGTAAGAAAGATCATGCTATAATGAAGAAATAAAGCTCGTGCTGTTAGAAATGCTGATGTCAATCCTAATTCTGCAGCAATTTGTTTGCCTGTGGAATTGTGTTGCACTTTTTGCTGTTCTGAGTAACGGTATCCTTGTCTCATTGAACCAGCTCATGGGACTGTTAGCATCTTCCCCTGAAATGGTTTTTAATGGAAGTATTACAGGACTTTCAAGGAAGTAATAGCTTTTAATCTCTTTTTCTAGTGTTGTGGGAATGAATTGACTTTTGTCAAGTTAATGCTTTGTGGAATCACCTGACAACTCCTTTTTAATTTAGCTTTACCTAAGAAATAATGGACTGTTCCTCTCTTAGGTCCGTAAAATCATCCGTGTCTGCAAAGGAATATTGGAATATCTGACTGTGGCGGAAGTGGTAGAGACAATGGAGGATCTGGTGACTTACACAAAGAATTTAGGGCCAGGTTTGACTTGCTCCAGTCTTTCATAAATATACCAAGTATAGTCTTTTCCACTACTCTTCTTTCCCCTCCAGCACCTTCCTCACCCAAGTTTTGAACACTGGGACATTGGTAAAGCAGTTGCTTTGGAAGTTTCTATTGAAAAGAATGACACTCTGTTTCACAGTCTCTTTCATGAATGCAGAGGATGCTGGTAAATGATACATGCACATGATGATATGTACTGTACTTTTCCTATACTGTGAAGGAAGGATGCATTCGTAAGGATAAAACAAAAAACAAAACAAAACAAAAAAAAAATCAAAAAAAAATCTATGTAACTAAGCACTCACAGATATAAAATCCATTAAGCTGACAAAATGTCTGCACTGGCTGAGATAGGTCCAGTAGGAATTTCTTGGCATAGTATAGGCTACATGTCATATATTAACATCTTAATGAGGTTGCAGAAATAGCTATCTTGAGGTATAATACTTCAGCCCAGCTGTTATGGAAATTCTGTTTGCTCTTTGATGCTCCTTGACTGCTTGTTACTTCACTATGTTAACTCACACAATGGTGGAAGTGATTGGTAAGTGAGAAGCTGCTGTCTCTATCTCTGTTGCACAGAGGAAAGCTACCATTAATCTATGTCATCTGCTATTTCAAATGCTTTAGCTTCAGCATGAAGTAGCTAAGGTATTCAACAGAAGTGATCTGTAAAATTGAGATGTGGTGGTGGTAGTGTAGGAAGATGTTGGAATTAAAACTACACTGAACTAAAGAATGCTTATATAAAACCATCAGGAATCTAGTTAGTACTTTCTAAACACATGTGTAATGTGGCTTGGTGATAAATGAAATTACTAAGAGCTGTCATGGCACAGAGCATGTTTGTAGATGATCCTGTTTTTATTTAACACGTGTATACTTGACCTTGCTTCTAGATGTGGAAAAACTTTGAAGTCCCATATGGAGTTACAGTGTTTTCTAAACTTTTATTTCCCATCAGAAATTACCTTCAATGAAATAGTTTTTGCCTCATTTTGAAGAGGAAAAGATAAAAGGGCAATCTTCTCTTTCCCTGAAACTTTTTCTTTGACTTGGTATATACACTTTTAGTTTGTCTTTGGTTATTGTCTTACGTATCTTAAAAATGGAAGTTTTCTCTATCTTCAGTTTGCTCTGTTGGGCTCAGTTACAAGCAGTTGGGTCTTTTCACTGAACCTCACAGACATAATTTGCTGTTACCCAAGAACTGTCATATATACATGTAAATGTCTTAGTTTCTTAGGGTGGATGTAGACTTGTTTCCTTTATTGTAAATAATCTTCTCTAAACTCATCTATTCTGAATAAATAATAGCCTTGTGCTTGTGGAATGCTGTAGAAGCTGTGTCTTTGCCTGAGCTGGCTGGTGCTCAACATCTGCAGCCCACGCCCAGAGAACTTAATGCCCGTAGTCCTTGTGCCTTGGAGTTGTATTAATGGGCATCTGAACTTAACATTCATCTGGGTACTAGATAATAATAATAGGAGTATGAGCAGGTGCACTTGAAGTCAAGCAAGTGCTTATAGGTTTTATGCTGGAAGTAGAGGGGAACGTGATTGCCTAATAAGGCTTTTGTCATTTAAGAGGAAATGTGGTTCTGTACAGCTTGCCTCTCTGTGCTGTTATTGTGATGAGCCTACTACTTTTCAATGATGTCACGAAAGCAGTGTTAAGATGCCTAAGATGCTAACTAGCAGAAAGGTAATTCAGCCAGAGAATATAAAGCTTCCTTCCAGTTTTATACCCTGGAGGAGAAAGTGTAGGACCACAACAGCACCTATTTAAATAATCCTAAATTTGTTTGAAGCTGTGTCTGAAATTTCCATGTGTGCTGTGTGGTAAACCTCACAAGTCTTATCTATTGAAAATAGATCTGTTCTAGAATAAATTTTATCATTTCCAGGCTTCTAGGGTACTGAAATATTTCTAGCAAATATGTAGTGTAAATAAATACAGTTCTTGACCTCTGGTAGAACCTCCAAGCAAACAAATAAATTCCTGATGTTTCCTTTTTCTGTCCTTCACTTAAGGCATGGATCAAATCCTAACAGGAAAGATTACATGCTTCCCCTCCCTTAAATGTGCTTCCAGTGTTCATTAAGTTACTTCATGTCCTAAAACAGTAATTTCAAGTATTTTCCTATTTTATCAATAGGATTTAAAATCAAGAATTTTGAGTAGTCCTTTCTACTTTACATAATGGCTAGGTTTTGAATAGGTGACTTTTGTGAAATATCTGGAATATGTTTAAAGTAACTGCTGCTAATACAAAAGTTTTAAACTTCAGTACAGTTTTCATCAATCATTATACCTTATTCCTGTTTAGAAGTCTCAAGTGTTTCAATGTTCAATTACTTTAATCTGTAGGAATGACAAAGATGGCCAAAATGATTGACGAGAGACAGCAGGAATTAACTCATCAGGAACATAGGGTTATGCTGGTGAACTCCATGAATACAGTGAAGGAGCTATTGCCAGTACTTATTTCAGGTATTTATTTGCCTTTTTTTTACTACTATTCTGAATTAGTGTTTTGAACTCGAGTTCCAGTGCCTTGTGTTTATTAAAAATAACCTCAACATCTGTAATCAATTGCAAGTAACCGTTCTTCCTATATTAAAACTACCATCTCTTTGAGATAAAATGGTCCATGCAAAAGAAAATATTCCATATAAATACAGTAGAACGTCAACTTGACCATTGGTTGGTCTTGCATATACCTTTTTCTAATCTCTGGTATTTTCACAGCTATGAAGATTTTTGTAACCACAAAGAATTCTAAAAGCCAGGGAATAGAAGAGGCCTTGAAAAATCGCAATTTCACAGTAGAGAAAATGAGTGCTGAGATAAATGAAATAATTCGTGTTTTGCAACTCACTTCCTGGGATGAAGATGCCTGGGCAAGCAAGGTATTTTCTTATCTACATTTGTATGTAGAAGTCTAGTTTTTGTCCACTGTCTTTTATCCTTTTAAACTTGTGCTTTTGAGATCACTGTATTTGTGCATCAGCTTTGTAACACTGTTTAATCACATCACATAATCTCTTCAAGGTCAAGTATCTTCAGAGATAAATACATTCATGTATCTTTCAAAATGAGCTTTCAATAAGCAAAGTTAAACTGGTGTGGCATTTGAAGGTGGTTCAGTGGTTTACTGCAACTCAGTGATCAAACAGAAGACAGATTTATTCATGCTTTAGTTTCAGCATTGTTAGGAAGTCCTGGAATATAGTGTATTCCACATGGAGGAGGCTATTTTCCCTTTGTACAGCTATCCCACATAATTTTGACATAGGAAATTAGATATAAGTTATTGTTCTGTACATTCAGCTGGTCTCGTAGCTAAGCATTCATAAGTGAGATTGAGATTTTCCTTCTAGATCCTGCTAGAAAAGATAGGCTACTGTCATATTCCTTGTGCAAAAGCCTTGGAATTGAAGCCTTACTTAATTTTGGGGGACTCCTCTTTGAACACCTGCTCCTTTTCTCCCTGCCCCATTTTTATTCTGGACATGAGAATAAATTTCAGGTTTTTGTCTTGTCTCAAAGACATCTGTTAGATCGAAGAGGCTTTTTGGGTAAGTCTGGTGCCTGTGAAGCTGGCTTGTGGACAGGATTGGTTCCTTACAACCCAGTGTTCAGCTGTGAGTGACTGCAACCACTTACCTGGAGCTAAGTGCTGCTCTGAGTGTCAGAAGACTGTAAAGCAGGTCTGACAGACAGAATCATAAGTGTTGTGGGCTTACAAATAAATGCAGCTGCATAGCTGAAATTCCTGCCAATACTCATTCTTATTGAGTACTTGGAAGTAAATTGCTGAAGGTATTTTTTTAAGGGTTAATGCTATGAGCAACAAATAAGCATAAATGTCATAAAAAACTTACTGAGACCTGAAGCCAGACTGGTTAGTAAACAAAGTCTAGCAAGAAATCTAACATCGATGTAACCAAGACATGCAATCACTTTGCTCCATGTCATTTGGCACTTGATTCTTAGTTTACCTTGAGTTATTTTGTCACTATCACTTCCTTTTTATGACTACTGTATGCATCTCTGTTTTTGTTGTCCTGTTTCTTACCCTTTTCTCACCTGTAGAAGGTAAGCTTTCTTCCACACCCTCCCCCTCTACCTTATACTAAACCCAAAGAAGCATGTCTGTGGGGTTTTGTGCTGTGTGCAGACTGTGTGCTGTGCAGCTTCTCTGTGTGCCAGCTGGGACACTGGCATTTATACTTATGGATATACACACAGTTTTTAAAAGATCATCATAGCTCTGTCTAGCTGTGTGTAGCATTGGCTGTCACTGAGAATGGGAATTGCAAGCTGATCTGCATTAAGACTCTTTCTGAATCTGATTAAATTTAGGGCAAGATTTTACAGTACATTCTTTCTGAATGCTTTTATGTTCATTTATGAGTCTCTGTAGTGACAAATAAAGGATCCAGTCATGCAGGAATAAGCTTTCTCCATGGCCAGAAAGCTTTATTAAGTCAGGAATTTTGTCTATTCCATACTGTTTTATCCATAGCCTTCATTCAGTTCAGGTAGTTTATATTCTTTAGGTCTAGGCTTAAACCTGCAGTCTTGTATGGGTACTTTTTCAAGTCAGTTTTATTTTTGGATTTAAGCTTTCCTCTATGTTATGAAATATGAATACAGTTTTATTTTACACAACAGATTTGGAAATTTTTGTGGTAAAGAAAAATATCTATTGTAAGGAGTTGGCAATTTACGCTTAGGAAATTCTTATTCATACTGCTGGTGAGGCAGATTAATAAAGGATTTAATTAAGAAAACAGTTGGTATATTAGCAGTATTTCCTAATGGAAAATATTGGTTGTTATTCTTAATGCATGAATATGTTGTGTGGATTAGTATAGTCAAAGTATCATTCTGTTCTGAACTGCGAACTTGTAAATTGTATTTTGTTTTTGAATCAAGATATGTTGATTTGGAGCTGTAGCACTGGGCATTAATCAAACAGTGATGACAAAGCATTTGAATTGAAAAATGCAGTGGGATGAGGAAGTAGAAACTAGTTTGCTAATAGCCACCTATTGCAGACCTACTCATGTATTTGCACACAATTGACTTATTATTTTGCTGGGAGGGAGATGAAGGAACTATTTAGTTGTAGTTGAGGTTGCATGCATTTTGTGCCTGGGAAAGATTTTCCCCATGCTTCTCTGGAATAAAATAAGTTGTTTGAGGATGCCCAGCCTTGAATTTTTATCTGTATAGCACATGCTATTGCTGACTTTATTTTATCTGGAGTTATTTATACCTTGAGTTATCACAATCTGTCTAGAGATAGTGGAGAATGAACAAGGTATGGAGCCAAAGTTGTAGGTTTTGTAGGAGTTGCAGCTGTAGGTGTAAACTATTTTGTTGGTCTTTCTGGACTCTGCACATTACTGTTACTGGATTGCAATAATCTCTGCTGGATTTTAAAAATAGTATGGTGTTTTAGAATTGAAATACTATTCTTGGACAAAACCTTGGGGGAAAGAACTGTATTTATGTTTTCATTCATAGCTTAGAGCTTTTTTCCTTGAATTTTTAGTTTTACAGACGAGTTTAATTTTCTCTTGTATATTATTAGTGTTTATTTTAAAAAGAATTTGAAATAATACTCAATTCAAACATCTTTCATTTCCATGGAATTGGAGGGAGTTAACAGTTGTAACAAGCTGAGAAATATCTAGTGCCTTACAGGATTGAACCCTGAATGGTGACTAAGCTATCTATCTTGCCAGAACACTGGCTTTGCTTATTTCCTCCAACATTGCCTTCTTTGGTAATGAAATGCAGATATCCTCAGACTAGACCACTTTATTGAACCAGAGGTTGTTTTACATCCAGCAAGGAATTGTGTAGGATTTATTTTGTTCTTTTGCATAGCAGAGCCAATACTACCTGCTCCTTGAATAAGCCCAAAATTCTTGGTAGTGGCAGAAATTATGCATAGAAGTGTCTTAAATAATATTTGCTTTAGGAATTGGTTTGGAAGAAATCCAGCTTGCTCATTTCCCTTCAGACAGTGTTGCCCTAGTTGTTTAACTTGATTAACTGAAATTGTTTATCTCTTCTGAAAATGTAATAGTACTGATTTTGTTAATGGAATTCCTTTTGGCAGCAGGGGGACTGTTGGCAGGGAGTGGAAGGAAAGAATCAATTTTTGCTGATAAAACTTGATGATTTTTTTTTGCAGAAGAGCAGTACGATTTTAAAAAAATTCATGCTTGCAACTAATATTCTGTTGGCAAATTCCAAACAGTTAAATTTTAAACATATTTAGCTGTTTAGGGGAGGAATAAGATATTTAAACAGCCACAGAAATCATGACTACAAGACACTTTCAGGCAGTGAGACCTTGAGCAAGTTCGTTTGTTTCTTTATATTGAGTGTTGGTGCTTTTGTCTTTCTTCTTTCTTAATAGTCTGAATTGGTTGGTAGGTCCAGACCTTTCAGTATGGCTACACCTTTGTTGCTTGCCAAGTATCTGACACCAGACACAGCTCTGGCAGACACAGAAGTGCTGTACCAACAAACCTAGTTAAGGATGCATTCTAGTTTTCTATTGCATTACTCAGCTCACTGCAATGAAAACTCCTTATCAGGCTATAGCTGGAGGGGATTCCTTGGCCTATGTAGATGGGAAATTAGTGCTTTAAGAGCAGTTGTCTGGAAACACTTGGTTTGCTATGCTAGGATTTTTTTAAAATAGGAAAAGGGGACAGTATTTTGCCCACATGAGTGCAGAGGAGCACAGGACAGCAGGACTCACCCTGCAGAGGGATCCAGTTATGTGACTTTGTGTGGCAGGGCAGATGGATCCTGTTGCTGCTGGGGCACTGCTGGCAATTACAAAATCGTGAGAGCAAAAGCTGGAACACCCATGATTTTGTCCTCAGATATTAGACTTTAGATTCAAAGGCTTCGATGTAATTCTGCTGAAACTGCAACTCTGCAGGCAGCTGAGACAACACAAAAGCCTGTGAGAGTAAAAAGGGAGGGCCAAAGACAGTTTTCCTAACACTCCTTTTGCCCACCCACTCCTGTCATCTCATTGACACAATAAGAAACATCTGTTGCCTTTAAGAAATTCAGTTAGCTCCTTGTTTCAAATTATTCCTGTGTAGACAGGCCTGACATAGGCCATTCATTTCAAATTAAAGTGGCTTCAGCCTGATATAAACAACAGAAAACAGTAACACCTACCGTGATAGCTAGTAAGATTTTTATTTACTGCTGCCTATATATATTTGAATATTCAGCGAATATTTGCCTGTCTCTTATCATACACTGCACAATTTTTGGACTACAAAGAAGATGACTTTTAAAATAATGTGCCCATCTTCCATCACTAGCTGCATATCCTACCTTTCGGAAGTTTTTTTCAAAAAAAAAATCCCATCTGAGTTTGGAAACCCAGTTTCTAGATTTGAGACCAAGTCATCCAGGTGAAAATAATTCTGCTTTTGGTGCTCTCTCTCTATGTTTTGAAAGCCTTTAAAAATACTCAGGTGCATAATTTTAGAAAGTTGATTGCTGAATTATATTATAGCACCTTATGAATAGCTGACAGACCAACATGCCAGAATATTCAGTATTGTATTTTTAAAACTAAGCATACAGAATTAACAACTCCACAAAAATGTGGCATTTCTTTAGTGTTGTCAGGATAGCACATGCTGTAGCAAGGTACTGATCACTGATGGTAGTAGGCTCCTCTTCAAAAGCATTGGACATGGGCAGGGTGATTCAGATGCTGCATGAGAGCCAGGCTTCTTTTTGTCATCTTTATACCAATCATGGGAACTTAGATGCATTTCAGATAATTTCCATGATATGTATGGTAAAAAGCTGTTTTGGCTTTTCCACAACTTCTTACTTAGGTAGGTACTTGTTACTGTTTTCACTGTCCTTCCATTTAGGTAAGATGGAAAACTTGTGGCCTCTAGTGGAGGGATGGCACATGAACAGCACACAGGCAGTGCAGAGAAATCCGAACTGGGAGGTTGTTTCCCCTGCAGCCAGAGGTGTTGGGTAGTAGTGGCATAATAGTGCAAGAAACAGCTGCTTTGGTGCTTCTGGTGGAGGAGTTTAGAGTTTTAAACAATCACATGTAAATACATGTGTTTATCTCCAAAGACATTCAACTCCATATTGAGACTTTCAGAAATTAGCTGGTAGTCTTATTCTTCTGTAAACAGTAATTGTTTGACTTTAGGCAGCAGAGCAGGTGAGAAATGCAGATGTGCAGCCTCTTACATTGAAGTGAGTAGTGAAATTCACTGGCCAATTTCCAGATATGCATACTCCAATTACATCACAACTCTTCTACATGCCCTGATGTAAAATGGAACTAACTCCAAGATGTGTGCTTATTAGAGCTCCAACTTTAGAAATTAAAGCACTAGTAAATAAAGAAACAGAAAAACCACTAAAATTGCATGCATAGTTTTTGCATTTTGAGTGAAATGAAAATGTCTGTTCTAACTGGAAAAAAGCAATTATGATCTGTTAGTTTGAAAATGGGTTTTGAGCTGCTTATTTGAATGTGTTCTTGTAAGTAGACTCTGCTTTATAGAACCTTTTATAAAATGCATCTTTGGTTGCGTTGATTACTTGGCTTGGATTTTTTTGTTTTGAGAATAATTTTGCTGGTTTCTCTTTTGTAAAGGACACTGAAGCCATGAAGAGAGCTTTAGCCTTAATAGATTCAAAGATGAATCAGGCAAAAGGTTGGCTGAGAGATCCAAATGCACCTCCAGGTAATATTTAAACACAAAACCCAGCATAAAGTATTTTAATTTTTTGAAGGTATTATTATTATTATTATTATTATTTCTGTTGTTAAGTCAAAATGGTCTTTAAGCATTAACAACCCTTACATAGTAGATTATTCTGAAGGAGCATGTATTTATTCCCTTCTTTTGATACTGGCAATTGAACAAGTTATGTCTAATGACCTAAAAAGCTTTGCTGCTTCTCAATGGCCTAAAAGATATGTATTCTATGGAACATACATGCTCTTAATTTGCATTCTAACTGTAAACCAAATAACTTATGAATCAAACTGTACTTAATTGCAGCCATAGCTAATATTTAAAATCCCTTTTGTATTTTCAATTTTTTATAACTTGAGATTTTCCTAACAGTGTTAACTCTTTAAGTGTTTTTTTTTCAGTCTTGACATAAAATTTTTAGTATGAACATCTGCCATGAACACACTTAATTGCAATCACCTTATTTATATAAGGGGTTTGTTTGCCTTTGTATGTATCTTTAAAGTAAATAAAAGTTAATATAGGCCTGGTCCATTTGGATGCTGAAAGACCTTATCAGATGGACTTGCTCTGAAATCAAAGCCGAAGAATACAGTTGTAAAAGTTGGATGTGAATTTTTTGGTGTATATCTGTTTTTGATAAATGTGCTTTCATGACTGAACCTAATGCAGTTCACCTGACAAGCTATCAGTAGTTTCTTCGTGCATGCCAAGGAATGTCTTGTTTGTTGTGCTGACTGACCCTGTGTCTCAGGGGATGCTGGTGAGCAGGCCATAAGGCAGATCCTCGATGAAGCTGGCAAAGCAGGAGAGCTGTGTGCAGGCAAAGAGAGCAGAGAGATCCTGGGCACGTGCAAAACCCTGGGGCAAATGACTGATCAGCTGGCTGAGCTCCGGGCTAGGTAACACTCCTACTTGGGAGGGACACTTCCCAAGTGCTATCAAAATGGGGTTTTGGCAGTTGTCACTTCCTAACCTGTAGAAAAGCAGGCCAGAACTGCATTTTACCTCTTCTACTTCAGTCTTTTCTGATAAAAATAATGTTTTACTAAGAGAAATGTTAATGTAATATGATAGTCAGAATTGCTCAAGTAGATAATTCTGGGTTTGCTTGCTGTCTAATGCATAACCTCTCTCTAAATTAGGCAGAAAGGAAATTTTAAACTCTCCTGTTAAGTCTGTTCTCCAAATGGGATATACCCCAATTACTGTAAGACATGTGGATATTCTACTTTTTTGGTGTTTTTTGGGATGTTGGATAACACATGGTAGTTATTGTTTATCCTTCATTGGCAAATTCTGCTGAACTTTGTGTGTCACATGATTGAGCCAGCTAAGACATTTTATTTTCATATTTATTTTTTTATTGACTTGCTGTCCTCACTTAGATGTGATGAGACTTTAACTCCTGCAGATTCTGACTCTTTGCAACAGTCTGTAAATGAGGAGAGAAGAAGCCTTGTCCTGGGTACTTTAATGGAACCATATTTTTAAATAGCTTTACTTTTTGACACTTAAAAATGTTTATTCTTCTGAGAATGCTAAATGTCGCATTCTGGAATAGGGAAAATATGCTCTTAGTTTTTATCTCTTCTTCTGTTTATCACTTATTTTTTGTTTCCTTAAGGAGGAAGAAACAAAATCTGATTAAATACTACATCTCTTGCGATAATTGCTGGGAATAGTCATAAACAGGTTTTGTTGCCTCTTCACTAGAAAATATCTTGTCGGTGCTGATCTGACTCTGTTTGCTTTCTGTCTGGGGCAGAGGCCAGGGTGCCACACCCATGGCTATGCAGAAAGCCCAGCAGGTGTCCCAGGGGCTGGACCTGCTCACTGCCAAAGTGGAGAACGCCGCCCGCAAGCTGGAGGCCATGACCAACTCTAAGCAGGCAATTGCCAAGAAGATTGATGCTGCTCAGGTAGCACGAGTGATTGATAAATACTTCAGAATAGATCACATTGCCACTGCCAGAGCTGTTGTACTGAGCTACTCTAGCTGTTTACAAACAAAACAGTTACTTGATAGGAGAAACATAGCAGGGATACTTGTTTTAACAAAGAAAAATCTTAGATTCAGTAATTTATGTAGTAATTAATAGTAATTAAGCATATGGTGAGTTTTGTTGCAGTTGATGATTTTTTTTGGTAACTAACTTGGCGTTACTAAAAATTTCAAGGCTATTAAATTAAAATGATGGAACATCCTAAATTTGCATATAAACCAATCTTATTAAAGAAAAGAAAAGAATAGAAGAGTTTCAGATTGAACAGAACAAACAGCCCCTTTCTTAGGGCTCTGTTTTGGGAATGGAATTCAGGATTTAGAACTTCATATTAATGACAGAAGAGAAATTATGTTAAGGAAACTACATTTTCATTCAATTGATCCTTTATTTTTCTTTCTTTTAATAACCCTCAATGGTTAGTCTCATACCCAGTGATGATTTTGATGGCCATCAAATAATGGACCTTCTCTATATACACCTTGTCTAAATGTGTATATGTGTCTATTATCAATATATAAAGATATATTAATATTACATATGTATTAAATGAAATGGTGATGGGACTTTTTAGGAAGAGCTCTGTGCAATTTACCATCCTGGGCTCAAGAGCATCTGTTTTCATTTTTTTCTGAAGTCACATCATCAGTCTCTGAAGGCAGTGATTCAGTTTTGCTTTGAAAATATTGTTGGCAAATGTTGAGGGGAGAGAGAGAATGTAAAATCTTTGGTTAGATTTTATCTAGTTTGACTTTTTATTTTTCAAAACAAAAACTTTGCGGCAGTAGAATAATTTCATGGTACCCAAAAACCAGAAATTGCCTTTGAGAAGTATTTTCTGTTAAATAAAGTTTTGAAAGCTGTATTGGTATTTCTTTCTGTATAAAAGCATATATGGAATAAACATTACTTTTTTTCCTTACTTGTACACAACTTCTTTCTATTAAGAATTGGCTTGCAGATCCTCATGGGGGCAGTGAAGGAGAAGAGCATATTCGGGGAATTATGGCTGAAGCCAGGAAAGTTGCAGAACTGTGTGAGGAGCCTAAGGAAAGAGATGATATCCTTCGTTCCTTGGGGGAAATCTCTGCTTTGACAGCCAAGCTGTCGGATCTGAGACGACAGTAAGTATTTGTTTTATCAGCATTAATTGATTTGAATGACTTTAATGTGCAGCTCACAATGCTGAGCGAGATCAGAATATTGATGAGTGATATAAACCCTTTTTAGTTCAGCCTAGTGATTTGTATCTCAAAGCCTAGCTTGCACTAGTTTCCTTAAAAAAAAGTAACCAGAGATGTCTTACCTGGAAGTACTTTCTTTCTATTGCCTATGGAATATTTGAGAAGGAAACTGAAGCCAAAAGTGAGCTTGTTTGTGCTATCAGAACAACAAGATGTAATGGCAAATAGAAGTTTGTTTATGTAGATGGATGTCATCACTGGTTTTTGCTAAGCAGTTTGAATATCTATCACTTCATGGCTGTCAGTGTTCCAAGCTGTAACTGCAAATGATACAAAAGATGAGACTTTGAGGAATTTTATTTCTGTATCAGTTTTGCAAAGAGGCTGCTTGAGAATGGAAGAGGAGAAAGCTATTGTTCAAAGTGTGATCTTCACCTAAGGCTGGTTGCCATATAGCAATAAATGGGTTTCTCACTTCATTAGTCAAATGCTTTAATCACTTTTTTATTGAGCTTTAACTCCTGTAGTTCTTAATGTGCTACCTTTTGTCAAGTTTATATACAGCCTTTGTTCTGTGGCTGCTTACTCTTCTGCTTGTAATCTGTATGGTGTGATTGCAGATGCTCATAAGACAGCCTTGGAAATTGGAAATCAATCCTTACACCAGTATTGGCAATGACAGTACTATGCCTTCCCCACCCCAGTGCTGTGCTGAATATATGTAATGTCCAGGTACCACAGCAGAGAATTGCTCCTCAGAGTTTCAACCCAAGTGTCAAATTTGACCTTATTTAAAAATACCAAGTACCTTTTATTGTGTTTTTGTGCTGAATTTGAGCTAATCTGTAAATGATCTTTACATGACTACACTTTTTTTTTAATCCTTAGCGGGAAAGGTGACTCTCCTGAGGCCCGTGCTTTGGCTAAGCAGATAGCTACATCACTTCAGAATTTACAGTCCAAAACAAACAGGGCTGTAGCAAATACAAGGCCAGTTAAAGCAGCTGTCCATTTGGAGGGCAAGATTGAACAAGCTCAGAGGTGGATAGACAATCCTACAGTGGCTGATCGGGGAGTAGGTAAGTGATTGTCTGTGATTTTCTCCCCAGTTTTAGAATTAAACCTGTTATTAATTTTTGTGGTGGAAACTACTGCTCCTGAGATGGTGAGGATGCATGGAATCTTCACTGGTGCAGAGACTTGAAGGTTTATAGCTAAGTTATGACTGCAACTACAGAATTAAGCTGGTCTGTGATTTTCTTTGTGTTCTTTCCTAAAGAATGGAAGAACATGTGCTCTAGAGAAGACAAATTTAAGATTGCTCCTTGCTTTCCTTATTATGCAAATATTGTATCTTCAGTTTGAATTTATGCCTACTCCAGCAAATTGAGAAATTAAGTCCTTCAGAGAAGAGAAAAAACACTCATAAACCCGACCTAAAAGTATCACTTCTTGTATGGTTTCTGGATTATCTGAGGAGAATGCTAGTAACTAAAGAGAAAGGGGATCTGATAATCCCAGTATACTCTTGATGAGCATATAACTGGTTCAGGAGTTGCTGGAACTTAGCAGGATACTCATAAGAAAAGTAAAATATAAAAGATGGCAGCAGTGCTGAGTGATTCTTGGCTAGTCTGGTGATGTAACAACCTCCTAAGTAATTGTAAGCTTCATCACAAACTTGGATTACTTGTGGGTTAGCATTAGCTTAAAATTATTCTTCAGGAGGTCCTTGATGGACTTAATGCATGATGACTTCTTTTAAAAGAATACTGCTATTGTATTTTTGAAAGAACAGAGAATTACATTCCTGTGAATGAGCAGGAAGCATCTGGAAGTGAATGAAGGAAATTAGCCACGCTAAAAATAATTTTTTTTTACAGAGAAGCTTTTGACACACTGTGGAAGCTTTGTAAGGTGTTCCCTATCCCCACTGACCCTTCCAATCCAGACTACTTGGCACTTTTTACTTATGACTTCTGGAGTTCTGGGAGAGGGCATTTGGCTTTTTAAGTTATGTTTTCTATTTGTCTTTTCTTCCCCTCTTGCTGCTCACGTTCCAATGATGTGAGGATGAACCTCAGTATTTGGAATTTGCAAGCGCTTTCTGTTGGAGTCAACAGATTAGTTATTTAGGGATACCTGACAGCTGCCATGGTTAATTTGTCAGGCCACTCTAGTTAAAAAGGATGTATCTCTAGCCAGAGTTGTTGAATTAAGCCAAAAGAAACTGGAGACCGTTGAGTTCCTCAGTGGTGTTGAACTGTAATCATTCAGTGACGACCTGCACAAGACCTTTCTACGCCCTAGACCAGAGTTCCTAGAGCCCGGCAGTCCCCGGCGCGCAGCGCTGGCGGTGCCCGTGCTTTGCGCGGTGAGCGTTTGCCCTGTCCCCGCAGGCCAGGCCGCCATCCGCGGGCTGGTCGCCGAAGGCCGGCGCTTGGCCAACGTCATGATGGGCCCCTACCGGCAGGACCTGCTGGCCAAGTGTGACCGCGTGGACCAGCTCTCTGCCCAGCTGTCGGAGCTGGCTGCCCGAGGGGAGGGGGAGTCCCCCCAGGCCAGGGCCATCGCTGCTCAGCTGCAGGACTCGCTGAAGGTAAGCACCCGCCCTCCTGCGGGCGAGCACCGCGCGCGCTGGGGCACCTCGCTCCTCCGAGCGAGCCTTGTGTGCGTGAGGCGCCCGTGGAAACAACGGTGTGGCCACACACCAGTCGGTTTAGCTCAGGTGTTGAAAGCCAGCTTTCCAGAAAGCCCGTGTTATTGTGCCATAGGGGTTAATTTCAAATGAACAGTTCAGAAGGAACATTTTAAGTTTCTCCTAAAAGAAAATAGTATGCTAGTACTGCAAATTTGAGGGGCAAGGTCTCAAATCATGCTGTTCGTAGCTTCTAATGCTGCTTTAAGGAGTGGTACGTAAGCTTTGTATATTTCAAATTATGTAAAAGGTGATTAGTTTGTCATACTTTTAAGGTAATTCTGTCTTAATGTCTGCCATTGGAATGGGCCTTTTTTTGCAAGAGAAGGTTTTATGGGAATTGAACCCTTACAACTTTATATCCCTCTATCATAGGCTAATAATTTTCCACTTTTTTAAGGATCTTAAAACACGAATGCAAGAAGCAATGACCCAGGAAGTTTCTGATGTTTTTAGTGACACCACAACTCCTATTAAATTGTTAGCGGTAGCAGCCACTGCTCCCTCTGATGCTCCCAACAGAGATGAGGCAAGTATACCCAGGTGGTATTTTCTTTCCATATAAAGTTTCATTTATTGTTTAATTTTACCTGAATTGGTGTTATGAAAAATAAATCAGTGTTTTGAAAAATGAATTGTTTTTTTCTCAAGTTTGTGATACATGCTTATTAATTCAGACAACATAATGATGACTATGCAAACCTCTCCAGACTCCTGGAGACTGTGAATTGTATAACCCTGGAAAGTGCTGTCCCAGACTTCAGTAAATGGCAAAAATGTCTCCCTATGTTGTTGGTACATTGCCCTGAGCAGGCTACAAAATTCTTGTGCAAAAATCCCTAAGACACTAGTTGGTGGATTTTTATATCTCAGCATTACACAAGCTGATTACAATAGTCAAATTCATGCCAGAATTAATCAAGAGATTAAACCTGTTCTCTTGCTGCATAGTTTCCTGTACTTGAAAGCCACTGACTGCACATGAAGTACCTAAAATGCAGTGTCTGGCAGTTCTGTTTGGCTATTTTGGCTTTTGGCTACATGTTCAAAATAAGTCCCAAGTCCTTAGAGAATTTAGCTTTATGGCAGGATTACCTTTTGTCCAAGTATTCTGTTTTGAATATCTAAGGACTGTAAAAGGAGGGAATTTTTTTCCAGTGTGAATTTTTTTGTGTAAAACCCCTTATTTATCTTTCAAATATAGTTAGTTTTGTATTATGGGTTTGAAGATGAATCTCTGAGCTAAAATAGTTTTAATAGGTTTTTTTGCTGCAGTGGTCATCAGGAATTACTGAACTTCATACCTTGAAGCTATAAAGTATATATACATCTCCTTAATTGTCTCATTGAGTTAGTAAAGAAGGAAGTCTTGTAGGTAATGTAAAGATTAAAGAAAACCAAATGCCTTCAAAGCTGTTGTGTCCTTTTGCATCCTCTCAGGATGAGTTAAGCAGGGATGTTATGAAGGTGTCTCTGACGTTGAAGAAATTGTGTATCTGTTAAGGAGGTTAGGGCTTTTTAAATTAACTTTTTTCTCTTCTGACTAGGTATTTGATGAAAGAGCAGCCAACTTTGAAAACCATGCTGCTAAACTGGGAGCTACAGCAGAAAAAGCAGCTGCAGTTGGAACTGCCAATAAAACTACTGTGGAGGGCATTCAGGCAACTGTGAAATCAGCAAGGGAACTCACCCCACAGGTGCTTGCTGGGTTTGAAGGGCTGTTAAAAGGGCTGGGGAAGGCTTCTGGGGAGTGTTCCTTATGCTTCTTTTCTCAAAGGAAGTTGTTAATACCAACAAGGAAGGTAGTGCTGGGACTCTTAAAAGGGAAATGGAAAATATTTCTATATCATATGATACTAAGTAAAACAAAATGATCAAATTACAGGTTTTATTCTTCAAACTCTTGGACAAAAGTGTCTGTTACTTATACTTGAAACAAAATGATTTTGAGGCTTATTAAAATATAGAAGGGGAAAAAATGCTCCTTTTTTTCCAAAGTAAACTTCTACCTAAATGTTGGTAGTGTAATAAGTATTGTCTTTAGTGCTTTCAAGAGTTTATTGTAAGATCAATTAGTATGTAATTCAAGTTCCAGAAAAAGTATTTGTGCCAGCTAATTTCAGAAGTATAGTAGATCTTCAAGGAGCTGTATATTGCTCTGGAAATAATGAACTAGGTTTTCAAATGTGGAGCTAAACATCCTGTCCTGAAAAGACAAATTAATTTTCAAGAATGTACATAATGTTGATGTGTAGTGATAATTAAAAAACATTGTCTGTTGGCAGGTAGTGTCAGCAGCTCGTATCCTCCTGAGAAATCCTGGAAATCAAGCTGCTTATGAACATTTTGAGACCATGAAAAACCAATGGATTGATAATGTAGAGAAAATGACAGGTAAGGTAGGAATTTTCGTGGAAGATACTACCTGTGGCTAACTAGCTTGTATAGATTTTTCTCCATTCTGTTTGGATTGATGAAACATGCAAAGAATAATGACTAGTTAAAAATAAATCAAGAGAAGTGGGAATGTGTTCTCTGACTCCAGGAATATGTATATGTTACAGGATATACAAAAATTACCTGGCTTCTTATCTGTAAATATTGAGCTGTAGAGGAGCAAATCCTGCTTTAGTTATTTATTAGGAAAATCAGAATACCATCATTTTTTATTGCAGTTGCTATTCTAACAGTACATCACTGTGACAATTTGAGGTTTTCTTCTGTATAATCTTGGCATGTTGAAATAGGACAGACAATTAACTGAAGGAAAGAAAACATGTTAGAAATATTGTAACAGCTCGATGAACATGGAGATTAAGCTAAAGCTACTGATCCTGCTGAGGCACTGAAATGTTTCAGTCCTTCCAAGAGCAGATCCTTTGCACTGACCTGCTGAGCAGCTGTGTACTATCTCCTTCTTCATCCCAGTAATTACATCCTGGGTATTTTAAATCTCACTGCCTTGTCACTATGAATCATCCCTATGTAAAAAGCACACCCAAAGGGATATTTCCTTTGGAATGAATGGGACAGTACAAAAAGTACTGAGTATGCTTAAAGAAATTTGGTGTGAAGAAAGAATCTCTGCTGCATATACTGTGTAAGCCAGTTCTTGACTGAAACTACGTTCCATGGTAGAGGAGTAAAAGCTTCACCACGGTAACTGTCAGAGGTACAACAGAATCAGAAGTTAAACTGCAGTAGTACTTTGGTCTGATTTCCATGCCCTCTTCTGCTCTTCCCCACAGGCCAGTTTTAAAATACTTTCCTGGTTTTGAATTATCTCTGGAATACCAAATATTGTTTTCTACAGATATTCTAGAATATTAATACATTTAACTTTTATTCTAGGGTTGGTGGATGAAGCCATTGATACGAAATCTCTGTTGGATGCATCAGAAGAGGCCATTAAGAAGGACCTGGATAAATGTAAAGTTGCAATGGCCAACATGCAACCTCAGATGCTGGTAGCTGGTGCCACCAGCATTGCCAGACGAGCAAACCGCATCCTGCTGGTCGCAAAACGGGAGGTGGAAAATTCCGAAGACCCCAAGTTTCGGGAGGCTGTTAAAGCAGCCTCTGATGAGCTGAGCAAAACTATATCACCCATGGTAATGGATGCTAAAGCTGTGGCAGGCAACATTTCTGATCCTGGTAAGGATTCAGCTGATTTAAAGTGTGCCTTTTATTGACTGGAGATGATGTGAAGTAGTGCTCATTTTTTACTGTACAGCTGTGTACCTCCTTTCATGTAAATATGGTGTGCACTTACATCTCAGAATGATGAAATCAAGCTCACACCATTAACTGCTGCATCCTGCTGTTCTAAGATGCAATCAAAGGCCTTTGGCATATTCAAGGGAAAAGGATTCAGCATTCTAGTATGATATGCAATTTCATGTTCTTAATTAGAAGCATTTGTTACTAGTTTTAAGTAATACTTAATATATAAGAAAATATTATGTAGGTTTTTTGATTCTAAAAGTTGTTCAGGGAATTACTTTGGCTGCTGATAGCGATTATTACTCAGCTGAGGCTTTATTGTATGCATATTGCATATGACACTAACATTTCAAACATGCAAGTCTGCTGCATACAATTTGGTTATTTTTAAACACCAATATAACTGTACTTGGCACGGTACATTGTAGAATTAATTTTTGGGAGTAGTGTTCTAAATATTACCAAGTTGTATTAAATTGGTCTTAAACTGGTAATGAAATTTTTGTTCAGGTTTGCAGAAGAGTTTCTTGGATTCTGGATACAAAATTCTGGGAGCTGTGGCCAAAGTCAGAGAAGCCTTCCAGCCTCAGGAACCAGATTTTCCTCCTCCTCCTCCTGACCTTGAGCACCTTCATGTAAGTGTAGATAGTTGGTCATAAAATACGCAGTTGTCATTGACACATGGATTACACTGAAATTACTTAAGTGTGTTATTATTCCTTAGAAATAAAAGGTATTGTCTGGCCAGCCATGCATACAAGTAGCCTCAAGTCAAAAAAATACCAATCAAACATTCAAAAGGAAAGATTAAAACATGGTATTTTCTTTAAAAGGAAGCACTTGAAAAACTGAAAAACGACCTGAGGTTGTACAGTCATGTCTTGCCATGACACCATCGTTGACTCACTTTGCTCTGTTTTCATGGCACTCAATCACATGTTTGCCTTCCTTAGCTGACTGACGAGCTGGCTCCTCCAAAACCACCACTGCCAGAGGGTGAGGTTCCCCCACCCAGACCACCACCACCTGAAGAAAAGGATGAAGAGTTCCCAGAGCAAAAGGCAGGAGAAGCAATCAATCAGCCCATGATGATGGCTGCTAGACAGTTGCATGATGAAGCCCGGAAATGGTCTAGCAAGGTAAGAAATTTTCATAAGTGTTTTGTGCTAAAAGGATTCTCCTTTAATTTTCTTTTCAGGATCAGTGTGTTTCATCTTATGACAGTGCCTTTTGCAGACTACATAGAAAAAAATCTCCTGTAGGAGGAATTACAACTCTTTCAAGATCAGAGTGAACTAGGGTCAGCAATACTTAGAATTGCTAGACTGCTGTATTAACGTACCCCTGGGAACACAAATATGCTCTGTATGCTAAGCTGTTTGATCCTTGGTGCTGATATGGCCTAGAGAGTCACTAATACTTATGTTTGTGCAGGCTGACAAGCTGATTGCTATATTTAAATGACTTTGAAAAGTATGTATGGAAAAGTCCATAGGGATGTTGCAGATACCAGCTGCAAGAATCATGACTTGGTTTGCTTAATTCTGGAAGAAGCTGCAAGGTACTTTGCAGTTAATCTGATGCATTTATGGTGGGAAAAATGACCAGATATAGGTGGCCTGGTCTCATTCTTTTTTTGGAGTGAGTCACACTTTCTCTTAAGGCTGAAAATTTGAGTTGCTTTCCCATTTCAGTGCTATGATGAAGTGTGAATTTGTCAGTCTCATAAATGCTAATATCACTTTGTTTTGCTTTTCTCCCTCCTTCCCCCAAGAGCTACACTTTTCCTCTGGCAGAAGCTGAATGCTGAGTAGAACTTCAGAGATTTAGGCTTCTGCAAGTATAAACTTAAGGGTCAGAATTTGGCTTTTATAATCTCACCCTTTCTCTTCACAAAATTAGGTGGTGAGTAAGGACATAAACTTGAATAGCTTACAGAGTCAACCTCAGTGCTTTGGCCTAAAGGAACATCTGTTTTGGAAGCACAGATAAAATACAAAAGCAGTTTCTGCAAATCTGTTTGGGTGTCTCTTATCCAAAATCCAGAACTCTATTTTGTCCATTCTTCTGGATGTACCAAACACATTTTTATATTACTAAAGGGACAGTACTGGAATGTATTAGTGATCTCAGAAGGTAATTTTGAGGCTAAAAGCCTTAATTTTGGTTTTCTAAAGGTGTTTCCATGGTGGAATCCCAGAGCATGTAACTTAACAATACAGAGTAGGTAATAAAATGCTTTTACCATATATATACTTATATGCATTCTTAATTAAATAGTGCAAAACTAAGGAGCAGACCTTAAAACTCCTTGCTGATTATGAAAGACCTCCAAGCTCAGTGACTTTAGGTTATAAAACACTGTATTTGTTGCTGTTTCTTTAATTTGACACTAACAAACCAGTAAGAAAGCCTGGCAATTGTCCTTCTAATTCTTTTTTAGCAGTGTCATTTTAGCAATAGAGCTCAGTTATTCTCACAGTCTGTTTTGGGGGAAGAAATTTTAATAGAACTTCTATAGTCTCTGAACTCACCTGGTTGGTTGGAAGAGGGATTGATGGACAGTGCTACTGAGGAATATGGGCTAGACCTGGAAAAACAGAACTATAAGCTGCTGCATATACCAAGTCCCAGCAGACTGTGTGTCAAGTATCCTTTGCCTTTTTGCTGATCACTTTAGTCTACTGGTACTTTACCTGGAGTAAAGTGGGGGGGGTGTGAACAAGTACTTAGTCTTTCAAAACTGTTGATAACGTTATTCATTCTTCTAAGAATGAGAAGCCTGTTTTTTCTCCTTTACAAAAGCTGCTCTTCACTGAGTGGCTTCTGGGCTTTCATGTGCTCCTTTTTTTTTAAAATGAAACACCAGCTGAACAGTGTCTATTGCTTTAGTGTTCCTTGCTTGCCCCTCATTTGGATAAATCAGAAAATGAGGGATATCTGGATACTTTCCATTAAATTAAGACTTAATAAAAGCTGCCTTTGAGGGTGAGTTGGTTTGGCCTTACAAATGTTAGAACTTCTAAAATTCCCGTATGTTTTTGACCAAGATGGGTTTTTTTTTCTAGAAAAGGCTATATCCTAAGCAAAACACAGTTGCAAATGCATAGGGTAAGGGTACCTTTACTTTTATCACACTTGGCTTTAGTAGAAGAAATACAGTTAGTAAACTTGAACACTATTTTTGTATTGAAATACTGCTGTCTTATTAATGCCTGTATTGTTATATTTCTTACCTCTTCCTTGAGAACTTCTCTAATGTATTTTATTTGCTTGAACCATTTTTTTTTGAAGGTAATGGATACAACATACCATGGCAAAACAGTATCATGTGTTTCATAATCCTCTTTTTTAATTAATTTTGTTTCAGTCTTCTTTAAGAACTATAATATTCACAGTATTCATGGCATTCAACATCACCTCTTCTTTTTCCAACCCTGTGCTTTTACATGTTCTGTGTGGTACCTGGAGACTCACTTCTACAGTGTGTTCCATCCCATCTCTGTATTTTTACTTTACAGCAAGCAGTGTCAGTGGCTTTTCAGTGCTCCTGCTACCTGCTCTTATCACACATGTGAATGGGCTTCCATACAAAGCTTTTGTATCTGCACCAATACCACAGTCATCAGCTGCTATGCCTGCTCCTGTGCAGTCAGAACAGCTTCCATTGAGACAGAAAAGCCATTCATTTAATTGTTGACCTGCCAGTAAAACGTTGTTCTGTGGGTCAGCCTCTGTCCGCAGAAGCTGAGTGCTCAGATGGAAAATGTTGCTGCATATTTGAATGGTAACTTCTTAATATTCTTGCTAACTTTGGTTCACAGCTGAACTGTTTGTTTCTTTCTGCTAATCTTTTATTCCTTCCCCTCCTCCCCTTGACCTGATCCTAGAGCTGCCTTGTCAGATCCTGAGAGGCCAAGAGGATGTTTTGGTCACTAAAACCGCTCAGTTTGTGCTCTTCTACCAAATTCTGCTTCTTGTACTAACTGTCCCCTGTTTCTCCACCCTTGCTGCCACCTGCAAAGCCTGATGTGACTGTGATTAATGAAGCGGCTGAGGCTGGTGTAGATATAGATGAGGAGGATGATGCAGATGTTGAATTCACTCTCCCCTATGACACTGAAGATGATTACGAGCCTGAGCTGCTGTTAATGCCAACCAATCAGCCCGTTAACCAGCCCATTCTGGCTGCTGCTCAGTCTCTACATCGGGAAGCGACCAAGTGGTCTAGTAAGGTACTCCTGAGTCCCGGGGACTGATCCGCGCGCATCCGGCCACTCGGAACGCTGACACATGTGCATCACTCTTGATCCCTGCGGGGCCCGCCATCCTGAATGAATAAGTGTGTCTGCACTTCATTTTAAGGACTGAGAGTGGCTTCACGAGTTTGCTAGATGTTTGTCAGTGCCGGATTGAAGCTTGGTTGGGGTCACTTATTAATATTCAAAGACTTCCTCTCCCTTTGCATCTGCCTGGTCTTCTTTGTTATGGCAGTTTTCAAATTGTAATAGGGATTGTCTCCTTCCCCTTCAGTTCCTTCTTCCATTCATGTGGGCTACCTGGAAGCCATGGTTAATGGTTTCCTAATGACTTCCGGATACAGCAGAGTTACGGAATTCAAGAAGTCATTTAAGGTGTCTATTGTGCTTGGCCTCAATTGATGCCATCAATTAACATCCCTTCTGACAAGGAATGGCTTTGTATGGCAGTGTTTGTGGAAGAGACTGCCTGACTGCTGGCTTGCACTGGGCTGTGTTGCAAATGCTGGTCTTGAGAGAATTCTTTTCTGAAGAAGCTGCACTGAATGCTGTTAGCTGCTGAATTGAGGTCCTGTCTATGTGAAACCAGTGGAAATCTAACGAGGTTCAGACACTCACACGTAGCCTGTCTTCTGTCTAAGCACAAATGTTTGCAAGACTGGGCACTTTTCATAGCATGCTGCAAAAAATAAGGTTGGTGTCCCATAACCCACTAAAGTTAGGGGAGTGTGCATACGTATGTGTGTGTGTATAATTATGTTGATAGTTACACTAAACCATTTTAATAAAAAGGGCTTTTAAAATGTTCTTGTCCTTTTCAGATTCTGGTGCTGGGATAACTTGTTAGACACTGATCCTTCTACGTGAAAACATGGAAAAGCTTTGTTTTATGTCATTTATATCCTAACTGGTTATAGTAGCAAACTGTTTATCTAATAGGTCACGGTAACGAATAGTTCAGCTGCTTGGATCACTGTATCTGTAAAATGCCTGGGATATCATCTTGAACTGGCTCGTAGTGAGTCACAGAAGTGTGTGCACAGGCCTGAGGATGCCTTGGTTCACCTGGGTTCTCACTCTGTACTCCTTGCTCTGAACTTCATTGGTCATTATCTGTGGGATTATTCCAGGGAAAGCATGTGCTAAAACTTAAACTCACTCTGCTATTATTTCATCCACACAACAGGAGTGCTTCAAAGCACCAAGTAGTTCTCTTTTTACTAACAACGTTCCATGAAAGGGAGTAAGTTAAATATACTAAATATACTGACAGTCTACTAACAATCAATCAGCTAAGTCTGCTTTCCCTTGCACTAGGTTTCTCTTTGGAACAGTGTATACGAAATGGGTTAGTCTTGGTCACAACTAATTCACATAGCAAATACTTCTAAGATGCATTTCTGTGACTGTAAATTTTGATGTATAAGAAATCCTGATTTTAATAAAAGAAATATCACTAGATTACCTTTAGATAATCCATGTTCTTCTCTCCTGGAGGCTTTATTTTAAAGGGAGAGATTGTATCAAAAAGATTTATTTTCAAGGAGTAACTTTTAAAAAAAGTAAAAGTTGCATCTCACTTCCACATTACCGGTGACAAAATTTTATGTGTCAGATTCTCTTCCATTTATCCTTTAGCATTATTAGCAGCATAGCTGGTGCTTTAACAGCTTTAGTTTCAGATACCACTGAAACTTTCATGCTCAATTGTTATGACTATAACTGGTTTAACGTCGTTTAGCACATTTCTTTTAACTTTAAAAGAAGCCTTTTTTGGGGGAAAATCTGGAATTTCAATTGCTAACAACGTGCTTTATCCTAAAATCTAGTCATCAGAGCAGTAACTCATTCCATAGACAAACTAACACTTGACAACTTCTTTTTCAGTTTTGAAGTGAGCTTTTTTCCCTGAGTGTCAAGAAAAAAAGCATTAGAAACGTGTAGGTAGTACAGCTCTCCCCTGTTCCTTGAAGAAACCTCTTCCGCGTTCCCGAGTGCTTCTTCCGTCCTTAACTTCCGTGAGCGCCTGTGCCCACGCGTGCGGTGGCGCCGAGGCCCGGCCGCAGTGACCGTGTTGTTCCGTGCAGGGCAACGACATCATCGCGGCGGCGAAGCGCATGGCGCTGCTCATGGCCGAGATGTCGCGCCTGGTGCGAGGCGGCAGCGGCAACAAGCGCGCGCTCATCCAGTGCGCCAAGGACATCGCCAAGGCGTCCGACGAGGTCACGCGGCTCGCCAAGGAGGTGGCCAAGCAGTGCACGGACAAGCGCATCAGAACCAACCTCCTGCAGGTAACGGGGCAGCCGGCGGGGCCACCGGTGCTGCTGTTGCTGGGCCTCGCCCGGTGGCAGTGAGCAGAGGGGTTGTGCCCCTAATCTTGGGTATCTTCCCTTGGCTTGTAAGGTTTTGTCGAGGTCTGTGTTTTTAGATCCCGTGGGAATACATATACGTATATTTATGTGAATATATATTCTGTAAAGTTAGAATTTGATGTTGAAAGAACTTCTGAAAAAATACTGTGCTACAAATATTGATCTGTTCTAAGTCTGCGGTGTTTGGTTTCGTTCTCTGTTCTAAGTCTGCGGTGTTTGGTTTCGTTCGCTCATTCCTTTGCATCAAAGAATAGTACCAGAAAAGCAACAATTCTAAATTTTATCAGTCTCAGACAAATATCTGTCTCATGCTGTTGCTAATCAAGCAGACATTTGAGGAGTACCAGGAAGAATAGAAAAATGTCAGCTCCATCCCAAATATTCCCAAAGCAAGTAAAATAAGATTCAAATCTCCTACCAATATTTATCAGATATCAATCTTGAAGGTTATAGGATCACCTCTATGTTGATTCATTTTCAAATAGCAAAAGAAAATAAAAAAGCTCATCTTGAAAAAATAGTGCATAATGTATCAGTTCAATTTACAATAAGAAGTGTTTTTTATCCCTGTTATTTAGGTCTGTGAGAGAATCCCAACCATCAGTACGCAGCTGAAAATTCTCTCCACTGTCAAAGCTACCATGCTGGGCAGAACTAATATCAGTGATGAAGAGTCGGAACAGGTAAGAGGTGTAAAGACTGATGGTAGCATTCATTTGTTGATCACTTTAGGGACAAATATACAACCTGTTCTATCAAATATACAGATGTGTTCTGGGAACTTGATGTTGACGCTCACCTCAGCTGTTTAGGGAAGATAAGTTTGGTACAGCACCTAGGTTTCTGGCTCAAAGGCTACAGTTTAGCAGAGGAGCAAGCCAAAAAGCTACTTGTGTTCCACTTTAGCGATGAACGACTTGTTAATCTCCTACTTTGCGCAGTAAAAAGCCGAGGGAAGGATTCGCCACCGCAGACGCTGCAGGCTAGACCTGGGCGGGGCAGGGGCGCCCTCGGGTGGATTCCAGGGGAAACGTTTGTTTTCCAATGTCATCTCCAGTCCCCTGCAGCTCAGTTATCTTCCAAACGCGTCTTTTCAGGAGAAATCCCACAGCTTTGGCTTCCGAGAGAGGTTATTCTACTAAGGGACGTTAAGGTTGTATTCAGGTTTTGCACAAATACACGGTGAGGAACGGGAAGGTTTTGCTTTGAATCAGGATAACACTTGCTGGTTCCCAGAAACAGTTAGTTCACTTGTATTTTCATAGTTTCAGGTAGCAGACTCAATATATTTATACTGGGAATCTTTGTGCACAAAGAGTTTACGTGCTACTGTCCTAATCGTGGTATTTACTGATATATTGGAAATTCTTCTTTTTCTTTTCAGGCAACTGAGATGTTGGTTCATAATGCCCAGAACCTCATGCAGTCTGTGAAGGAAACTGTGAGAGAAGCTGAAGCAGCATCCATTAAGATAAGAACAGATGCTGGATTCACTCTTCGCTGGGTCAGAAAGACCCCATGGTATCAGTAAATACTTGCCACATTAGTATTGTTTTCTGTAACATAAAATGCCTTTTTTGGAAACAGAAGAGATATACTAACAGCAAAAGGTGCTGTATACATGAGCTTAAGATTAGCTTATGCTAATGCCCCATTCTAAGGGTATGAATTATAAGATAATGCATTTCAAATGTCTTTGGAACATGTTTGATATCCAACACCTCCTAATTTGCTGCCAACAGTGGACAGTTCTTATAACTTTTTTTTTTGCTTTTCAAGATTCTCTTAGTGAATTCTGTACTCCCAAAAGCACATTTCATTTATGCACTGTATATTCCAGTAGTTTCCATGTGATTATATAAAACATGGACCTCACTTTAAGCTTATGTTGAGAGTTTTAGGACACTTGGTTACTTGGCAGTTTTTTAGGGACAATCATTGATACAGAAACATTCAACTCCTCAACAGGATTTCATTGGGCTGTTCTAAAACCATGCAGAAATGATGGAAGGTGTGGGGCTTTTGATTAAAATAAGGGAAAGTGGGGCAGCAGAACAGTTGTCAACTGAGGATTAAAACTCCATGTCTGAAATGCTTTTTTTTTTTTTTGCTTTTGATTCTTGCCTGGCAACAGTACTTTATCAGAAACTGGAGCTGTCCCTGTCCCTCTCCTGTCACCCTGTAGGTAGGCATTCCAGAACTCTCGTACTGTACTGAAAGGTTTTGCAGATGATGTTAGTGGCATGCTGTTGAGAGCTTGAGCCTTATGGCTGGAGACCTTTAATCATTGAACTCTTTCCTTGCTCAATTCAGCAAGGTATTGAGCTGAAAAACCCTGGTTCTCTTAACTACATGTCCAAGAACAGAAAATGTCACATGCTGGCTCTTTCTTTTTGAAAACCAAATGAGCACATGCAAGTATTCCTATTTCCCTCTTCCCTCCATCTAATGGTATTCCAGCTGCTCAAGGTGAAAACTGAAAGATAAAGATACTCAATTTAAAAATACCTTTAGCCTCACTGCTCCTCTTTCTAACAATGCATAAGCTTTTTGAAACCTGAGCTCTGCAGGGATATGAAACCCTCTTTTAGGTAAGCTGGTGGCTCTGAAATGCTTTTGGTTCCTAATGCGGCACATACCTCATTATTTTTACTGCTTGTGGAGTTTGGAGTCTCAAAATCTTTTTTTTCAAGCGAATTGAACAAAGTGTTACTGTATCATTAAAAAAATCCCAAACAAAATAACATCAAAGAAACCAAACTCCCTCCCCTTTCTAAAATAGATTTGTGATTTTTTTTTATCCTTCCATAATTGAATATGCCCTCATACATATATTCATATGCATTCATTTAATTGCCCCATAGAAAGGAAAACTTGTTTGAGAATGAGTTTCTATGTTTGCAAGGAATACTTGCAGACTTCTGCCCAAATCAGCACTGACCTCATAATAGCCTCTTAATATGCTGAGAAATGTTGCACGATCAAACCACCTTGAACAGAAGTGTCCTTGGGGAAAAACTCAGTCTTAACAGCTCAAAGGAAGAGACACAGCACAGTCAGCTGTCCTCTACCTGCTTGCAACAGTTATTCTATGCTTGGACCTTCGCCCCTCCATCCCCTTCATTGCACTGTTATCTAAAAAGGGAAGTTAAACTGTTGATAATACAACTGTCTCAAACTGACCTCAGCAAGAGAAGGCGGTGTGTTCGTCTTGAATTTGCTCCTTGTGTCTGGGTATTATGAAATATTGGTACTTAGGATCTTTCCTTAGTACTCTCTTCTTGCAGTTACCTGCAACAGGAAGAGGAAGGAATGGGTGCCAGAGCCTTAACCTGGATGCATTTGGTTAGTTTGTATCAGATCTTTAACATAATTTTAATGTAGTAATTTCTATTTAATAGTACATAACACTGAATACGTAGGGATTATTTTAAAGGGATTTTCTAAATAGTCTTCCTGCATTGCCTTTCAATGCTCCTCACATCCCCTCATCCTGCTCCTGCTATCCAGGCTTCTCTTTGAATTTTTTTTAATTATTATTATTTTAGCATCACTGTTTAGTTTCTTGAATGATATTAATGCAATATTACTAATGCCTTTAATACATAATTGTTTATGCCAAAGATCACTTTTTGTTTATTGAGGAATGTTTGCAAGAGAGTTATGAATCATGGTTGCCTTTGATATTCTTCCAGAATGTTTGCTCTAAGTTCTCGAACTGTTTATAGAAGCCGAGATACTTGTCCACCTTATGCAATTACTGCATTTTTGAACACTATTGGTCTTCAGACCTGAAGTGCAGCAAAAATTTGAACAAGACCATGAATGTCACTTAGAAATGTTTTACCACTATGAAACTGTTTATAAACCAAAATGTATTGTATAGTCTAATGTTTTCAACCTTTCTTTGGTTCTGTTAAAACAATAAAAATGCCTTTGTACAAATATCAGCTTCTGGGTGTTACTGTGGATGATGCTGTAAAAAGAAGAGCAGCAAAAAGCTAAAGCAAAAGAAATTGTTTCTACATGTTCTGAACAGAAAGAAAAGTGCAAAGTTTCTCAAACAGGAGAAGATTAAATAAAAGGGTTTTTGTCTTTTGTGCCTGTCAAACTAGTAATTAAAGAATTTACTGGAAGCTGTGTTCAGTGGGAGAGAACAGGAGATTTTCCTGAGGCCTGACAGCGATCTGCTGTATGGTGAAAACGTGCAATGGGCTTGGCCTGGTCCTGTCAGTAAGGGAAGAACTGCTACTCTGACCAGCATCTTATTAATGTGAGTTTTACTTGTTAATGTTTTACTTCTCAAATTGAATGCAAGGGTGATTACTGTGAGACCCCTCTTGTATTTCTTTTACTCTGTCGCTGTAAGAATGCCTTATAAACACTTTTTCTTGCTAAAAATTTCTACCATCACACCATGTTCTGACTTGGTGGAACCAATGTTTATTGGTACTGTAGGACCAGACATAGCCCCATAAACGTGTTGTACTAATTGATAAAATTCAGGGTTTTGTACTGTTCACACAGTTCTCTCCATATCTGAAAGAAGATGAGACCCTGACAGAGAATCACCTTTGTTAGCACTCCAGAGCTGGACATGAGGAGAAGGGGAGATCAAAACTTGTCAGTGTAATTCCTTGCTAACGATACCCTCTCATTCCCTAAACTGTCATCTTCAGAGAGAGATGCTGGTAATTTTTTTAAAAAATCAGAACAGGAACACAGGCTCCCTTCTGCAGTTGAGCTTCCAGTCTTTGGAGATACAGAGGGAACCAGCACATGTACAAGAAAAGGTATGGGCCACACACCTGTGACCATTTTCTTACAAAATACCTCTCCATGGTCAGACTGGTTTCCTACTGGTGAGTGCAGTTCTTGCTGACAGCAGGCTGTGGTGATGAGCTGGGCTCTGCCTGACAACAGCTTTTGTGCCAGGCTCCCTGGTGCCCCGGGTCCTGCAGCAGGTGGGCCTTGCTCAGTCACATGAGGGAGGCAGCGCTGGGGTGGGGACGGGAGCTCTGACACTTCACATCCTAGCTCAGGAGGGGTGTGAGCTCTGAAAGGCCACGGGGCAGCATTTCCAGGCTGCTAATGCAGAGAGCAGCTCCAGCTGCTCAGATGTCAGCCTTGGGATGCTACCAGTTACCTCTGAAGACAAGATTTCTTCTACAGTTACAGTAACTGAAGGATGCCATTTGCCAAAACAGCGGAACTGTGGGGTGAGCGTTGATGAATTGAAAAAGGCAGACTAGAAAGTTGGTAGCTTTTAATAACCAGGGTTGTGTCCACATAAGTGGAAGATCTTATTAGATGCTGGTTCTTCATAGTGCTGTTTCATTTACTGTAATTTTAGAAATTCAAAATGGTTGTATATGGCCACGTTTGCCCTAGTGATGTTACTGAAGTTACAAATAGGGACTGTACACTCATTTCTTTCCTTGCTGACTTGCTTCCAGCGTTCAGATGGATCTCCCTTCCTCTTTCCAGACTGGATCATTTTTTTGTCCCATTATTTGAAAATTTCACTATTAAGTGGCTTTGGTTCCTACCCTTCATCTGAAGCAAAGGTAGTACCTACTCACTGATTTGTAAGCCAAACAGGTTAGAGAAACAGAGGATCTCCAGTATCCCACCCTTCATTAATATTGACCAAATGCATGGTTTGGAACCTGATAGTTATTCTGGAGTACATACTGGTTTAGAGAGATGTTTTTGTTGGTGTATAACAAGAAGTTCAGTCAGCTTTGCTCTGACTGTTGAGTCTTTGAAATATCATAAATAAATAGTTGTCCTCCATTTAAAAATTAGAAATATGAAAGGGACTTTACCTGTCATGCTCCTAACAGCCTTTTAAAACTCTAAGCAGCTGCACAGAGATCAAGTTCAGTAAAGATATAGCAAATAGTCACTGTTTAATGGTGTTATTGGATGTCTCCTGCTTAAGAGCATCATGAGTAGTTTACAAGAGCACGAACATTTCATAAGGTGAGACATATTTGCAGTAGAGTTCCCTTTATTTCAGAACATTAAAGCACACAACCATTAAATACACTTAACACTTCTATTGTGCTATCTAAAAAGCTACGCCCAAAGGTACACACTGCACAGATCTGGTGGCATCCACTTCAAGTGGAACATCTAAATCAAAGCAAAGGCTTCACATAAAAAATAGATCTTACTCTCTGCAACTGTATTCTTAAAAAAATGATGGGGATCATGAGATTGAATGGAAAGAAAGTGGATTACTGAAGCAACAATCACCTCCCAGATTTAATGCAGGATGTTATTTTTATCAGCTCATCTGCAGCTGGCAGAAAAGAAAGCTGATTAAGGCAAATGCTTCTTAAGAAAGGCGATTTCTTGTAAACAACATAGAAATTATTTTTTACTTCATCAGAAGCTTTTTCAGGAGTGACACTTGCAAGGTCCTAGGCCCCGCAGGACCCCTGCCCCTCTCGCTGCTGCTCTCTATTTCTGAAGGGATTACATGCTGCTTTGTGAAATGTCAGCTTGCAGCTGGCTGTGGGTAGAACTGAGCTTTCTTTGCAGGCAGCAGCAGCAGCAAAACATGCCACCAGAAGACTTTTCCAGTGGCCTGTCTCCTGTCTGGCCTTGAGAATGTGCTTGACCTCAGGGCTTTGGTATCTGACTGGCAGTGTAGTGTTTGCAACATTTTGTGGGTTGTCCATATCAAACTATTCACCAGCACAACAATTCAGTAAAAAAAGAGTGAAAGTGTAATAGAAAAAAAGTACCTTATTTTAAAGCCATATTAAGAAAACCTAAGCTATGCTTTCATTTTAAGAGCTGCTGTGCACAAATGCTTTGATCCCAAACTAATCAGTGTCTAGTAATTAATTGGCACCTAATCAACATAAGTCACTAAGCAGTGAAGTTTTTTTAAGGGAAATTTCCTCTTAGCATCTTCTCATGTCCTGACTTGGAATTTTCCTGCTTTTGTAATATACTTGACACCTTTAAAAGGCTTGTATTTTTCTCCATACATGTCTAGGCGATTCACTTTCAGTCCTGAAAAAAGACAGAGACAAGTACAAAGTTAAAAGCAGAATGCTAGGAATCACAGCAGTCTGATTAGAAATCTGCCTGTCTTGAAGCACATTAGGATTGGTTAGGAAGCTCATTTTCCTTTTTTTCACAAGTTCATGTGGTTTTAAGCAGCAGATGAGAACATTCTTGTCACCTAATCATAGCAAAGACTACTTTTGTCTTGGCAGGGCAACACCTTTGTTTCTCTTCTACTCCATAAGCCACCATCCTCCTTCCAAGAGATGAACTATGGAACAACTGAGTCTATCTTCCACAGCTCCTGTACGCTGCACTCCTTTCCAATCATGGAGATGAAACAAAGGACAAGTTTCAGGATTCTTTTCACTCCAAGTTGTAATTGCAAGAACCAGCAATCCCTCTGCTATTCTTTGAGGAAGGCCAGTAGCTATTAGTTACCTACAGCTTGAGGTTGTTCCGTGCTTTCTCACAGGTCTGTTATCTTCAGCATCCAGCCACTGGCCCAGCTCTACCTTGCTAGATTTAAACTAGTTTAAGAGGAATCTGCAGGATTCTGTTCTTACACAGGAACTGTTATTTACCCACTCTAGGGGCCAAAAGACCATAGCCTGGTACCTATCCAGAAAGGTACCACGTGAACTACCACCAGCACCCATCAACTGCCTTCAGTCATCCTCCTCTCTGAATGGGAATTCTTGCTGTTAGAGACTTAATCCTGCAAGGCTTGCTTGGAGAAGCATTTCATCACAGGGACAACTCACATGATTTAAGTGTCTGCAGACTGAGGCCTTGTCTCCTTTAAATTTACTTTTGCACTTACCCTATAGATTTCATTCTGCTTTTACTTGTTAATTGTTTCAAATGTTTCAAAGATGGAAAACTAACCACCTCCAGAAGGAAAGAATAAGAAGGGCATTCTTCAAAATTAATGCATTTTTATGACCACTAGAAATAGCTTTAGTGGTACAAGGCTAAAGCGAGTCAGGAGCAGCACACTAAATCATCATCCATCAATTTTCAGTAAAAGGATACATTTGCAGGTTTAACGCACCAGTCAACAAAGAAAAATCCATTCTTCTGTATACTTCTCACAGTTTCTCTTGAGCTAGAATAATGGGGAATTCACAATTCCCAGCAAAGAAATCTTTCAGCAAGGGAAATTGTCAGGTTTGGGTAAATCAGACTTTTATCATTTTGGACAGTAGCTGACTTCAGATCTGCATCTCCAATTAAATGATGAACAGTTTCCCACTTCATTTCCTACACCAACTCGTTCTACCAGCACCAATTTCACGTAATACCCCCCACTCACCTGAAATTGCAAGCTGTTGTATCTTAAACTGGATGTTTAAACTTGGGTTTTCCTCTGGCTTGGGGGCTCCAGACTGCAGGTTCACTAGGCCCTTCAGGTTTGGTAGCTTTTGAGGGGTAATTTTGCCCACATCCCATGTTAGCACCTTGTCAGGAAGGAGAGAACAGTAGTAGTAGCATTCTAGGAAACAACCTCTGAGGTCAAGTTCATGTCCAGCGTTAGCTTGCAGGCTGGGTACAGCCTGGGAGCCCTGAGAATTACCTCCCTGGCTGGGAGAGGGCTCCTGCAGGTATGTGTGCACTGAGAACATCTTGCTCCCTTTGCTAAGGACAATTGACCCTGATGTCTATTTGGGTCAGCTGGATCCATGAAGCCAAGACAGTAACCGGCACAAAGACCAGAGAAACTCATAAACACAAGAATGAGAAGGGTGGGAGCAAGGTACTGGACCAAAGGAGGTGTCTAAGCCAGCCTAACTTTCTCAAGGCTCACTTGTTTGCCATTGATTCTTATACTCATTGGAGAAATGTGGAACCAAGCAGCCCCTTTACTCACCCACAAGAGGTGGTTTGTCTTATCACAAACTCATAAATGCAGAAAAAACATCAATTCTCTATGATTTTACAAATTTTTGCCGTTTCAATCCACCTAGTTATTCCAACTCTTGATAAAAACACAGTAACACTTATTTCTGTAGAGAGAAAAGCACACCTAAAGTTTTTTTGTTGGTGCTTTTCTTTTAAAAAGATCGAGGTCTATTGTTTTTGAAACAAAATGCTACTTGGAGAGCTTTCCCTAACAACTTGAATGAATTGCTGACTGAGATATTCCAAGGGCAGCAGAAAGCTCAGAGCAGGGTATTAGAGCCAGCAGAATGGTTTGGCTCAGACTGCTTTTCAGCAAAATGGCTCCTGGGTACTGAAAGGTTTTATGAAAATGAGGTCTCAAACCCCAACTCAGAGGCAAGGAATCAGGAACCCAAGGCATGGGTTTTTTCAGACACTTTATTTTCCTGTGTGTCTTTAGGCAGATCTTTTGGGAGAAATTTTTTCTCATCTCCTTCTCTCAGTTTTCCTGTCTACTATCATTTTCAAGGCTAGTGCATTTTCTTCAGAAAAATGTTTTCCTAACATGTATTGAGAAATATATCATGGCTGAAACTATCAGCAAAATACTGCTGCATCCACTAAGGAAAGATGATAGTGGGTGAAAGAGCAGGGTGAAAAGAGGAAGGGAAGGAAAAGAATACTGACACAGTCAGAAATCAAGGCTGGTGTGTATTTAAGTTTGAAAAAGCAAATTTTAAAGGTAAATTTTAAATTTGTTTAATATTTTAAAATATGTTTAATAAACATATACTGAACAGAGTTTTCTGCCAAGTGTGGAACCCTGTTCCAGTATTCTGCAACGTGGGTAACTTGTAGTAATTCCATCTTCAATAATTAAATAAATAAAAATTTAAGACTTACTTTAGTAACTGGGTCAAATGTATAGCTGCCTTGTGTAGCAGTGAGGTTCATGTTAAGTACAGCCTTTGGCATGTGAACTGTCATGACAACTCCTTCTACTGTTTTCCCCATATTCTGTTTTGGTCCAATGGTAACGTCAAATCTTCCTGAAGAAGTATTTTCCTTAAAACTGATCATGTGCTTCACATATACAGGAATTGCCACCAAGCTGAAAAGAGAAGACAGTAGCTGAATGCATCCTGGCTACTTCTCTGCTTGAGAAATTAAAGCACTTTCTCATAAATCATTCTTGTGTTTCTGGTAGGTGTTCAAGTTAGAACTGGTTTGTTTCAGAAGTGGTAAGTGAAGTGACACTCTGCTCTTCAGCATCATTGCTGAAATGATTTTATCAGCAGAGAATCACAGGAAAAAACTTATTTTCTTCCAAATACCTTGTCCTATTCTCTCATCTGTTGGCTTTTTTTTTTTTTTTTTTTTTAAGTAATCTCACTGATCCAAATCTCAGAAGCACCACCAGTCAGATCAGGCTTTAGTTTGCAAATATGTGCAGTTTGGACTTTTTTTGCTTTACGCTCTTCATGAAGCTCAGACTTTCCCATAAAGCATCCAGCACCATCAACAGTTACCAGGACTGAATATACCTATATCACTGCCATGTGTGATTTACTCCACTGAAATATTATCTGCAGGTCACTTCTTTTAGCGGGGATGGAGCAACAAATGAGACAAAACCTGAGCACACGCATTTCAGAGCAAGGCAAACTCCCCCTTAAGAAGGAGGAAAGTGCTGTCACTCAGGTGGAAAGCAGCAGTGTGTAGCTGCAGAAGCAGGGTGTATGAATGGGAACGTACTTCTGGGAACTGACGCGGTAGGAGATCAGTCTGAAATTCCCATCGGGAGGAATAAAGGACAGGACTCTCTCAGACTCCCAGCGTTTGAACCGAATGCACGGATGGAAGCTGACGTCATCCAGCAGCCGCGGGTTCTGGAAGGAGTGGCACAATGGGAAATCTCATCAAGTACCAGCAGTTTGAGCTGCTGCTGAACTCTGCTGAATTCCTGCTTCTTAGACTCAGAGTAGCCATTATCAGACATGTTACTGAGCTAGATGGATTTCTGATCTGGCACAGGACAGCAGCTCCTCTGAGGGTATTTTTATGTATAGACAAAACCATTCCAACTACTGAACAATGCAGCTTCTACAATATAATGCAAAACTTGTTACTTTTCATACGTGTAACACGTGAAATAGTGATAGTGAGGTTAAAGTTGTTTAACTCTGATCACTAAGAAAAATAAATCCTGCACAATTAAGATTCCCAAATATAGGCTGAATTTACCATGAAAGACAGAGAAAGATCTGGCATTCCTGAGAGCTTAATACACGAATCAATAACACCTTGGATTTCTGCAAAGACTGTGGAACCTGCAGGCAAAAACAAGACACTTGACTTAACATTATTATGAAAGGCCTAATAGATGTGGTGAAGTGCAGCTAGAGGGCACAGATGACATTTGCACAACACTCAGCAACATGCCAAACCCAGCTAGGAAAGGTCATTCCAGTTACCTGTGTCCCAGGCAGCTTGCTAAAATACATGAGCCAGAGCAAACAGCCTGTCCCAAATTGGTTAATTATACTTGTGCCAGCTGTTACACAGGACTTGTACTGGATGTGCTTGAACTGGTTGCCAGCAATAAGCAAATAAGAATTTCCTAACACGCCATCTCTGAATCTTTTCTTTTATCCCTGTCCCCTGTCTCCAGAAAACTAGCAAGTTGTGTAGTGGTGCAAGGAAGTTGAAGCACATCAAAATAGTCAGTATCAAAATGGAGTAAGTCAGTGCTATAAAGTTCCAGCCAACTTTGGCTTTCACAAGTAAAGGTTGTTTAACAATGAAATTTAATATTCATCTTGATTTTAAATAAATCTATAACCAAAAAAAAACCAAATCCCAAAGCAAGAGTACCAAGCATTTCACCCAGGAAATGCCCATTTCCTGAAATACCCTCTAAGTACAGAAAGGCATAAGCAGTACTCTGGACTAATTAGCTCCACATGCAAAGGTAATTTTAGAAGATAGGTAGACACTGGCTCATCTAGGCAAGGGGAAGGAGAAATGGTGGCTTTATACTTTGTTTGAAAAGAAGGGATCCTGTTTCAGGTTAAAGCAGTTGACCATATCCCTATGAAACAAGATAACTTCCCTATTCAAGGAGAGCAAACTTACCTACCTTAGTCTTAGTGAAGGCTATAAAGAAGGGTTCTTGCATTGCTAGTCCCCAAGGGATCAGAGCAGAAAAGAGTAGCTATGAGTGCTGCAGCAGATCCTCAGTAGGAAACTGAACACTCACTGCACACTGATTTTGCCTGAAGTACACACAGAAATTCACTGTGGTCTTGATTGTACCTTCTCAGACTAAGCATTCACACTACTCCTGGGAATCCTAAGGAGCTAGGACAGTAACACAGTCATCAGGATGTTCTCTAAGGGCCACCTTCTTTTAGATTGGGAGAGCTGCACAAAAGCCATTTATGACTATCCACTTCAGTGGTGGCCAAGGCACTTGTTGAGATGGTACAGAACCAAACCAACACTGACACTGCCACAACAGCAGCACTGAATGAATAATTAGAGGTTAGCTCCCTGCCCCAAACCACCACAAAAGGGTGTCCTGCAGTCTACACCCTTGCTAACTGCTGGCCCCAACACTGAACAAAACAGCAGATTCTAGCCCACAGATTTAGAGTTTTCTTTTTGCATTTTTTTTTCCTTTTTCTTGGCATCTAAGTTATCAGGTTCCTCCTCAAAGTTAAATCTCAGAATGAAGACTTTTGTATTTGAAAGTGATATGTTTCATTCACAGAAAAGAAAGGAGTATTATTATGCTTCATAATATCTGGCTCCAGTTTAAATATAAGGAAAACAATACTGCCCAACTATTTTGCACCAACTTCATCTTGCTATCAGAAGAAAACTAATGAAGGATTTTGTCTTGCTCACTTGAGGGCCTTCAAGGACTACAGTATTTTGTTGGCTGGAACAATGGGAGATAATTTTCTCATCACATTTCAACTACTTTTTTTTTTTTCCATTTGCACCTGCTTTGAGATAGTCAGTTTACAAAGAGAAAACATACTACTTGTGGATGTTCTCGAAACAGCCCAGAGCATGTTGCTATTTTAAGATGAACTGAAGAAATACATTTAAGCTCATCATTTTAAATGGAGTATTTCTACCTAAGATATAAATACATGTATATAAAACATATACAAAAAAATAAGAAGGTTGGACTTTATTCTAAAACATCATTAGCTAAATGTAAACACACTTGAGAAACAAATACTTGTTTGTAAGGCATCTTACCTGATTTGTCTATAATCGCATCAATTTCCTCAATGACATCAAAATAGGCTTCGTTGTTCGTGTATTTTACTCCCGCTCTGCGCCAAGGAATGTTGGATAACTGTCCAGTGGGAAGTGTATCTCCCACATTACTACTGCCTTAAAAATGAAAAGGAACTCAAAATCAGTAATTAATTACAAAAGGAATGTTTCAACTGCCAAAATTAAAAATCGAGGTAAGGCTTTCCCCCAGGAACTGCAGGCTAGAGCCTGGACCCCTACAATGTTATTGGTGAGGTGATGTGAAGGCACTGGAGCCATGTGTCCAGACTCAACAGCTTTCAGACTACATCTTGCACAGCAAAATACAGTGCTCAAGTCAGCAGGAGGTTTGAGTGGGAGTAGATGGGGGGCTAGATCTTGTGGAGGATTTCATCACTAATTCAAGACATGATGGCTCCCTGTGAGGACCTTAAGCCTGCTTCCCTCTTCTCCTAAGAGTTTTAGCTGGATGACTTCAGGGCTGATTAACGGGTAAGAGTCATTAGCAAGAAAGATGTGTAAGAAGCCTTAGGAAGTGCTCCTACAATCTTTGCTGGAGCTGCTGAGGGTCTCACCCTTGGTACCCATCTGAGCTATCCTGCATCAACGTGACAGCCATGCCTATACCTGACCATGTGTCAAATCCATCCAGACCCTGGCCCAGACTGGACTTTCTGGCCCATTCTGGTGGATGTTACTGGCAATCACTGAGCTGTAGGTGACCTGTTATCATCTGATCCTGTCCCTGACCTGTTGCCTCAACTTCTGGGCTCCCGACCAATGATGCCACTGTCCCTGCCTGCCTTGCTGTCACCCTTGGCTCCTGATTTTCAATACTATCCAGCATGAGAAGAAGGCTTCCTGAGCTACCTAGTTATAAAGTAAATTGACGATACTTTAAAAAGGAAAAAAAAATCTTATCACTTCTGAGGCTTAGGTGACTGATGCTAGAATCCCAGCACAGTGGAAACAACTCCCTCTGCTAGAAGGAGGTCTTGGGATAGGGCCACAGCTCATGCTGACTCGTGCCCTTTTGCACAATGAACATGATAGTGTGTCCTGCCACGTGAAACAGCTTCACTGAGATGCTGGTGGCCAGCAGGTATCATTTCTACTAAATATGCCTGGTCAGGCCCTAGCCTGGCATGCAGAAAACAGAAGTTTTCATTCTTTTGAGCTAGTAGAAGTAGTTATTCAAACAAACAAAGTCCACCCACCCTGTATCTGCTATAACTCAGGGGGAAGAGTTGCAAGCATTTTTTTACTCCCATTGCATCTCTGAAGAGGAACAGTTGCTGTGCCTGTCCCTCAGCAGCCTTGCAGGGTGCAGGAGTGCTGCCAAGCCAGGTAGATAGAAGACCTCTCAGGCTGCTGTTTCCACCTGCTCAGTGCTGAGCTGTTGACAGTGACAAGATGCAGGCTGTGTTGGGCAGGCGCTTTAGGCTCCTAGGGAATTTTAATAAGGCTTTAGATAAAACAAGAGGATTTGATGCTGCAACCCTTGGTTTCAGGAGTCTTAATTCCCCTTACAGAGGTCCATCTAGTCTATTAATGTCCTATTTTTCATAAGTGTAAATACTAGCACCCCAATCTGCATTTAAAAAACCTAACTAAACTTAATTTAAACTCATTTAAACTGATGAGATTTATACTCTAAGACTAAACCATATCTACTTTACAGACCAGCTCCTCTGAGTATTATGTGTGTGGCCCTGCAGCCCAACGACTCTCCTTCTCTAACACAATGCACAGGCGACCGTCTCGCATCTCTCTGCCCCCATGTGACACCTCATGGCTCACCTCCCTTGCACCCGCCTGCCAGACAAACAGATTCCACCAGCTCAGCTGACAGACATTTGGCTTCATCACTGCAAGACAGACCCATTTACACAACAGCCTGAAATCAGTTGCGAAATCAAATCCATATGAATCCATGTGCTGCTCGGTGGTGGGGGCAGGGTGGAGGATGAGGACAGGCTATTTGCTTCCCTTCGTGCTCTCTGTTCCCACCCGTCAAGGAGGATTTATTAGGTATCTATTATATACCTTCGTGTAAGGATTTCTTACAAAATGCTTAACCTTCTCCAGTGCCCCTCAGTTATTCAAGGCTTGGGGTGAGCTCTGTACCAATCCCAGAGCACCTGTCTCCAGTATGTCCTGACTGTGTTAGGAGCTGCTGTTCCTGAGGGACTTCAGCAGCTGTGGTTGAACCAGGCAGTGCCTCTGAGGATAGAAAAGGGGCCAGGCGTAAACTGCAAATAAGGACAGAGTTGTTTTTATTCAACTCCTGTTGTTGAGAAGTGGCAGGACAGTGTCCTCACCTTACAGATTCACACCAATGTATTATTTTTTTAGCTACGAGGAATAATGGGGCTTTTCTTTAAGCAGCGGTCATTGCTGAAATGACGTATTTTCATACCTGTGATGGAGTTGACAACAGAGCGCAAAATTGTAGGAGGCTTAATCAGCTCCTTCAGTATGTTGGATTCTGTTGCCAGTGGAAAGCCATTGTCTAGCATTTCTTCTAGAAGTTCATACACAATTACTACATTGTCCTTAATTGCCGTCTCAGAACATTCGCCGAAGTAATCCTAAACAAATTCAGAGATTACAAAAGAGAGGATTTTTATTCCTGTTAGAATGCTTTGCAAAAGGAAGTTGGTTTGGTTTTTTCTTACAGAAACCCTCCAATACATGAAGGTATTTTAGTGCCTAAACTGACTACAGTCTCCTGGCATATTGTTAATGTTATATTTGTCACCTAACTGAAAATAAATACAAGTATGAACGGTAGAATAATGTAATGTGATAAAAATATTCATCTAAGCCAGTATGGAATGTAACATAGTACACTATGTTACAAAAGTTTATACAAAAAAATTCCTTGAAGTTACTGTAGAATCACAGAATGTTAAGGGTGGGGGGTCCCAACGCCCCTACCATGGGCATGCACACCTCCCAATAGATGAGGTTGCTCAGGGCTCCATCCAACATGGCCCTGACCAGCTGGGGCATCCACAATCTCTCTGGGCAACCTGTTCATTCACTATTTTACCACCCTCACAGTGTAGAATTTTTTTCTAAAATCTAGCTTAAATTTCCCCTCTTTCAGTCTGTACTCATTTCTCCTTGTTCTATCACTATAGTTCCTGACAAAGAGTCCCTCATTGGCTTCCAAGTAGGCCCCCTTCAGATACTGAATTTTAAAATCATTGAATGGTGACACACCTGGAAAGTATCTGCTACTCGGTGCAGAAATTCAATTACGAAGAGTGGTGGCACTTCTGTCTGTATGACAGACACAAAGAAGATTTTATCCCGATAGATGCTGATGAGGTAGTGATGTGGAGTTGAGATGACAGGAGGCACATTCTCAACATCGATTGCTTTCTCCTGAGCTTCAAAGAAATAATCACACACAGATTGGCTCACAACGCTCTTCCAGTGCTTCTCCAAGAATATATCACCAGAACAGTTTATAAGAAACAGGCTGTGGATCATTTTCTGTTGGAAACACATTAAAAGAAGTTAAAATAAACAAAAGGAGACATGGATTGACATTTCTTATCCCAGATTCCCTTTTCTATGATGGTTATTCTTTATTAACATGCACTGTGAATTAGGAAAAAATCTACTTTGTTTCTTTTCTTTGAATTACGTTTTCTTTATTAAGAAGAACATTCCACCAAAAAATATTTGCCACCGGATTAAGTTGCTAATGCATATCATAAACCGAGCATGAAGAAAGCACCGTCATTTTCCACTTTCATCCTTATCTGGCATTTGCAATTTATTTCTTAAAGAAAAGCTGAGTCCCATGAGCTGGCGCTCGCTCAGACGTGTTTGCCGACGTGAAACTCGTACAGAAGGTTTCCTATGGCAGTGCAGTTGGCCTGGCAGTTGCCCACATAACTTAGAATTGCTCTGTCTTAAAGATACAGCTCTTTAGCTTTCAGCTGCCGAACTAGAAAAGTGCTTTTTACTTGCTGGCAGATTAGTCTTATGATCTATGCCAAGCTGCACTTGGGTAAAGGGTTGGAATTCATTAAAAGTACACAAAACTAGCCATTTAAATCTGATTTAATGAATAAAATTGTCTCAAATGTGCTTGGCACGCATGAAATATGTTTATATAAAATGTTTTTCACTTAAAAACTCACTTATGTAAAAAGGAGAATATAAACCGCAGGCAAGGAATGTAACTTTTTTCTTATCTCTTTAAACATTTACAAATAACATGCCTCAGCCACTGATCCCTCATTTTATTCATGGGGCAAGAAGCTTATGTGCCTATTAAAAAAAAAAAAAAAAAGAATTCCAAGTCTATTTCTCAACTTCCAATGTGATAGTAAGTGAACTAAGTACTTGATAAAATGAATAGACTATTATCTCTGCATCTACAGAGGAGGTAAATGCTGGCAGACTTCATTTTATCTCTTCAGCCTTTACATGAGACAGATACAATGCTTTGGCTGACCTGTAGCATAATGATCCTCTTACAAAAATAAGTACCAGTTAAAGCTTGGGCTTGGAAAACAAACAAAACTGTAACAGCAGCTTCTCAAGGTGAAGTTAACCTGGTACTCAGTGTCAAGTATAAATTCAGCTGTAGTTGAAGAAGCTGCCCCTGGCACTGGCTGTTCTTCCCTTTTGCCTCTCATGTATTGATTTGAGTAGGTCTGTGGCTCTGCAATTATCTACATAGGGAAAATGATCCAGCCAGAAACTGACCCAGCAAAAGGAGCTGCTGGTCAGATCAGCTTCCTAATGCAAGTTATTACACTGCCAGAGAGTGCTGGAGCTGGCACAGGGCATGTGGTGGAAATGGGCAGCAATGGAGATCCAGAATTGAAAGTTGGTCTTTGGAGTAATTCAAACATGAGAAAGAGATTACCCAGACAATTACTGGGTGTCCACACCTTGAAACAGGAAGACCACCAGCAACTCTGCAGGCCTAAGAGAAGCCAAAGACACCTACCAAAAACCTATTGTAGTTTTCACTAATTTTATCATGTTTGGCCAGGATCTTATCCTAAAATGCACATAAAATTTGCTCCTTCTCTGTTAACTCTGGCATACTAATTTAAAGATAGCATGGAAGCATTTAGATGCACATGGCCCAGTCCCATAGAGATTTTAACGAGTCCAAACACTGTATGACTAAATCTCATTCCAAAAGACTGGAATAAGCATTTAGCTTCATCCAGAGTGAGCTTGTGTTGCTGTGTCTCAATCTAAACTACCCAGAGTACTAACTCATCTACCAATACACTTGTAACAATGAAAAATGGTCAGGCCCTCCAGATTTTGACAAAACAAAAGTATGTCTTCCAAAGACAGTGAAAAAGGACAGCTCAAGAAGGTTGTCAGCTTGCTATTTCCCTCCACCTAAATCAGCAGATGTGGGAAGAGAGCCAAGATCCAGCTTTTCAAATTCTAAAGTCCAGCTGCTCCTTCACATGCGTGACAGCGATGTGCTCATCTTCACTGGGACCATGCCAGGTCTCAGATACCTCCTGCCAAGAGCATGCTGCCTTTGGTCCGACAAAAAATGACCAATAGTCAAAAGATGGACAAAAATATTAATCTAAGCCAATATGAAATGTAAAGGGAAGTTCTTTAAAAACTGTGACTGCAAAATTGATTAAAAGTGGGAAAGGATATAAAGCTACAAAGTGTTACTGCATGCTTCTACTATCTCTCTCCTGGACCAAATTAATCTTGTATAATTAATCAAATTTAGCTTCTTAAAAAAAACCCAGACAATTTTAATACTGTGAGCACAGCATTTTTGTAAAGGAGCCTTGACACAATTGCTTTAATCCAGTTCAAGTAAACATGTTCTGAATTTAGCCAGCGCTGAACATTAAAGCCTTCCAAAATCTCCTGGAGAGTCACACAACGGTGGCAAGTATAATCAACCACTGAATGTCAGTATTGTTCAACACCACGGCTGCCCACACATACGAAGGTGCTCAGCTGTAAAGCACAGAATAGATCTCTGTACATTTTTAAATCGATACAATAGCATATCTGTTAACAAATATCAGACCCATTTCCTATTAAATGCACACAAAGCTGCATCTGAGAGTCCAGTAGAAGCAGCACTGGTAAGACTTCACTTCCAGAGGAGCTGATCCATAGCACGTTCTGCAGGAGCAGTGCTGGACAGCAGGCAGCTTCCAATGATACTCTGACAATGAGTATTAGATATGTGTGACAGTGTTTGTAAGCCCCAGCAGTTGTGCTTCTGTTAACGTTCATCCAGATTCTATCCATCTACAGATCAGAAATGGCTGCATTTGTCACTATATACTTTTCACAGGTGCAGCTGTGCAGCAGGACACACAATCACAGCAAGCTCCTGGTGCACCAAATGACTCTAACAGCAGGGCCCCTTCTTTTGCCATAGGTTCCACTTAGGATATTAGACCATGACTTGACATGCTATCAAGGGAGGGTGTGGGTAGCCAGAAGGGGAGGTAGCACTGGGCCACTGCCCTCCTTTACTCATGTGCCCCGAGCTGCCTAGGGTACCAGCTGTGTTCACAGGAGTGTTTGTGTGGCCTCGTGGGGAACCAGAGCAGCAAAGTGATCCAGGGGACCACGCTTGGCAGATGACAGCTTTGTAGTGCCTATGGAAACTGAGCAGTAAAATCCCACCTGGCTGCCTACCCTATCTTCTAAGTAGGAAGATAGGGATTACAGGATTTCCCATATTCTGCTTCTAGTGTAAGACTTCCCTTCAAATCCTCTCACATACTCCTTTCTTCCTTCACAAGTTTTAGCAGTATGCTAATTTGCTGCTAATTTGAAGTGCTTTGGAAAACTGGAGCTCTCTCCTTGCAGCCTAAGTGCAGAGCAGGCAGCCCCAGAGGCACAAGCCCTGCCCTGTCAGTCAAGGGGCAGCTCAGTTGGTACACTTCCCAGTGCTGAATAGAATAAAAACACTCTTACAGCACTGGGGACATCAGTCTATTATACACAAGACTAAGTAATGTGATTTATCCCACACACTGTCAAGCAATTGGCACCAGCTGATTAAAGATGGATTTCATGTTGAATATCTTAGAACTGGGAATGCTACAAAATATCAATACAAGATATATAACCTATTATTTAACAAAAATTACTTACATTGCTCCAAATACTGAAGGTTTCCCTATTACTCTATTTTTGAGTGCCAGATTTCATTTCAGACATGTGGAGATCCTGAATTAATGTCTCGGTATCTGACTTTCTTGTCTCATCAGAACATAGGTCTTGAAAAGCAAAAAAGATTGACAAATGCTGAACATAAGACGTCAAAATTCCTCAGACCTGGTAGGCCAATAGCAAGTGTGTTAAGAGCTACAGCACTTTGAGGGTCTTGAAACAAAGTTCCTAAGTTTTAAGAAACAGTAGCAAAAGAACAGCCCCAGAATTTGGGAATCAGGAGATTCTTCTCCATGTAGCAGTGTACACAGACACCACTTTGAGATGTCAGCATAAAACCACTCTATGTACGGTGCTGAAGGTGTTTCTAGGACTATTCTAAAGGACATGCCTCCCATCTCTCTGCTTCTACGCCTACCTAAGAGCAGACTGAAGGTGAACCTGGATCATTATTTCTATCTAGGCCAAAGCAAACTGTTCAAGCTCATTTTCAGTAGACTGACAGCCTTTCCTGTTACTGCCTGACTGCAAGGCACCTTACAGGATCTGCAGCAACAAGCAGCCCTGCAGTTTCACAGCTTCGTCTCACAGACCTCCCATCCTTCCTCTAAAAGGCAAAACTCCACATGATTCCTCTCAGTCATTTCCATCCTACCAGAATCTGAAGTCCACACAGAAGAAAAATATATTTTAACTAAGACTCCTTCAATGAGCTGTTTCCACATCTCTTTACTAAATCTGGATTTGCAGTGTTACTGATTTTCAAATTCTTGGCACGGAAACATCTGGACTAAAGTCACAGCAGGCTCACAAGACAAAAGTGGAGCTCACTGGCAAGAGAGAGAGGCTGGGAGCATGGGAAAAAAGACTGATTGCACATGCTTGTCCTTAGCTACAATTAAGTACTCTAAAATGTAATTAATGCAGAAATACTGTCAACAGCTGCCTTTCTGTAACACTGAGCTGAGCTACATTCAAAACTCTGAAATCATGAAATGAGGAATTCATCACTGACCTCTGCAATGCCCTTTAGAGCTAGTACTAATTACTGAAAACAGCTCCAAACAGGACCATCACTAGGAAACTATTCCACAGCTTCAATGTTCCCTGAATTTGGCATAGCTGGCCTGAAGGGTGGAAGGGTTCGTGGGGGTAGACTGTCTCTGTTATGTATTTGTGGAAATGAACTTCTGGTGACAAGTGAATGGAAAGTAACCAAATGCTTAAAGTAATTTGGAGAAATAACAATAACTGCTAAAATAGGCAGTTCTATTTCTATTGTAAAGCTCATATTTTTGTCATGATCAGCTAGTCAGTACTTTAGCTTTTTCCTGTAAACTCAAAATGTGCCACAAATGTGTTCCTGACATCCCCAACCCCATTCACTGGCTTTCAAACCAGCAAACCTAATAAAGAGAAGTCCCATTAAACACCTGAACAACACTTTCAAGACAGCCAACACAGCATCTGTGATATATTGTACAATTGGCAGGACCAACCTGACACATCATTAGCAGCTGTGATTCAAGTTGATAAATCCGGAAGTCTCAGGTTTACTGAAACATGAATGTTCTGTAATTTCACAGATTTTTTAATGCTCCTATTATTGTTTGGATGTCTTAATGATGCTGCTCAAGTGTCATCAATCTTTTTACATCTAAGATGCTTACATCGTAGGTATCTGCACGTCAAAGTAAAAACATTTTTAAGGACTGCTTGTTGTCCCCCTTTGTTAGTGAAGCAAAACTTCTTATCTACTCAACACCATGAAGTACTTGTGTCTGTACAAATACTCAGACATATTTTATCAGCAAGATCATCCCTATTAAAGACTGAATGCTTTGCTTCCCAAATGTTCAGAATATATTTATTTATATTTATATTTATTTATCTTTGCTCTCACTGTTAGTAACTTTGTAAATTTGTTTTTAAAAGAAAGTAGTCCATTGAGAATACTCTGAAGTTGTCTTAAATCAGTGTTTGGTATCCAAAACAAAATTCGCAGCTTCCTCTGTTCTTTTACCAGTAGCAATTAAAGCCTGCATGAGAATTTGTGCAGCATTTCATCTACTCTCTGAGTTTTCCAATAATACACTTGCATGGTGCCTCTGTTCAATTTAGTTCCAGTATAAATCTTCTAATTGCTGGCAAGAGAGTTCCATCTCTTGTCAACAGAACAATATTAGATTCTGAATAATCGAACAATATTAGATCCCGAATAACTGCAGCTCCCTTTGGGACCTGCAAGAATAGAAAGCTTTGCTGGAAAAGCTGGAAAAGCAAGAGTTTCTTAGGAAAAAACCCACACCAAAACAATTAAAAATTCATTGCTAAAACCACATTTTTACATGGAGATGGAACATTTTGAACACAACTTACATCTGAACCAGTAGCTTTAGGGCTACTAAGGGACGACTTAAGAAATTCACTCTCTGAAAGCAGTACTGAATAGACAGATTGGGCCAAATGGACACAAAGTATCACAACACATATTTACTGTCCGTAGTATTTTCAGGAAAATACAGATAATTGGCCTCACACTCAAGCAAACCCAGAAGAATTCTGAATGGACAAGGCAGCAAGATTCAATCACAGGATATCAAAGCCCCAGCTCAGTAGCTCTTTGTGAAGATGTTTTCCACCACGGTCTCTCAATTCACTCCTCCAGTAAGCCTGACAGGCCAGAGCAGTAGTGCTACCAGCTTTATACTACTCTCTTTCACCGGCTCTCTTTGAAGAGGCACTCAAGGTTCCAGAAAGGACAAGCATAGAGCCAGAGAGCCATGCCCTACTGAAACACTCCATCAGAGCCAGCCAGCACCACTGCAACTCTGCTGTGCATGACAGCCCTTCCTAACGTGTGAGCACTCTGCCCCAACCAGTCCAAACAGAGAGGGCAGAAAGAAGGCACATAGCTACTTGTACCTCCCTCCTCCTCCAAGAGGCCAGGGCAAAGCAGCACTCTAATTCTTTTATCCCACAGGAATGAGTCTCATGAATACTGTTATCGAAGAAGCTCCTGATAAAAGGCTGCCTTTCATATATTATGTTAAATAAGCATAAAAAAGGCTTACCTTCTCTGTATTAATTTTTAAAGTTATATGTGAAGCTGTAAGTTGGGGAAAAATTAAAGGGATGTATAAGGAAGGAACTTAACATTTTAAGTAAATTTTAATTTGATTTCTTGCCATTACTACAGCCATGAACTACAGCTACCACTCGTCTCCTACTTCAGACTTCTCTACCTCAAATACTTCAATTTTTCTTTTCTGAACGACAAGGTTTTTATTAAATATTCTTCATGTAAGGAGGTCTTTATTTGAGAGAATAACTGGGACTTAGATGGTGCATAGCTGTCTTGCACAACAGAAAATTTAATTTCTGAATAAAACCAGCAAAGTGAAACATGAGAGGGCATGGAGTATTCTTCAAATTTCATTTGCCATTTGCAAGGAATTTTCAGATATGTGCACACTGGCAGTAAAGAATCTGTTTGTCCCTTCCCCCCGCCCCACCCAAAAGAACCAAGTTTGCTTGTGTTTTTGAGTTAGCACCCAATATGGCACATATTAAACCTGAGACATTTTTTACAGAGAAATACCATTCAGATATTTCCTCTTCTTCTTTTTTTCTTTAATAAATAAATGAGAAGCTATGAGAAGCTATTCAAACTTGCTGGGAACTCCCACAGCAGAATCATTCTCACGGTTGGCATAGTCAGTTCTTTTGTAAAACATAATTTCCATCATTTTACCTCTTGCACGAGTAACTGAATTGGTTTTGCTTTTCTTGCAAAATACCTTTTCCTCTCCCATACTGCAGTCTGCCTGCTATGAACACAGATTTTCATCATTCAAGTATCATTTTTAGCCTGGTTGGTTATAGAAAAGCCACATTGATTGGTGACACTATTCCTCCAGTTTGATTAACACCGAATGGGTACGAACCATTCATCATACTGAAAAGATGGTAAGTGCATTAGTAATTCAAAGCAGATTTGAACTGAAACAAAAGAAAAGAAGCGACAACCTCCACTCAGTTACGGCTGGGTACTGAACAGGGCAGGAGCGATGTGCAGCGCATAGCGGGGGATGATAACGGGTTTATTGCCAGCGCACGTTACGCAGATCCGCACTCACAGGGCCCCTTGCTAATTAAGCAAGTACAGCACGGCTAGAAACCCCACGGCTGCAGCAGTGCTGCTGAAGATCGACCCAGGTGAGCCGGCACCGCTGCCACCCGCCCTGCCCCTCCCGGCCTGGCCTTGCTGCGGGCTCTGCCGCGACCGGCGGCTCCCACAGCGCCCCTCCCGCAACCCTGCGCTGTCTGCCCTGACAGCCACAGTAAATGACCTCCGGGCGCACGATCCCCTCACCCCCGCCTCATGGAGCCGTGCAGATCCGCGCCTACGGGGCTCTGACCCGGCCCTGCTCCCTCTCCGCCGGGCGGTTCCGCACCTCCGCCAGAGCCCTGAACAGCGGAACGGGGGGAATTTTATTCAAACGATTTTGTATTTAAATGGACACGGATCAAGGGAAAAGGGTAATACGGAAAGTCTCGGATTTGCGGGGCAGCCTCCCGCTATCTCCAGCGGCGGGGATGTCGCCCTTTCCCCACTCCGGCCAACCAGCGCGGCCGGGGCCGGGCACGGGCGGCTCCCGCCTGGCAGGGATCCCGTCCCCCGAGCAAGGGCAGCGCCGCCCCACTCCCTCACG
>WEIU01012615.1:44058-107226 GCA_013389925.1 Aegithalos caudatus | reverse complement strand
GTCTCTCGGCGGCGGTGCCGCTGTCACAGATAGCGCCTGGGTGTGGGCGGCCGCCGCCCGCCGCGGGGTGCGCCCGTGGGCGTGGGAGGACGCGTTTGGAGGGGCTCCGGCAGCCCCGCTGGAACCTTAAACCCTCGCTGTAGCTTGCCGTGACTGAAACCAGATTTTATAAGAATCCCCAATAACGAGAAGCAGGGTCTTAATAGCGGGCTAGGCTCTTGGCAGGCTGTTGGAACTGTGGTGGTATCAGCCTGTCGGTGAAGCCTGGAGAATGACAAATCCGTAACTTAACATTCAGTGAAAGGAGTGAATAGTTTTTCTCCCCCAAACGCTTCATCTTAATATGGGGTTATATTGTGAGGTAAATGGGGAACGTTTGATCAGGTATTCGACCGCTAGAGAAATGCCTAAAATTACAGACTCCAAGTTCAATTTGATAATTCAAGGCAATTCTCCCATCTCCTGTCTCCACCCTCCAAACTCTGTGTATCAGGTTTCGTTTACACTGTTTCTGACCGAGACGGTAACTTTGAAATTGCAGTAGTATTTCACTGTTGGAGCTTGTGGAGTTAGCGCAGCTGTGTGAGGAGCTGGGAAGTGGTGGAACAGTTTTTTCTGCGGCAGCCTTGCTTACATAAGGCCAAAGCTTTTAGGCTTGTTTTCAAAGTTGGAACCTGTGAGTGTGTCACTTTAGAAGACTATGAAAGTTTCATAATAAATGAAATCTTCACTGAAGATGTTCCTCTAAGTCAGTATGTAAATATGTAACTGCTTAGCCAAATATTGTCTTTGCTTAAGACCTGTGTCAGGAAAGCATGTGAGCAGTCCTCCAGGCCACCTTGTATGTTTAAGGTCTATATGCTAAAGTAATTTGCTGACCAGTGATGCAAGAAAATTGTCTGAACTCTGGAAGGATGGAATAATAGTTCTAAGGTACTTCTGTGTTAGATGAGTTACGGTTAGCAGTAAGTCTCATACTGTTTGTAATGATGTTACTTGGGTATGTGGGATGAGAGAAGGATGCTCTTAGTTGAAAGGTTATAACTAGTCAAGTGCTGTCAGTCTGGCACTATTGCTGTTTTGCTTTACACATATAAATAGCTTTTGGTAAGTTCAAATCTTGCACTATATGGGGTTTAAAACAGAAATGGATATGCTGAGAACAGGCTTAAAACATGCCTTGGTTTGCCTTACTTTAAAGGGCATAGTCAAACCCTTTAGAAATACTAATATTTTAGACCTTACAAGACTGTGTCTTAAATTTATAAAAGGAAGACTAGGCACACAGTGTGCTGCCATGCAAATTGCACACCCAAATGTCTCAGTCATGTTTAAGGCTTTCTGACTTCCCAGTATCCAAAGGCCCAAAATATTCCTCTGTCTCTGTGCCAGTAACTAATAATAAGCTTTCACTGATATTCTGATGTTGCTGTTTCACGGAAGTGCATAGCAGCATGGGATGATAACAATATTGTGTGATAGTTGGATATAGTACTGCTAATGTTCAGCAGCCAACTTGAATCAGGACCATATTTTAAAAAATGCCTGCAGCAGTAGAGCATGAGATTGGACACAGCTTTCCAGATCATTCAGTTGGAGTTAATTTTGGTGACTACTTAAAAAAGGTTCAAGGCTAGCTCAGTACTGATGTTGTGGGGTTTTCTTGGTTTTTTTTTGTTTGTTTGTTTTTTGTTTTTGTTTATTTCTTTGGATTTGTTGCTTTGTTTTTATCCAGTTTGGTTTCATTTTATTACTTCTGCCATTTATGATAAGTATAAAGTGTGAACTGGCCATTTGTGTAAAATCAGTCATATTGGTAATGTCTGAACAAAACACATAACTAACAGGTGAAGATTTATTTATACTTAATGAATTACATTACTTGACCTTGTAATTGCAACTCACACTTCGTGTAGTCAAAAGCTAAACTCATAAAATGTATTGTTCCTTGTCAGTAGTTATGAGTATAAATGTGATGTACATCAAAGCTTTCTGTAGTTACTGTTCTGTAGTTTTGCCTGCTAGATGGATGGTGTATTTTTGTGTCCAAACAACTTTTAGATTTGTATGAACATCTTATTTGTAGTTTAGAGTTTAAAAAGTATATATGTTGTTCATATATATGTGCTCTTCGTGTGTCTGTATGCATGTACACAGACAGATGTTGACTGTATAGTCAATTATATATGCTCTTAATTTGTGTAGGTGAAGGAGTTGTTACCTGTTCTGAAGAACTGATCCAGATATTCTTTAGCAGTAGGTTGGTTGGGTTAAACAAGAACATCCTTTTTGAATGATACCAGTACTCCAGCAGAAGAGAAGGGACTGGGGGGAGTCGAGGAGGCTGGGGACTACAGAAGTGTGTTCTGTGTTTGTGGCAGAGATGTGTTCCCAAATAACTTATGTATTGTGAAATCTCAAATTTCAGGAAATTATTACTGTTTCCTCACTATGTTCTATCCCTAGTTGGTTGGAAATAATCCATCAACTAGGTTGATTATTTTAATCACTGCAGATGTCCAGTGTGACTGAATAATAAACGTAAGTTCAAATCTACTGTTCAATGTCTTCAACTTAGTGAGAATATAACAGTTTAATATCTCAGTTTTTTGCTCTGGAGAGTTGTAAATTTAACATTTTCCAGAATCATAAATATTTGCTTTAATTTATGCTTTTATAGAGGCTTATGTGGCTTTACAGAGTATATGAGATTAAAAAAAAAAGTATATTTCTACTCAGGAGCAAACAGAAGCCAAGTAGTTGTTGCACCTCATGTAGTGCCATGAGAAGTGCAATAGTATAACAGTGCAGAGACTTCACAGCTCCTCAAGGAGGGAAGGGTGATTTGCATTGCACTCAACGTAGCCAGTGTTGAGTTAGGTTGAATGTGCCAACAATTTACACAAATTCTTCCTCTTTAACAGTAGGACTTTCCAGATTGGTTCACAAAGCTTGTATTAGAAATTGGCTGATCACAGTGGGGTTCACAGAAACAGTTACATTGGAAAAGACTTCTGAAATGGAGTCCAAGCTCCTAAATATCTGCTTGTTGATTTTTAAAAATTTGTGACTTAGGAATTGTTTAGACTTCCCCGTTTTGCCCATAGAAGTATTTTTGTCAAATACAAGCTACAGTTAAGGAAAGTCCAACTCCAGTCCCCAGTACAAATGGAATGTATAGATTTTTCTTTTTTCTTTTTTCCAATGGAATGTTAATATGTATTTTTAAACATGGAAGTACTAGTATCTTGGGATGTAGGTAGTTCTAACGCCTAGGTGAAAGAACCAAAAATGTAGTAATACATATTAAGTGAAGACACATCTTGAGATGTGTATGTTATTTTATGTATTTAGATTATTTGCAAAAATGGGAAACAGTTTATAACGCTTAACTTGATTTCTTCACAGAAAATCAATGTTAATCTAGTCAAAGTTTTATGTGTTTAAAATGCTGTCAAGTTCTGCTGTCCTACATTTGATTGTGAGAAAGAACTCTACTCAATTCAGGTAGAATTTGCCCAGAAGTTTAAGTGGAATGTTTCTGAACTTACTAGTCTAATTATTAGCTACCCTGGCTTTTAAAACTTAATTCCAAATGGCACCCTACAAACAGCCTCTGGAATACTTGAATAGAGATGATTATAAAGTATTGTGGGAGAAGGAAGGCTTGGGAATGAGTACTTACACGTGATGTACAGAGCTGCCTGGATTAAATGGCACAGAAAGTTCTAGTTCCTGCTGCTGCTGACATGTGAGGAGTTTGTATGCTTGTTATTGGCTTCATAGAGCTCCTGCACAAAGTTGCTCTTGTGCTGCTTTGAACACATTGACCTGCAGGTTCTGTAACCCATAGCTCATGGAATGTGTGGTAGCTTCTATTTTGCTTTTCCATTGAACGTGGTAACTTCTTCATAGGTGGTGACCTCAGCATGTCAGCTGTATTTCAGACTTTTTTTTTTTTAAGTGCAGCTGCTGTTTTCTGGCATACTGACCATTAAAGTGCTGGCTCTTGTCTTATGCAGAAGTTATCCATTATATATTTTTTTTCTTGAGTGTAGTTATAAATCTATTGGTGTGTAAAATTTCACAGCATGTGAGAATCAGGTAAACACTAAGTACAGGAACATACAGCTTGGGACAAATCTGCATTCAACACTTGAAAAGTTCTGACTTCATTCATTGTCCTACAGTACTACTTATGCAATACTTAGGTTTTACAATAGAGAGAATGTTCTATCTTGTGACTTCAACTGCAATCCCCTTTATCCTTATGTCTTCTGACCTGTCATCTGTCTCTCACTCTTCTTGTCTAGAGCCAGGTGTAATTTATGGTTATGCTGTGCTATTTGTCACCCTGACAAAAGTATTTAGTCAGTCTTACAGGTTTTTACTAAGCAGATGTTAACTTCCCAGTTAGGATCGAGCTGGATTTCTGGCTCCATCCTCATGGAGCAGCATCTTCCACATTTTATTTGCAGTGAAATGGGCTCTAACAAGAACTAGGGTACTTAAAGCATGGTTTGCTCTCTCTCAGTATCAAGGTTATGAATTGTGTTTTCCACAGTGCAAAATGGGTCACTGTTCCACTGAGTGCAGTCCTTCAAGGAGAGGCTGCTCCCACATGGGTCCTTCACAGCCTCACAAGTCCTGCAGGAAACTGCTCCAGCACGGGCTCTTCTCTCCATGGCTCTGCAGCTCCCTGCTCCAGCACGGGCCTCCTCTGGGGTCCCAGCCTCCTCTCAGGCATCCATCCACCTTTTCCAGTGTGGGTCTCTTCCATGGGCTGCAGGGGGACATCCTGCTTCACCGTGATTTTCACCGTGGGCTGCAGGGGAACCTCAGCTCAGGTGCCTGGAGCACCTCCTGCCCCTCCTTCTCCACTGACCATGGTGTCTGCAGAGCTGTTCCTCTCACATGGTCTCACCCTGCTCTTCTCTGGCCATATTACATCTGCACAATAACTTTTTTCCCCCCTTTTTCATAAATGTGTTGTCACCAAGATGTAACAATCATTTCTGACTGGGCCAGCCTTGGCCAGCAGCATGCCCATCTTGCAGCTCTGCTGGACATGGTGGAAGCTTCTGGCAGCTTCTCACAGGAGCCACCCCTGTAGCCCCCTGACTACCAAACCCCCTATAGGGGTCATAGAAGCTACCTTTGGTAGCTGGAGCATGGCTGTGCCTTGCTGGTTGGAGACAGTAGGTGTTAGTTTGGCAAGGAATGTGATGGGTTTGGATGTAGTTTCAGAGAACAGCTGCATTCACTCCTGCTTCACACTAAGCCACATATCCAATCCTTTGGTATTATGCCTTATTATCCAAGTACACGCTATTCAGGAAAATGGAACACGTGGTTTTTGAATTAATCTAAAAAATGTTTAAGCTGTCCTTCTTGGAAATACTGTTTACAGTATTTTTGATATCTTTTTTCTGTGTGAAAGAAGTCATGGTAATGAATGTCAAATTGCTTAAAAAGTACATCCAACCTACCAATAGACAGCTGCACTGTTTAAAACGGCTGACAATGCAGAATCCGTAGTCTCTTTGTTTCAGTTTATTAGAACAGACATAAATTGTTAATTATTTGTTGGTACCCAACAACTGAGTGGGCTCAGTGAAATTCTTATTACTCTGGTGTGATGATCCCCCTGTCTAAAATTTGGTATTACAGCTTGAATGTCATCCTTTAAAACTCCAGAACGTGGCATGCAGCTTAAATTCTTTATCTGAGTAAGTGACAGTTTAACAGAATAATACATTTATTATTGCAGTCTGTGTATTAATCAGAGATCATTGTATAATGGTACTTCACTCAAATTTGAGTCTGTGTATATGCCAGGTCAGTGTGTGTTTACTGTGTTGGGCAAAATAAGTTTTTTTTTTTTCTCTCTAATTAAAAAAATGTCTTTACATATACTAGGAACAATAAACCAGTGCAAAGCTAACTTGAAATAATTGATTTTCTTACAGTGAAAATGTCCTGTTTGGAATGGGAAATCCTCTGCTTGATATCTGTGCTGTTGTGGACAAGGACTTCCTTGACAAGTAAGCCTTTTTTTTTTTTTTATAATGTCAGTTTTATTCCCAGAATGATGCCTATAAATAAATGGAGGGCTACCTGCCTGTGTAATGCTGTGTTTATGCTCATCTCTGGGATTCTGGCCTTGTGCTCTAAGTAGCCAGCATGGTATCTGTCATTTGATTGTTCTTGCTCTATGGAACTGTGGTGGTGGTATCTATGAAAACGTACTCTAGTCTCCTCATGCTGTCTTTGTTAGTCTTTAATTGGAAAGAGTCATCAATTTCAGTAAGATTTAGGAAGCTCTTGTATGAATTTTGGTGTGCTATTTTTCATTTACTATTACTGTACTCTTCTTCAGTGATGTCTGTGGGGTAAATAGGCCATTTCTGTAGCCCACCAAGAAAAGTTGTGCAAATATACCTTTTAAAAAAATATTCCAGTTTATCAGTCAGGAACTGGACTGCTTCTTATCAGGTTGTCTGTTATCTTGCTTAAGCCTACTTGTTATACTACCACCCATATAACCATACAGCTGGATTGCTCATATGGCATTAAGCTTACTTGTTCTTGAACCAGCTTAGAGATCTGTCTTTTCCAGAGGTGTAAAATACATTTGCTCTTTTAAATCTTTCTTCTTGAGCTCCATTTTTTATGGTTGTTTTCACTTTTTCTCTGCTTTGTAAGTTTGGTTTGATCTTTCAGAGTTCTTTCATTTTTTTTCTCTGATATTTAAAGTGTTAATATTTTTTTTTCTCTAATGGTTGTTTATTTTGTTAGTGGGAATATTGCATTGAAGCTAAATTTCTCATCACCAAGTCAAGAACAGGTGCAGAGATTTTACTTTTGAATATGTATTGGCAGCCACAAATATTTTGTTCTGCAGCTTTTAATAGCAATAATTTGTCATCAATATTTCATCACTCAAATTTTGTCTTCAGGTTTGTTGAAGTGAAAGCTGTTGTAAGCTGGAAACAAAATACAAGAATATAATGGATTGTGTCAAATTCAAACTGTAGAAATCAGGTCTATGGTTTGAATATTCAAAAAAGTAAACTCATCTGGTGTAATTCTCTGCCTCAGGTTTCCACTGAAATAACTTGAAAGCCAGTCTCTAAAAACAAGTAATGCCGTTCTCCCAACCCAACAATACTCCCCAGCTAATCCTTTTAAATTGCTGACATAAAAGAGATGATGAGATCTCTACTGCAGCACTGAAACCCTTCAGGAGCACATTGTGCTTTTCACTGGATGTGATGTGCTGTGCAGAATTTAATTTAATTTAAAAATTAGAAGTCTTATATACCCCAATTTGAGTACTGTTGGATAAATTAAATTATGTCCTGGAGCAGCATATGCTCTCTGAGCATTTCTTCACTGCCAAAATACATTTGTGGGCTATTGCATTATTGAAAGCCATGAGCAGTTGTCCCCCAGCAGTTTCACAGGGAGTCTGCTGATAGTGTTATAGCTCTGGAAATAACCTCAAAACTGAGGAGCTTGTTTACCTTCTCCCTCATCTGATTTGATATCACTCTCCCTGTTTGTCAGTGTATGCAGAGAGAGAAGTCCATTTAACAAACCAACAAGAGTGTTTCTACTCCAGGTCCAACTACCTTTTACAACACTTCCTGAAATGGAAATCAGATCCCACGCTTCCTCAGCCAGTGAGAGACATAAAATAGAAAATGTAGCTGTAGAACAACTGCTAGAATGAAGTTACCTATTCAAATATTGCAGGGAGCTGCAAGAACATAGACATTTCAGGACTGTGAAGCATTTGAAAGAGAAATTGTTGATCATTGCACTCTCTTTTTTTCTGGTCAAGCAAGACATGCCCCCATCTCTGGCCATGTAGTGTCAGCTTTTGGTATCTTGGCAACCTTGAGTCTGTATCTCACCTCTTCGCTGGGTGGGAATGTTTAATGGGGCCTCAGGCCAGCAGGGCTCTGACTTGAGAAGGTAGCTTAGGGAAATAAGAAAAGTTTAGGTAAACACCCATAAGAATTTTATACATTTAACTTTTACAGTGTTTTTGTTACTTTATCCAGCTTTCATACAGTCAGTTTTAAGAATAAATACATTTGTTCAGAATAAAGGACTTGATGTTACAAGTTTAATCAATATATATTGTCAATGAAATGACAGGATTAAAATAACTCCTGCAAAACAGCTTATTTTTGTAACTTCTGTTAAGAAAGTGCAAATTGAAACAGCATAAGGAAGTACAGAAAGTGGTCTTTTCAACAATATTTAATTTCCCTACAATCCATGTTATAAAGAAACCTGAACATAAACATAGAATACAGTCCTACCCCTTGCAGATTCTAAACAGTTTGCTGCCATGTAATACTGGTTTGGGGAAATGAGCAGTGTTGGAGGGATGGGTGGGTATTTTTGGCTTGGGTTGTTAGCACAACCCAGACATTTGGTTGTCAAAGTGGATTTTGGTTTAATCTGGTCTCCAAAGTCTTTTGCTCTCTCGACAAGTTTTGGAGGGCTTTAAGCCTTTCCTAGACTTTAAGCCTTTCCTAGGAGAGGCAGTTTTAATTTATATCACAAGTGAATTTCATCGTGCCCATCTGAGCTTTTCAGAGCATTATCAGCAGTCTGGCATTACCTAAGCCAGAGAAGCTTTAGCCTCTGTTAAGTTGTGATTTCTGGTCCCATTTCTTGCCTCTCTTCAGGGATACAATCTGGAAAAGTGTTAGCAATGTTGATGGCACTGTTGAAAACTGGTGATACCACAAACCACTTTAGTTTCTGTTTACAGAGCTGGAAAGAAGACTTGGAATAAATATAGTCCACCGTATGTCCTTGGGTTTTTTTAGTATCTGCATAAAAGAAATATCAGAAATGTGGTTATGTTTTGATTTTTTTTGGTCTCATTTAGTCTGCATCAACTCCATTACTTAAGAGTATTTTTGTTTAATTTATCAAGATATGGATACTTGCTCAAAGGGTGCTTCTTAAGGGTGAGAGGGGAAGGAATAGAAGAAGAATTAATGCATTGTGGGTGAATTGCTAACTATAGCTATGCTAATCTGTGAAAATAACTTTGCTAACAGGTATTCATTAAAGCTTTTGGTATACTCACACATTTAACAGGAACGATTCTTTTACCTTCTAACTGCGACAGGTATTTAAAAATAGCTTAATCTACACTACATATATTAAACTCTGCTAAAATGGGCAAAGAAATTCTGATTAACACGCCAATGACATTTTAAGACACGAAACTCTACTGCTGACTTCTGTAAATACTCCAGTGTCCTGCTGTTAAAAGCTGGGAGATGACATGTGTTTCATTGCTCTCCCTAGAGCAACCTGTTTTGCAAATATTCGGTTTTTGACACTGGATTTAGCTTACCTAGTTATAGTTAATTTTTAGGCTGTAGAGATTTGGGCATTACTTGTCACCTCAAGTGCACTTTCATGCTTGAGAAATGTGTGTTCATGGTATGGATAAATCTTCTCTTGCTGAGTCTGTGGCTGCATGGGCTGAGGAGGAGAAGAGAACGTTGACAATCGACATTGTCAGAACTGTTGTGCCAGTCCTGAAACTTCTCAGTGTGTGAAACCTTGTATCTTCCCTAACTCATCAGAGGGAGAGCAAGGGAAATATCTGTAATTGCCAGCAGCTGTATAGGCATGTAAATATCTTTCAGCCCATGCTATTAAAAAGGAGTGGAAATATAGGAGAAAATTAGGATATATGTTCTATTTATCACAGCAGGTTTTAAGAATCATATTGCTGCATTTCACTCCAATTTCTGGGCTCTTGACCAGAGCCATGATCTCATAAGTTGAGGTATGTTTAGTACTCAGGCTGCCAAATTCCATTATAGTTATAACCTGCAGACTGACTCTTTTATCACTGTCATGGCCCAGGATTGCAAGTTTCTGTGTGATTACTTGCTGGTTGCATTGTAGACAAGTATTTTTCTCTTTAGGTCTTTCCCCCCTTCCCCCCCACCTTAAAATTAGGGTCTGTGGCAATCTTTGCACAAGTTCATTGAGGATGCTCAGTAAACTTTGGAATTTTTATAACTTTCGTGCCCTCTACCATCTGCTCCTTAGTTCTCTTTCCTGCCTTCTCTGGCATAAATACAATCTATCTTTAAATCAAGGAGTGGGTTTATATTCTTTTTCCTCTTGACTGAAAAAACAGGTTTGAAGAAACTGGAAAGGGAGAATGAATGGGGTCTTTGGGGTGGTGGTAATGATGGCTATATGAAAAGAGAATATCTCAGTGAAGGAAGAAGTGCTGTCATTGTGATCCATAATTTCACAAGTATGGATATGGATCTCCTGCAGTGTGTGCTACCTGTAGCACTGAAAGGGGTTGGGTCATTCCTGAAGATCCCAAGATGTGTGAGCATCTTTTACCTTTCCTCACTACAAAGTACTGGCAGAAGGTGATTAGTTGAGTACAAACTTTTGTAATGGAACAGTGTTAACATCTAGTAAATTAAACATTCTTGTGTGAAGCTGTTTTAGTGTTTGCTGTGATGAAAGTGAAGGAGATATACGTATTTGATCTTTTTTTCCACTCTTGTGGCAATTTGGATTATAAATTAAGAAAAAGTTTACAAAGCAGCTTCAGTTGACAATGATGAAAAACTTCTGCTTACTTGTGTTAAATTTAGGTTGGTCTGTATAAACTGTGGCTTGTATTATTCTCAACATTTTCAGTTTGTTACCTTTGCTCCTGTCTAACAGAAGCCTTTGTAACTTCCCATAGCAAAAAAAAATCAAAAGACCATTCCTGCAGTTAACTCTGATGAAGTGGCTAAGGGTCTAAATAGCTTTTAGACAATCAGAGGTGATTCTTTATTCACCAAACTCAGCTTCAATGCAAAACAAACCCTTCCCCAAAAACACATGCTGGAGTGAGCTTGAAAAATGAGAAGGACAAATGGTGATTTTGTATTAGGAGGTTGCAGCATCCAAGAATGCACAGGCTGCAAACATGGGCTTTGCTGCTAGATTTAAGTGGGGGCTCCCTACCCCCTTCAGACTTGCAGCTTTTTCATTTTCATCGATGTGTTAACTTAGATTCTGGGCTTCATCAGCCCTTGGGGAGAGGTTAATGGGTTTTTATATTGCTTGGAACTGGGAATTGTGTTACCTGTTGTCCTGGTTTTGGCTGAGACAGGGTTAATTCTCTTTCTAGTAGATGTCACAGTGCTGTGTGTTTTGGATTTAGTGTGTACTGTCTGTACAGTGATGAAGGTATGGAAAGTACATAGTAAAAACTTTAAAACTCTCCCTGAAAATTTGCCCCTGTATTTTTTCCCCCCTGCAGAAGATAATTTGGTGCATGATGTTCCATTGTTTCAGTAATTCTTGTGAAAGATTAATTCTAAAAGTATCTGTTGCATTGGGTCATCTGGCAGAGAAGCTGAATAGCTGAATGCTGTATTATTACCTTGTGTTTTTAGTTGTATCTGTAGAAGTCCCTTTAATTAATCTCAAGGTCTGAACATAGAACGTTGTTGAAGCTGCTGAGCCCAATTGCATCATCTGACTGTTATAAAAGTCCAGTGTTTGCTTGCAAAAACTTAGGGTAATGATAGCTATCTTAAGAAGATCCTCTTCATACTAATATATCTATAAATTTGGTAGTATCCCTGATAACATAATTAAAACTTTCTGCAGCCCTGATGCTTTCTCCTAGTGCACTTAGTTAAATATGCAGTTAAAATGAGTGAGAGATTTTAGTTACACTCCATTTAGAAAAGGCTGTTTGAAAAATGTGCTTAAGGAGTGACAGTATTGCATGGAGAGCTGTGATGTTTTCAGGTTTATAGGGTTTGAGCAGTGTTTATAGAGGAGCTTGTAACCACATATTTACCTGTAAAATGCAATGTAAGATGTCCACGAATGAGAAATATTCCACTCTTTTTATTGTGTGTTTTCACTTTCTTAAATACTTGTTTAGTAATAAACTGTAAATCATGAATTATTCTTGTGTTTTTCCCAGTCTTCAGGAGACTTGTAGTTTTAATGCATGTCAGTACAACGTGTCCAGTTAATGGACTAATTGTATCCTTTCGAATAACCCAAAGCACATGACAGATACACACCCAAACAGAGCTTAGATATATTTTCCCTTCGCTTATAAGTGAAAATTTGTTTAACAAAACTTGGTGACTTGCATTACAAGGCAAATGATGAAATAATGAGTTCCGTTTGCCTCTTCCATGCAAACAAGGAGCTTTAAGTGAAAGAGATCTGTGGATTAAGTAAGTATCTCTGGTTTTAATTAGGTGATAAAATTAAATGAAAAGACCCTTGCTGAAGATATCTTTATAGAAAAAACTGGGTCTTGTCAATAGAAAACTGGAATCCAGCTTAAATGCAATGGTACAACTTCCTCTTTGAAAGTGTTACTTGCTGTTTGTACTGAGACTTTGCATGTTAGAGTTTACAGATTGCATGATAACAAGATTGTTTTTTATTTAGGATACAGTAAACAAAAATTGTGATTCATGTTCTGTATATGGTTTCAGGCATTCTTTTTAATTACAGATTACTAAGATATGATTTTAATATTGTTTGCCATTCCCATCCTGCTTGTCCAACCCAAAATTTTCAATAGCGTAGCACAGATTAAAGGGGTTTTTCCTGCTGCAGTAATAAAGTGAAACTGGTTGATCACTTGTGCCTTTAAAAATAGAAAAGCCCAGTCAAAAGTTAGCAACTATTTGACCAAGTCTCAGGATTTTTACTCTAGATGAAATTGACCTGTCATCTTTTAGAAAAGATGGCTTTTTAACATTTTTGAGGTGGTTGAAATACCTTCATCTTTCTAAAAACATCAGTTTCAAAAAACCTAGATATTTAAGTAAATTATAATGCTCATTATTATTGATTAGTTTTGCTTTGTTCAAGTCAGGCAATATACAATCTCAACAGTTTTTCTTCCCAAGTTACATTAATCAAGAAGAGAAACTTTGTCCTTCCTTACAAAATCAACTACTAATTGTTAACATTTCTTTTTAGCAACTTGCTATTCTATCAGGCTATTCCTGAACCAAGTGCAGATACCACATCAGTGTTACAGGTAACTGTAACCTAAGGTATGAGGTGCTTATGCCACTGAAGATCCCTGATGCTGTGCCTCTGTTGTTCAGCACAGGGCCCTGCCCAGGCCTGCTCTGTGCTTTGCTTCTTGTCCTGCTCCTTTTTGGAGAGTTGGCCTTGTGGTCTCTGCTGGGGCCACAGGGAAGGGGTGGAGGCCGCCCGTCTTCCTCTTAATTACTGGTGTTCTTGTTTTCCCTTAGCTGAAAGCTGGAGGAGGGTAAACAAGCTGTTTGAATGTTGTTTTATGTTATTTTTATCAGGGCAGAATCATCAATATTCCAAGTTACAGGAGATCCGGTTGTGTTGTAGACCAGCATGTTATGAAGCCTTCAATTCCCTTATAAATTCAGATTAAATCAGAGCTGGGAGCAGATTATTTTCATTTTAAAACCCTTGATTCCCCTCTTCAATGTGTTAGCATACAAATTATTTTCATTTTTTTTAGTTCTACTTGAAACTTGTGGGTTTATGGCACATGAATATGAGGGAGCAGTGGCTAAACAATTTTCGGTGATTATTTTAGCAGATTGTTCCAGTGGTTTTTTTTCCCTGTGTTTCTTCCCTTGTTTTGTGACAGCAAAAGTGATTCAGTTTCAGTGTAAGAATTTGAGGTGCATGGGACAAAGTCTTAACATATGACTGTCTTCAAGCTGTAACAAGTGAACAATAGCAGCATGAAGGCACAGAAATACAAACCATATCATGAACGTTTTTTCAGTCCGTGTATTATTGAAGCTCTTTATTTCTTCATTTTGAGGCTGGGTTTTATTCTTTTTAAATAACAGAAACTTCCCACTGGTAGGTAGGCAATAAAGATTACTGTAACATTAGGCTGTCACTGTAGTCTGGAAGTGTACAGTCAACTTCCTTCATTAGAAATGAAACTATACCCAAATTCACTTCCAGACCACTCCAAGTAAAGGCTGCATGCAGTCTCACTTGTGAATATTAAGTTAAGCCCAGTGTCCTACATGGTTTCAGGCTAGCATGCTTTATCTGTTCTGTGTCAAAACAAGAACTACAGTTACAAATGTATCTCTTCTGATTTTTCCCATTAATATTTCCCTGGTTTCCCAGCAGAAGAGACAGTGTTCCAGAATCTCATGTGTCTCTTTACAATTTATTTAGTATAGTTTCTACATAGAAAAGAGATTGAAGACCTTTCCCCAAACCAGATTGCAATAACTCCCATTTTTGCCAGATTATCTCCCAGTGTGTTTCATCGAGGCTGTTTTGAAATGTGCTTGTGATGTTATGTGTGGCAGTGTTAAACAACAGCCAAAGTTCTAAACAGAATTGTCAGGACTGGTCAAGTTCTGTATGTAATTCTACAACCAGCGCTGAGACAAAACACTCACCTGGGCCTCAAGTGACAGGAATTGTCCAAATATCTCAGTCAGTCTCTTTTTCCTCTGCAAGACCCTTGCATGTCTGGACTTGATATTGCAGGTACCAGTGTGGGTGAAGAATTAATATGTACTAAACAGTGGTGGTGTCTTGAGGCAAAAGGGAGAGGAACAGTTTTTCCCAGAAGCAGTAATTGCAGTTCTCGGTATGCCCCTGTGGCAGCAGGGCAAGGATTTAATGTCTCAAAGAATACTTACCTAAATCACCATCTTGGTATTACTCACTCATTTTTCAGGATAAGATCAAAATTTTCAGTGCAGTAAAAAAGCCTTCTCTGCCCTTTTCCATATGCTGATTTTTCTTAGAAAGCTGATGACTTTAATGGCTATGGTATGTTCTTTCAGCATGGCTGAAATTTCGCAGTAGCTGTTACATTTGCCTGTAGCTTTCTGTTTGCTCTTAATGGTGTCAAAAGTAATTTGTAGGGAAGGCAAATTAAGGTATATGAATTCACTGACAACTATCTATTCAAGTTTCTGTAAGCTGGACTGTCCTGTATTAAGCCCTTGGGTGCCGAGACAGGTGATGAGAGAGATGTAGCTTTTAGACAGCACTGAGACTCATTTAGGTTGCAGTAATAATATGAAATTTTTACTTCAGTCTAACCTGTTACAAGCAGAAACACATTGATAAAGTTGTCTTAACAGGAAGATGGAATACATTTTAAACTATATTTTTAAAGAAATAAGAGAGGTTTAAACTGATATGTAAGACTTGCTGTTAGTTTCCTTATAATTTCTAAATGGGAGCAATGTGGATTTCATTAAATACGATGCACGAGTCTTTTTCTGCGTCTCCCTATGCATGGTGACATGGTCAGTTAGCATTTTCAAGACAGTTAAATATTTAATATCAATCAAGATTCAATACAGCCTCAGAACTTTCAGTTCCTTCCTTTTGGAGGATTTTGTTTCGTGAAGGTAATATTCTGGGTAATATTGTGGCTTGTGAGGTCTTCACTGACAAATAAATGTCTTTTGCTCTGTCTTAATTGATTTTTATTGATATGGCATTTATTTCTTTGTTCTAGAGATGCTAAAGTAATTGTGTTTTAGAGATTCTGTTTTCATTTTTTCTTTTTGGAGATAGAAATAGAACAGATCTAGTATGGGGACAGAGTTGTAATTCATTTATGAAATGTACTTTGTCTTAATGGAGCCCGGTATGGTCTTACGTTTGCAGCAGTGTAATGTTACTGCCTTTGTTAGTGTGTCCAGAGTATTAACCTGTTTTTTTATTGTAGATGTAGAGCCTATTGAAGTTCATCCTGATGGCTTCCTGTAAGTCTGCCTTCTCTGAGGAGGTGATGAAGAGTTTGTTTTTAGGTGTAAATTGAATAGCTGGCAGTGCTATTCATATATGGCGAACAGGGAGTCTTTATTTAGAAGAAATCATCAATATTTAGAAGAAATATGTCAGTCTGGAGGTCACATGAACAATTACACTACTCTGCCTTCTCTGAATTAGATATATATATATATAGATAGGTAAAACAAAAAATTCTCAAGGAAGAGCTCCTCATGGGGCAGGGGAAGTATTTGTGGATTTTCTGTACTAGTGGTGACAGGATCTGTTGTAGAACTGGTATGAGTTTGTCTGAACAATAAATTTTAAAGTGATAATGGCAAACAATTGTGGGTAAATATATAAAGAAAAGGAACCCTTCAGTTCAGAGTATGTACATGTTACTTTATCTGGTGTTTTCCAGTAAGTTTTATGCAAATGAAACTTTACCACATGATTGTGGAAACTGGTTTGTGTTTATAACCAAAGGGACTTAAACTGCAAATGAGTGTTTATTTCTGGTTGAAGAAAATAGGTATGTAGATGTTAGATGATCATTTCAGAGCAGGAACAATGCGAAAAGAACTGGGAAAACTAAAGAAGTGGCTTAAATATTCAAGGCTCAAAGGAATAAAAGTAATGGAGCATGTTACAAGTTCAGTCTGTAAGGAGAATATCTATAGGTCTGCACAAGTTGTATTAATATTTTATCCCTTGATAAAGTTACTGAAGGTCAACAAAATGTATTTCTACTGGTGCAATGTGTCTAGAATTCGGAGTACCAATCAAAAAAAAAATCTAGCGTGTGTACTTTTACAAAGGTAGACAGATATTTAAAAAAATATGATTGAAAAAACATTTTTCTGTATCTGTATACAGTAAGTGTTTAGCTGTCTTAGATTTTTTAGCTCGCTAGTTTGTAGTTAAGGAAACTGTTTTGACAAGGCCACTTCTATATGCTTAAGTCCAGAGTGATAGGGCTGACCCTATTAAATGATCATAGTTTTTCACAGTCTGGTGATTAACAGGCTTTGAACTTTCCTGGCTTTCTTAATCCCTTTTAATCATTTAAACCTATTATTGTTTTGACTTCAATTTCAAAAGCCCTTTAAATCTGTCTTACAATATTAATAGCTGATTAAAGTCCTGATTTCCAACCATTTTATCAGTGGGGCGTCTTACCTTATTACACTGAATAATTTAGAAACAACTAGGAAAGTATTGACCAAGGGTGAAAGAAAAGTCCATCAGAAAAACTGTAGCTAGTACTCTTTATATTTAAAGTAGTGATCAGATCCATGCATTAAATGGAGGAAACAAAATACTTTAATATATGACATGAATAACTGTATTTCTTTTAGGTTTCAGTAGTGTCATTTTAAGCTGATTCTGTGTTGACATTTAAATCCATAATCCATCTTTCATATTGAGTAATGTATAAAAAATTCTGCTAATATTTTTTAAACCCTTTCACTCAGAAATTCCAACTTTTTTTTCTGAAAAAGAGAGGTTTGTATAGGGAGTGAGGCAGCCAAACAAGACTCCAGTCATAACAGTGGACAGGAACTGAGTAAAAAGGAAAACACTGGAAATTTGCTCTGTATGTTCTCCAAGATGGTCCTTTATTCTCTCAGCTCTGACATGTCTATTCCCACAGCAAGGTTTAATGTCTGGATTTTTTTTTTAATGAAATGCCCAGTACCTGTGGTTTGAGTTGCAGTTATTTTTTTTTTTTTCCTAAGCAGATGCTTTTGTTTAGTTAAGCAGTGTAATTCTCTGCCAGTCAGTGTACATGCCCTTTCCCAAACCAAACTTGATTCTTTGTCACCGATAACTATGAAGTAATTTATTTCCTATTAAATATTAATTACTTTATTTTCTATGAAGTAATTTGTTTCTACATTCTGTAGAAAGTTAAGATAGAAGCATCTTAACCTTCTGTTGCTATTTTTAAGTCTCCTTCCCACTACCACTAGTGTATGTTTTATTCCTACTGACACTTCTTCTGAAGCTGAACGCTTAGCTACAAGTTTTTCTGTTTGAAAATGGAATAAAATGAAATGATTAGTGAGGCTGACAGCTCACTCTGGAGTATTTTTGCTTATTTTTGTTTTGTTTATTTGCTCGTTCCTATTTCTGTATTGTACTACCTCATTGCTGTCTTAAATGCTTGGTGTGAGTTGGAAGCTTGAATTAGTTACAGTTCATAACACCTCATTTCTCCTCTCTGCAAGTTACTACTCTGTGGGATGCCTTTACCCCTACCCATATTTTTGTGGTTTTAATTTGCCTATTTGGCTTCACATGTGTGAGTATTCTGAAGTCTTACTGTCTGCTAGAATGCTCTATTGTCAGGACATACCCATGCCAGTCTGCTGTCATCTGTGGATTTCATCAGTAGCTTCTGTGCTTAACACCAGATCACTCATGGATATGTGGCATAGTGTTGGGTCTAGCACTGATCCATGTTGAAGTCAATCTGATTTATGCATTCTCTCACAGTTCTAATATTTTCCCAAATGAATGTCTTAAAGCTATTTTTAAAGCAGCTTCCTTTTTTGTTGGTATAAGTGGACCCTTGGAAAACTTGTGATTGTTTTCTGGAAGCAGGCTTTCTTTGGAGTTGTATTGCTATTGTACAGTCCATCTTTAATCTTTCAGTTTTTCAGGGATGGCAATCTTGACTTTTATATTTGTCAACAAAGCAGTATCTATTCAGTAAGGAATCTTTCTAAAATGGTCTAACCTGTTGCAAGATCATTCTTAAGCAACAGTAAATAATAATTAGCTGTCAGTGAACCTGGGAATTAGTGTAGAAAAGGTCTCTGTTTTGCTGTCAACTTGAGGTCAAGAAGAAATCTGAAAAGATAGGCAGGACCAGCTGCCCTGTTATAGAATAGGAGAGAGGCTAAAGGGGGGGAGAAATTTTGAGGGAGTGGAGTGTGTGGTGCATTTCAGATGGTGAAACTGAGAGACAAAGCAACAATGGAATCTACAGGGAAAAAACGCCCTGTAAGCGTATTAAACTGGAGTAAAAACACCACAAGTCAGACAAGACAGTGGGACTTTCAGAATATAAATCAAAGGCCTTTACTGCTGGGGTTTGTCTTTTTTTTTTAATGGAGGCAAAAAACATGTCTTATATTTGGACAAAGGTCCTTGTATCTGCCAGTCACAGAAAACTTTTAATTTGGTTTAACTGGCTTCATCTGGTCCATGGTGAATTGGGCTGCTAAATTTACATACCGGGTATGGCCTGGGTTGTGGATTTTTTGTTTTCATCTGGATTTGGAAAATTCACAGCCCTAGAATCTGGTTTAGCAAGCTAAAGTAATGATCCAAACATGTGCAAGTCCTGGTACTCACACTGTATTTGCATGCATGGGAAAGATTATTGGGCTAATGGGAAGAGTAAGGCTACATTAGATTGAACTGAAATTTCTAAGCAGCTGCAGCCTTGTCAAAAATGCAGAAATACTTCAAGTGCTATTTTACTACTGTAGGAAAAGCAGTTTCCTTACTGCTTTTTTGATCTCTGATCGAGTCAGAAGAAATGGAGTTAGCGCTTACAGCAGCATTACTTATTTGGTCAGATAAATTGCAGATGGAACCTGAGAAACAGGCAGAGCTTCTGTACCCATCCCCCAGAAATGCCATGTGTTAGAAATATTTTGTGAGCTGGGCTTGCTGTGCGCATTGGCCTGTAAATGCTCATGAGGATGCAGGGTTGTAGCAGGTTCACACATGGCTGTGTCTGTGACCTGAATGCTCTCGTGGGATGTGAAAACTGCATAGAAATCGGTCAATATACACTGAAAAAGGACATGTGAACACAATGTCCCAAAGATGCCTTGTTCTAGTTTTGACAAGATTAATAATTAAAGAAAATAAAAGGAAAAAGGACTATGTTTCCTTTTCTTTTTTTTTTTTTTTTTTAAGACTGGTAAAGGTAGCCTTAACATCACTTGGAAGTTGAAGTAACACAATTGCTGAATCATTCTTATGCAACCTTCTTTAGATTAATCTGAAATATAATAAGACTATAGGGAAATCCTTAAGGTTCCTTAATAACTTCTTTGAAAATTTATGAAGAAATGCTTCTGCAGAGCTCCGTCTTAAAAGGTTTCTTCTTTTATTGATGAAGCATAGCCTAGTATAAATAAAATCTACTTGTCTTGTCCAGTTAACGCAACCAATGGGTGGTAGGTGTCTGATGGAGAAATCACAATCTATTCCTTTTTTAGATGACTTCTCTGCAAAGTTCAAAGAACACGTTGGAAATCTGCCCTTTCATGTATTGAATTTTTAATCAAACTGGGGAATACTTAAAGCAGTAAGTGCAGCAAAGCATGTCAAATACAATAAGCTGATGGAATAGCAAAGCCCAAGTGCATTAAAGGTGAGCAAGGTTAGTCAGAGCCGTGTACTGAGGCAAGAAGTTTGTATTTATTTGTACATCAACCAAAGCAAATGGATGTCTGTACAGATGTATATTTATGGCTTTCTGGAATGCTTTACTGTACCAGCGTTGTATCATGGGAACAGTTTAAATATAGGGTTTTTTTGCTGACTACTCATATTGATGGTCAATGCAGAAAAATACTTTTATCTCTAATGTCATTTTCTTCAAAAGTATTCTTGAAAATAGTGATCAGAATATTACTGTCATACATATGCGGTTTTTCATATATCCTTGTGGGTGGTCTGAATTTCACCTTGGCTTTTCTGGTCCAAGCAGCACGTGCGTGCTGATTTTAATTTTTATATCTGTGCAATTATTACTTATTTTTACTATAGAAGGTTTTACTTCAACTGGTGGATTCAAGTCAGAAATTTTGAAAGGTGACTTGATTTTCAAGCTAGGAAGATCTACTGCCATTTTTAAACCTGTTTGTTCATCACCAGTTTTATTTTGGGCTTATGGACAGGTGAATTTTGCCATCTTTTCAGGAATTTTTGGATAAGAATAGATCTGAACTTACGTACTTCTCAATTCCATATCCTCAGAATACTGGCAATAATGTTTTAGTCTGGGTCTGTTACTTTATTTCCAGGCTTGTGGAGAGGAAAAATATTTGAAAAACTATTTCTGTAGTTCTGAATTTATAATTAGTTGTGCCTTTGTTTCTTGGTGAAATACAGGTGCATGAGATTGCTCATTTGTCCTGGTAAGTTGAACTTGTAAACATGTCTTTTTGTAAGGTCAGAAAGAATATTGTCTGAAAGAATTATCTTGACATTGGAAAAGGTAATGTGTAGCACTGTCAAACTTGCAATTTAAACTGTCATTAGAGATGGATGATAGAATTATAATTTCTGTTAGCACCTCCCTGTAGCTAGGACACGTAAGCTTCGGTTAGAACAGGGTATATTGGAGTGACCACGGTACTCTGGAGGTTAAACCAAGCTGCTATGGCATAAGAGACTGCTAAGGAGCTGTGTTTGGGGAAGCAGGTGCCCCCAGAGCAGGAAGCTGCTCCCGGGGTGCAGTGAGGTGGGGCTGTCAACAGCCAGCAGGGCAGTGGGCACTGTGCTGATTGCTGCAGTCCAGCCTGTGCTGCCCAACTGCATGGACACTGCCTACCCTTCCAGTAGGTAAAATGTTTGTGAAGGACAAATCTAAGGGCTTAAATGTATCATTTTTGAAAGGTAGTGCAGCGTTTTGACACTTCTCTACGGTCCAGCTGTAGACCCTTTTGCATGTTTTTACTCTTAAGCTGCCTTTTTAGAAATAGGACCTCAAGCAGTGCTGAAGAGACTATTAACATTTTGAAACTATCACAGTTTGCTGCTACTGCATAGTTGAAAAGATTAATAATTATTTTGTGTTCTATTTTGAATTTCAGAGTAGAAAAAAATAAAGTTGTGATCATCCCTTTGCTTACTTCCATAGCATATATACTTCTCTTCTACTTGCTGATTTAATATCAGGCAATTAAATCTAAAATACATACAGAGTTTGTTGTTCTGGTTCCTTAAAGTGTTTAGATGTCCTTATTTTAAATTTTTGACTGATTATCTTTAGCTTAAATTTTGCACTTAGTATTGTTAGCTCCTAAATGTTTTTTAGAGAAATTCTGACAAATCTAACCTTCCTCAGTTAGGAAGACCCAACTGGTGCTTACCAGTCTTGCCTATGAAGCACACGTTGGGAAATTATTATGTAAGCTGCTTACTGTGCTAGTTGCACATTTAAATTTATGAAATAGTTCAGCAGCTGTGTATGAAATATGATATGTATCTTAATGCATAAAGTACTCATAAAAGTTTGAATTCTACAAGCATGTCCCTTTGTGGGAAGTTTTCTTTGACAAAAGATATTGCTATCAAAGCAATATCTTTAGGGATCAAGGAAGAATATTTTTAAAAAAACTGTTGTCATAGTAAAAGAAGGTGGTGGTGGTGAAAAGGATTGTGTAAGCTGAGGTTCACCAAAGGAGCCATTCTGCAAACCTTAGGGGTAGCAACTGTGTCCCTCCCAGCCCCTCTGTGTATGTCAGTATCACAGCCCAAAATCACGTATCTGTTGAACAACATTCCCCATGTGTTACGTGATTTCTCTAGTAGCTGACTTATTAGGCTGAATAAGTAATGACAGGTTTTATTTGTTTTGGTTTTTTCCCATCTAAATGATTGTGGGGTAAAATCGTGGTTTAAAAAATAAGTATAGTAACAAGGATTCTGGAAGCTTTGAAAAGCACAAAGATAGATTTTATTTCTCAGCAGATGAAATTGTATTCAGTCAGAGCTGGAGTAGTCTGACTACTGATAGAGGAAAAGCACACTGCTTAATTTTTTGTGAAGAATGTATGTGGCTTTCTGTGGGTATATTGGTTAATGGGCAAAATGTTCTCCATTTGGAAAATGGATTGCGTATTAGTGTATCTGTCTGTGACACATAAATCCTTTGGACAAAGACCTGATTCCATTTTAAGTCAAATTACAAGTTTCATAAGAAGAGATAGTGTCATTTCATTTCTGAAAGATATTCCTTTTAGAATTTCCTGGTAATTCCTTGCATTTTCTCTGATACGTGAGTATTTTCTGTCAGTGAAATGCTTATTAGGACATGACAAATGGAGATATTGGGGAGGAGTAGCAGCATTACGAAGAGACTGGTATTGAGCTAGATACTTTTTCATGTAAGAAAAAGAGGCTGATACTGTTGATTACAGAAAACATTAAGCTGGAAGTAAATGTAAGATTGTAACAGTAAAAATTGGTGTCTTGAAGACTTACAGGTAAAGTATGAAAAAGATTGGGCAATTAAAACAAGTGACCTGAATCTGTACAGGAAACCCTGCTTACCCTGAGTCAAACGTGAGCCCTGCACTTGGAAACAGAATGTGGATGAACTGCACTGTGTCCTGATCAGGACTGTCTGCACCAAGGATTTAGCAGCAAAGTGGTTCAAGTGAGCATGGTACTGTAGCAAATAACCTGGGGCAGTCTCTGCATCTGTAAACAGTAAAAATCAGTCAGTGTCTTGTATGTTTGAATGCAGCAAACACTAGTGAGCTTGAGAATGTGTCTGGCATCGGTGCTTGCATTTTAAATGAAAATATGAGTTTCAAAGGGTATAATCAGAAAATGCTGTAAGGAATGGAGAATATTTTGCCTATTTGTTACAGACAAATCATTTTGCAAGATAGGTTGAGTGTAGTTGTTGGTGACCAGAATCTTCCCTCAGGAGGAATAACTCATAGTTCTGCAGTTGTCTGGAGCAAGGAACAAAACCAGAGGACAAAGGGTCAGTGGGAACCTTCTGCAGTGTGAGCAGATAGCTGTTTGCAGAGCTGTCCAATGGACACTTGACTTCTAGCTGCTTACGTTATGAATGACGAAAACCCACAAAATCCAGGAGAAAAAAAAAAACAACAAAAAACACAAACCCCACAGAATACTACAGCAATTTATTTTGAGATGTCAGAAGATTTTGCTCTGAGGCAGAACAAAAGTGAGGTCGCTCCTTAAAGGTTTTCCACAGCGAGTGACAGTGCAGGCTGCAGCATGGCTGGTAGTGGGCTGTCCTGGCAGAGACTGCATTCTTTCTTCCCTCTGATCAGGCAGTGTTGGAGACCTATTCTGTTAAATCAACCGTTAGGTTAAGCTAGCAAAAAAAGTTTCTGTCTCTCAAGCACTCATTTTTATCAGAAATAACTTGTGTGGACTCCAGAAGTTTTCCTAAATTGTTTGTTGTTAAAGTATGTTTTTTCTACAGAATTGTTTAGGGATTTAATAGTTTTATTTGGTACAGGGAGAGAAACACTACAGCCACGTTTAGTGTTTCTATTGTCTGTAATCCTTTCTTTAATGTTTTGTCAAATTCAAATTATAAGATCAATATATAGTTCATGGTATGAAGTGCAGTGATTTTTGGAAGAGAGTCAGCCAAAGTATCCAGTAGATTTTGGAGCCATGATGTAAAGCAAAATATTGTGTGATGTTAAGTTCACTTTAATAAACACATAAGAAGTTTTTGGAAAGTTTTGTGATTGTCTTTGCAGTAGCTGAGGTATCTGAATTGACAAACACATAGTTTAATAATTTAAAAGTATAAACCTATATTTTATGGCTGTAGTTTCACGTGAGTAACTGATTTGTCTTTTTTCTTTCTTTTTTTTTCCCCAAGGTACGGGCTGAAGCCAAATGACCAAATTTTGGCAGAGGACAAGCACAAAGAACTGTAAGCTTTTATGTGGTGATATACATGCATGTTACCTATATGCTTTTTAATGTATATACGTCTCTCATTGTTAAATACCTGAAGCAAAAATGTTAGCTTTTGCTCTTTCGTGCTGTCTGCTGTAAATTGCAATATTTGTCTGAAGTCTAATTATTGCAAAAAGAGATTTAAAATATTTTTCATTAATTTCTTTTAAAAATTATTTTTATTTTATTCTTATTAACTGCAACTGATACTAATTCAATTTAAATGCCCCATTTAAATGTTCATCCTAAATGTCAATGTTCATTTCTATATTAGATACAGATCTGTAGGATTTCTTTCATTTCCTTGTTTCAGGGCAGAGATAGTGGGGAATTTGGTCCATTTTGTGTTCATCTGCATGCTTACATATAAAAATAACACCCTTTTTTTCCTTACGATTTTAAACTTTGGGCTCTTGCACATTATTATTGTTTCCATTATTACATTAACGTTATTTTGCATTATTTCATGATATACCCAAAAGACTTATGCCATGTATCCTCATGTAAGATAATGTACCTGTTTCAGATGAATTCACATCTATAACTGTCAAGCTTTCCCATGTCAAAAGCTTGCATGTTTTTAGTAAGGACAGATTTCAAGCAGTAAAAATGTATTCTGGTAACAATGATTTAATTCCTCTGGAAAAAGATTTTTTTCCAAAAGCCTTAGTGATTGAATTACTAACCAAATGTCCCATGTTCTTTCCGAGGATGGAAAAAGACATTTAACTTAATTAGTACATCATGGTAATGTACCTGTGACATTAAAACTGCTTGAGCCTCCAGGCAAAGGACAGGCAACAGCAGTTGCCATTGATGAGTAGGTAAGAATGGTTTTATGCAGAGCACACTCTCTAATGGTACAACACTTATGGACAGCATAGCTATGATTAACCCATTAACCCATTTTGGATTCTATGAGCTAGAATTGTTAAGAGTCCTAGCATGCAGAGGGGTTAAACGCAAGGTAAATCGTATGCAGGTCTGTATTTTGGACAGTACAAGTTGTACTGTGTACAAAACCTTTATTTGTTCAACAGATACTGATTAAACTGAATCTTTTGATGTGAGATACTTCATTTGTGGTAGTTAAGTCATCTTTCAGATTTTTATTTTTAGGTATATTGCATATTAGTTAATTGCATGCTTGTTATTGATATATTTACAGCATAGTCACTTCTTAAACGGAGGGTTGAACTAATTTTATTAAAGTAGTTCCCTATTAAATTTTGATTAATACAGAAAGTTCAGTAAAACTCAAGATTTACATGGATCGGCTGCAACAGAAACCCTTCTTTGGTGTTTTGCTGTACACACTGCATTAGCTCCTGAGATGATTTACATGTTGTTGGGTATAATGAAAGAGGCTGAACATACTTTTGCCCCTGATCTTGTCATCTTGAATGTCACTGGATACTTGACCAGGGAAAAACTCCTGTAGATCAGTGTCACTTTGTTTTCAGGAGAGACCTTTGGAACTTTTCTATTGCTGTGTACTCTTCTCCTTGGACCATGTGAACACAACAGATTGTGCATTGTTAACTCCGGAGTGCTTTCAGTCCTTCAAGCTAAATTCTCTGATTTAACTCTTAGATGAGTTATTAGATACTTAATTAACCTTTTCTGGTAGACTTTCATATTTAAAAGAAGTGCCAGTTCTAGGAAACATGCAAGACAACTTACCACTGGGGTATTTGTTACTGATGTGGTTATAAGCTTATTCTTAGGTACAGTGCCCTTATAATTAAGGTGTTCTCCTGACCCTGTTGTAATGTTTTTTAAGTTAGTCTCTACATGTTACTGTTCAGTGCCAAAATCCTCCTACCTAAAATAATTTATCTTTCAGTCTTTGAAATGTCAGCAGCTTTTGTATTGTCTTCCCTAGTAGACAGACGAAAGAAGACTTCTTTTGGCATTCTTCATCTAAAATCCATCATGGTGTTTTATCTGACTGTCAGATGCCCTTCAGTTTCTCAGAGATGCTTCTGTATAGCTGTTGTTCATAAAAATGTAAATTTTGTTCACTAGTGAATTCCTTATCTCTAAAGGTAACTGAGCCTGCCACCCTGACTTGGCTCGGTCCTTTAGTCCTTGAGTCTTAGTTATCAGAGAGATAAGTACAGCCACTAAGACTGGCATTGGTTTAGAGGCATGGCATCATGCTTAACTTCTATTTTAAGTGGTAAGGTATGAAAGATCACCTTTTATTTTTTCTGCTTTCAATTCTCTTCAACTGTAGCAGCCTTCTAAATTTGCCGTTTCATTTTGTGTACACTTTTATCTAACAGGAATTTATTAGCACTAAAGCTGTTAAATTTGTGCATATATACATTCTTTTCAGAATTTAGCTGGAAATACCTACTTCCCCACCCCAATCAACTTGTGAATGTACCTCCTGAAGGGTGGAGGGTACTGTCCCACAGCTCAACCTGTTTCCGTGTCAAATGAGCAGATTAGTTACTTGATATTAAAGTAGGAGTACTTCAATACAGAGTCCATCTTCACTATGTAGAATAAATGGTGACAGAAGAGTTGGGGTTTCTTACTAATATTTTCTTTTAATAAACTAGGGGCTGTTAGCCAAGTTTTGGTAGCTTGACTAGCTTGTATGAATATAGGTGACTAAAATATAATAATTGTGAATTTTAAAAACATCGTTTAGAATTCAGTAGTATCACTGAGTTTGTAAGCAATGCTTCAGAACACTTGTTTTAGTGTAGCTTTGAGTGACTGCTGGCTGAACAGTTTTAAAAACTTTTATTTAAACAGTTTTGGCTGTGATGGGACACTTGAGAGTTAGTTGAAGGAGAGACTAAGAAATGAGGCATCTGCATTGTATTTCTGATTTTGTAAGCTTTCTTTTTTTCAGAGATCAAAACCACAAAGTGAGGAAGAAAATATATATCAGCTTTCTTTCTCTTCAGTCATTGATGTGTTGGTCAGAAGGGAGAGAGCAGATGTGTGGCTCTGCTGCGAGTTAGCTGAGAGGGATTAATTCCTTTAGCTGAGAGGGATTTCATTCTTACCTGCATACTTGTGATTTTCCATAGTGAAACTGAGCAAGGGAGGGACTCTTAAATTTGAGGGCAGCTGTTTGGGTGACTGATGGAGTTTTGATTTATCTGTAACATCTGGCTGGAGGTAGTACGTGTGTATTTTCTGGTTTTGCTTAGGCAAAATAGATATTTGAGTGAAAGGGTCAATCTTGGAGTCATAGTAGGGATGTTTGGGGATTACAGGGACTCTCTGATACTTGGGAAAAAGTAGAGAAATCTACAGTAGGGATTTGGAAGTAGTCTGGTTATGTTAGAGAGGTAGAGGATGTCCAAGGGATTAGAACCATGTCACAGCAATGTTGAAGGGCAGTTTCCTTGTGTTCGGGGGTGGGGGGCCTACCCCGTGTCTATCATTGTCTATCACAGTACTTCAGTACAACAGCTAAGGGGCTCGACCCCAAGCACAATTAGTGCAACCGTGTGTCATTGATAGTTCAGCCTGCAGGGAGAGAGGCATGAATTCTGCATCACCAAAGGGATGCAACTGTCCATCCAGTGCTTTTGGAAACAGCCGAGTGTTCTGTGCCACTAGAGGGGGCAGCTCATCTTCGGTAACACTGGCAGAAATCCTTCCCTGTGTGTTGGTTTAGCATCTGTCCTCTTGTCTCTCTAAAATGCCTTTAGTGTTTATCCATCCTTTTTCCCCCTAAAGCTAAAAAAGAGGGTAGAAAATGGTTTGTGGAAGCACGGGGAAGAGAGATTAAAATATCAGAAATATGAAGCTTTAAGTCTTTTGTTGGCCTTCTCAACATATGCTGGCAATATAGGGGATTTGTATGGATGAGGTGATACATGAACCTGTCACAGCTGTTGAATTACTTGATATAATCTACCTCACTTCTAATTACATTTGAGTGGATTAGTATATATTAAGAAGGATGATTTGACAATGAATTAATGTGGAAAACTGTTATGGCAGTTAAAACAAGGTGCACGGATTCATGAAAAAACTTGCCAGCTCCCATCTTTACATGACTTTATTTTAGATTTCTTCCTCACTTCTGTTTAGATCAAATATCATATTGACCTGTTTCTGGTGTAGAGTTTTGTCTGAAAACTTAAATAAAAATCTCTACTGTGCAGTTGATACTTTCATTTTTACAAAGTCAAATATTTTTAGAATTTTTCTGAGGAAACTCTTAAACTTCCCTTTTTAATGAACAAATAGTAATTTAGAATGACCAGTCTCTTAAGTTGCCACTTTCTCCCAAAGCAAATAAAATTCTGTTTATATTGACTCTGATTGTTCCATGACGTGTAATTAAGCGCTTCTTTAATTAAACTTCCACTAAGTACTTGGGAATTCTGTAGAGTAACAATCTGTATGATGTGCTGTGGATATTTGAGAAATTTGTAGATATAAGGAATGAGCTTGATGGTTTGGAAGAGCTCTGTGCTGATCTGCAGTGTTTTCTTAATTCAGTTCCTTGAGTTGTTGGCTCCCTCTGTAGAAACTACTTTAAATTGCAGTTTGATTTTTCTAGAATTGTTTTATCACTTCTGTGTGATATATACACACACACATAAAAGCTTCAGTCAGGTGTACAAAAAGAATGATTTATGGTTAGCTACAGAATTTCTATTAAAGATTCCTCCTTCTGCATTTTTCCCTCATTTTTCTGAATGTCCACCCTTCATGCAATTATTTTGAATTATGACACCAATGTAAATTAGCAGTATAGAAATCAGCTCATGAAATTCTCAGTAACAGGCAGTCCTGCATAAAATTTCTAGAAGTTAAGCTTCTAAGTTATAGCAGAAATATTTTTAACTTCTTTCATGGAGCAGTCTTTACATATGCTTAAATTTAAAATCAAACATTTCAAGTTAGTTTTAGTGTATAATTTCATTTTGCATCCTGCTGTTGGAGATGTTAAATAAGTAATCTGCACAATACTTGTACAGGGTGGTAAGCAGATTGCATCAGTATTTTAAAACTCTGCTTATGCCAGTACAGTATTTTATTTGAGCCTCCTGCCTCTGTTCATGTTACTTTGTGTGTATAGTACATTAAAGCCCAACTTTGCTCTGTGGCTTTAAAGGCTCTATTAGAATAGTCTCTATTGTTACACAGCTCCAGGAAATCAGTGTCAATTCATTCTTGTATGGCACAGTGCTTATTTGATGTAAAATAGAAGCAAACTGATAATAGCTATATGGCTGGCAGTTAAGGCTTATGTTCCTCTGGGGAGCTTGGTTTTGTATCCTGAGATGCTTATCTGAGGCTGTTGTGAGATACAACACTTCCATGGTAGTGGGAAGGAGGAGTGCTGCAGGGGAAAGAAGTATGGATATGAAAGCCAATGGAGAATCCAGAATATTTTATGTATTTGACATATGAGGTGTAAAAACAGCTGCTAAAGGATTGAAACTTTATTTGCTTTAAAGTTCCTATTGTCAGATCCACTGTTCTTCTGTAGTCTTGCTCTTAATCTCAGATAATCATTTTTCTTCTCTTACCTTCAACAGAGTTTTTCTTTTGTCATATGCTTTGATTACCACAGCCATATCATAGGTGGTACAGAAGAGATATCAAAAGATCCCTCAAGAGAAAGATGTTTTGTAATACTCCAAATGGTAATTCCAGCTCAAATTCCATCAATAACAGGAACTCTGACACTACTGGTTATTGAGTTAAATTGATCTCTCGTAATGATTTCTTACTTTGACAATTTGTGCAAGAGTAGGTGGAGTGACATGGACCATCTATTTGGTTCTTCTGTGTAGTGAACTAACGAGGCCGGGTTACTCTGGTTTTCTTCCTGATAATATTCCTGATGTATTCCTGACAGTGATTACTGTTCTTCAGTGTGTACTAGACATACATGCCTTAAAACAAAGAAATAAAGTTTTTCCATTTGATTGCTTGTTCCTGAGCTCACCCTCCTGCACAGACTGAGCAGAGAACCCATAGCCCAGAACTGGATTCTCAGACTGAGCAGACTCAAGTGATCTGAACTCCTTTGAAGCACTTCAGCTTGCCTCTCACCCAGGGTTCATAGCTAAGGCTTCACAGCAGCACAGGATGGCTGCACCCTCCTGTCCTCCTGGGGTTCATTCCCAATAAATACAGTTTGGGCACTCAGTAAGACATGATTGTCCAGTAGAAGGAGACTTCCCTCATGATTTTTCTTGGCACTTTGTTTTATTTTTGCAACATGTTAAAAAATGGTGTTAACGTTTCAACTGCCCTGACTCCTGGTATTGATGAAGTGTGGCGCTACTGCAGTAGGGACAGGACTGTGTGCAATGACAGACATATTTGAAGACTGAGTTTTATATATCCAGAATGATTTTTTTTTTTCTGTACTGCTGCATTATTTCTATCACTGTAGCTGTTTCTTTCCAGTAGAAAATAGGGTGCACTCTTAGAATAACATGTCGTCTTGTGCTACAGAACATGCAAAATCTCCTGGGATGCTGCATTTTAGCTAAGGTAGCTAAAGTTTCTGCATCTTTGTTGCACAGTTTAGAATTGGACAAGATCTGTCTTGAGAGTATTAATTTTTTTGTTATGCAGTGTAGCACTAAACTTGAGATTTTCCTAAAATTTAGAGATTATTAATGTGACATTTTAATAGCCTATAAATACGTTGTCTCAGTGTCTCTTAGAGAATGTATTAAAGATGCCTGTGTGGGATGGTTTTGAGCTGTCAGAGTAATTATTTAATTTCAAGCTGCAAGTCTGAAAGAGTGAGAATTTAACATGTGTTTTTTATTCCATTCTCTTACTGTATTTCTTATATATGTTTTGCTCACAGTCCTCTAGACACAGCACCAGAATCAGAGTAAAAGCTAATACCCACCCAACCGTTTTATGGAATTACATTAATTTTATTGCCTTAAGTATCCTGTGTGTGTGAAGGAGAACCTTCAGATGATCTTCTGTTGGCAGATCCTGTTTTAATTCCGATTTTGTTCTGTTTTTAATGCCATAACATCAAAGCTGTTGAAGCGGAGGCCTGTTTGAAAGCCGCGAAGGGTGCGGTCAGTGCCGGGTGTTCCCCCAGCTGAGGGGAGCAGCACCACCTTGGTGGCAGCTCTTTGAAACCGGTTGTAAAAGGTGTCAAATGTCTAAAGCTTTTAACTACTTGAAAGGACTTGACAGTGCACTGTTACCTTTTTGCTTAAACACTTCTAAGCTTGAGGTGAGGGGGCTTAGCGCTTTCATTGAGGCCCTTTAAAACCAGTGGAGGTAAGAAATGTGTATTTCATGTGCATGCAGTTTGAACTTCAGATGGGATACACCTGAACGAGGTGGGGGTTTGTGTGTGTTTTTTTTGTTTTTTTTTTTTGTTTTTTTTTTTTGTAATGCAGATCACAACCATCTTTAGTATTCAGATTGCTATGTTACCTGGTTAGATGAAATTGCAAAACCCAGAATAAGAGTGTAATTGTCTCTTCTCTAAACTGAGTTTTGGTTTTGTTCTGGTTTTTAACATGTTGCTGGTATGATTATCTAAGAGCTGGCCAATGCCAAAGAGAATAGAAATATTCTTTTTTTAGTTCTTAGTAATTTTTAAAATAATCCTGAGAATAAATGGAGAATTTTAACTTCCAATACATTTGCATTTTAGTGAAAAAAAATTACTATTACAGAAGATACACTATAACTGAAATTTCAAATGTAGACATCTCTCATTTGATTTTTGAATATCTTCTGGCTTTTGTGAACTCTTAGGATTTTAAGAAGAGGACTTATTTCTTGGTGACATTTGTGTTTACCTGTTTTGTTTAAATCAAGAAAGTATGTGTACTTATTTTGTATTGCTTTTTCATAATTCCATGAGAGACTTAGAATACAATGCCAGTGTTTTTCCTAAATAATCAGGTAATGAGGTTTATTGTAGCATAGTCCTGTTTTCTGACATTTGGGTGCAATGAATAACATGGTATAAATTTTTCCTGTGCTGGGACTTCAATTTTCTCATTTAAAGCCTATTTTTGTGAAATTCTTTAGAATTGACTTTCCAGAGAATTTCCACTGATGTCCTGCTTTTTACCCTATGACAAAAATGGCAGAATCACATCAGATATTCTGTTTCCAAAGTAGTTAATGCAGTATCATTCTCTTTGCTAATTTGGCTCTAAAAGTATCCTCATTTAGAGATTTAAGCACCACAAATAAAACATAAAATAAGCTGTATCATTTGTTAGCAACTGAGAGAGTAGATAAGTCTCTATTGCCCATTCAGTCTTTTCTGTGTTAAGCTTAGCCCCAAGAGTACCAATTAGTGTTCAGAATAGTGAATTCTGCTATTTTAAAGGTGGTCATCTATCAGAGCAGATTAAATGGCTTGTATGAAAATAATTTAGTAGCTGCCCATTAATTGCCTTTTCTTTCAAAGAACAGTAGGAAGAGACCTCAAGAGATCATTTTGTTTCAATCCCCCAATCCAGCGAGAGATGCATCTTTGTAATTTCTGGCAGATATTTGTCTAGCCTTCTCTAAGGGTCTTTGGAAGTAGTAAGATGTCATGTGGAGACAGTGCAGTCTTACTACATAACTTGTAATTGTGTGCTGCTTAATTCCCACTGAAACGTTTGCTTGCAGGATGGAAGAGAGAACTATTGCTCATAACAGTGAGGAGGGAGTTGGGTGGATTACAGAAAGCACAGGAATTGCGATGGGGAAAAACGGCAGTGGTTCTAAGCAGGGGAGCCTGGACAGTGTAGGACAAGGCTGTGTGCAGAGAGAAAGTGCACATGTATTTTTGCTGGGGTAGGGTTCTGTGCACCCTACACAACTACAGGCAAAAACATACAGCAGACAGAATAGCCTGTACTGTGAGGAGAATACTGCGACTTAAGCCATTTTAGTAGTGTGATGGAAGAGGTCACCTGAAGTTGACCATCAGATTTAATCAGGACATCTGGAAGCCCCTGCCTGGTAATCCTAAGTATGTGTCCAGGATGGATGTGCAGTTCTGCATTTGCAGGGAGATAAGTTTGTTTTGCTTTCCTATTGCTCATGAATAACATTGAAGGCTTGCCAGGAAATATCATCTAATCTAAATACTTATATAGCTCAATAATCATTGTATTGTGTAATCGTCTCTCAGACATCTAATTTGATTTATTCTTGAAGCTTTGTACCAGATAAGATTGTAGTTTTATGGATTTGTGGCCAAAGCAGACAGGGAATGTAGCTGGCTCAAAATTGCCTGGGAAACTTGCTGCCCATTCAGAAGCGGTGTGCCTGAACGATGGAGCCATCTGCTTATTCTGAAGGGGGTCTCGTGCCCTGATGCTGTTGTGGCTGTATGATCAGATGACCTTGTTTACAAGAAGTGGAAACAGCAACTGACACACACTGCAGCTTCTGTCCCCAAACCAGTGATCACAGATGGAGTGCAGCTGCTGCAAGGCATTCAGTGGTACCTCCTGGTCACATGAGTCAGCTGGTGCAGTTGCAGCTGCAGATGCCAGTGTCTCTGCTGAGCAGCTGAAACACACAGACATGATACAGGCGAGTGCAGGGGTGTGTGGGAGTGATGGACATAAACTCCATGTGCCAGTTAAGCCTCTGAACTGCCCTGCACCCAGTATGTCAGTCCTGGCCTGATCTTGTCTCTTTAACTGATGTCACTGGTTCTGGTTGTGAGGGGAGTAACAAGAGAGCTACGCACAGTGGCAATGTAATGGCCTTACTTAATTTCAATTACTTATTTCTAATATCTGTGTAAAAAACCCTGAATACACTACGTTCTCCTATCTTGCTTGTCCTCAGTTTAGTTCAGTGGGATGTGTGCAGGTCCAGTATTGGACTATCAAAGATAAGAAGGCAGAATCATAGTCTTCCACTATATAGGAAAAAAGATTTTGGAAAATTCACTATTAGTGCAAAAATATGTTGGATACTTTAAGTTCAAATTGAGTATTTAGACAGGCGATGCAACTCAGCGGTTAACACTGATTTTATGCTGTAGAGACAAGTTATCTTACAGATTTGGTGAAAACTTCTGAACTACCTAGAGAACTTTTCTAAAAGTAGGCGATCTCTTGAGCTAACCTTTGTAGCACTTAGCAACAATGATATATCAGTCTGTATGCATCAGTGAATAAGTCTGCCAGTTTCCATCTGTGGACACAGTCCTGCACAGATTTCTTGAATTCTCAGAAAAAAAAAAAAAAGAAAAATTGGGTTAGAATTCCAGCAACAGCTATGAGAATGTTTAGAAACAAACAACAGCTTTGTTAAAATTTTGCAGTGTGAATATCCTATTTCACAATGAAGATAAAATCATTCCATCATAGATGTCCAGATTACATGTATTTGTGGTTGGTATATTTAATGAGAATCCTTCCTAAGTTGGAAGGATGTGCCTGTGTCAAGGATTGGACACTGAACTGTTAAACTTTTCGACTGTTTATTTACTGTCTACTCTGAGCAAAACACTCTGCAAATGTCTTTAAAACCAGCAATTCCTTTATTTCTGTTGTTCTGGTTATTGCAGTTGGCAATTACTGTACAACAGCCCTTTTCCTCTTTATTGTTTTATGGGATTTCTTTTGTCTCTGCCACAGGTGCTTATCATGAGTAAAGGTTAACACTCTGGTGCTGAAAATATAAAATACTTGTTTTTCTGAGGAAATAGGACATCAAACGAGTGAATAGAAGGGAAAATTAAATTAATATGAATAAAAAAAACTAGAGGGAGGAACAAGCAGGTGTAAAATATATAGGGTACAGTTGTTGAAATACATTTTTTTAGTGGAAAAAAATGGCCAGGGTTGTCTTTTTGTTTGGGTCTTAAATTTTAAGGTATATACTGAGAAGACACTGAATAATTTTCTGCCTAAAAAGTAATAAGAAGCAGCCCAGTTCAGGTAAAAGTATTTTCAACTTTCAGTGAATGTTAGAAGGTTTCAGTACCGGAATCAACTTGAATTACAAATGTTGCAATATTTACAAGTTGCACAGTCTTATATTTGTTACTTTGTTCAGTGTTTTTCCCCCAGTTATTTGTATGTGCAGTTGCTCTATTCGAACTCTTTGCTAGTACTGCATTTCCTACCAAGATTGCTTTATTCTTGAGATGCTGGCTGCTCAAAAAACTGATTAGAAGGGGAAGTACCCTACTTACCTGTTTTGCAGTTGCTTCAGTGGCTTTACCCTAAGTGTAGCAGTGACGAATATCTCAAAGGGCAGATACTGCCACTGGATGGTGCTATTGTTATGTTATTTCACTTACTTTCTGTGATAATGTAGATGGCATGAAGAAATCTCCACCCCTGTCGCCCCAAAAGATTTTGTGAAGATCTGCTGCAAGAAAGTCCTATGTATAGAGGTCACAGTAGCAGCAGTAAAATAGTCATCCACAACCTTTGCCTTCATGAAGGCTGGCCAAGGTAATTCTGTCTGGTGTGATCTGTATTTGAGCTTTGCAGATGAAGGTTTAATACAAGTTTGGATGACAGCCTGCCTTTGGTAATACGGTTGTTTGTAGGGAAGGTGATTTTCTTGAGGAATGGGATACATTTGAGCCAATCAGCTGTGTGAAATCTGCATATTCATAATACATCTAATTATCCAGAAAGAGATGCTGAGTTACTGAAATTGTCACTTTGAACGGTTTCCTAACGAGGGGACTGTCTTTTAAAACGGCAGGGGTTACATAGTTAGCTACCTATTACATTACAAAAAAAAAGTTTTGACTGTTTTATGCAAATATACTGCATTACGTGGTATAAATGAGAAGGTAAATCAGCTTTTGAAAGCCCTTCATATTTTTTGAGGGTGGAGAAAATGAATTCTTCTTACGAATTTGCATTTCAAGAAGTAAATAACTACTTGAAAAGGTGCGCTTTCTTTTAAAGATTGCAGTTTGATAAGCCAGAGATTTGAGTGTTAAAAAGGCTTTAGAAATTTTTAAAATTCATCTTTGAATATGCTTTGAACAATTGAAAACATACTCCAATTTTCTTATAAGATGGCTTAAAGAAAGGGATTTTTTGTGCTTGCTCTCTCTTTCCCTTCCATTTTCATTCACATATTTCAATCTGTCTGAAGCAATTGGAGCAAATTTTTTTAAGAGGCCTGGGAGAGGAGAGGAAGGGGAAGAAAATCCTGAGAACCTAAGAAAACTATTGCTGTTGTCGGTCCTGAGTTCAGAAGAAATTATGAGATTTGGCAAGACACCTTCTTGTGTATTTATAGCCTGCCTCTTTTACCAGTTGAGCTATCGTGTGTCTGTCTCTAATAACTCTTAAGCTCAGTGGGCAACATCAGAACCGTGTTTGACAGAGTAGAGAAAATGTGTCAGATAAGAAGTTACTGAAGGTCTCAGGCAAGTTAGGGGCTTGATAAAGAAGAGAGTTACATGTAGGGAAAGGAGGGTGGGACACAGACGTTTGTTCTCGCAGCAGGATCCTGCCTGATGGACTGGAGCAGCCTGTGGGCACTACCCCGTCAACCACAGCACAGGGAGCCACAACCAGCAGGTCCTCCCTTTTCACCAGCCAAGCAGCTGGGCTGGAGGAAGTGGGGAGAAGAATGAGGGTGAGAAGGTACTGTGAGGGGACTTCAAGAACAGGGCAGAGAAGTAAGGCTGTTGGTATAGCAAGTATAGAATATGCATTGTTAAGAAACCAAGCTTCTTTATTAGAAGCAGTTTTGCCTTCAGCAGGTATATTAAGAGGCTGCTTCTTGGATACCTTCTGAAATCAGAAGCTGTGTGCTTGCTCCATCTACCCCTGAAAGACAGTTTGTTTGTGCTACATCTATCATGGATTTCTAGTTTTCATTTTATTAATTGAATTCTCTAATATGAGAGTAGGTAGCTTCCCCCCCCCATTTTTTTTTAAATTTCTTTTTGTTGTTAGATAGCCTGTCCCAAAGTCTGTTTTAACAGGCATAGATTTAAGTCTTCAGTCTTCTTTCTGGTGCAGTTATTTCATATGATTTATATTAATTTCTTTCCTTTCTGTCTCAACCCATCAACTCTTTTACTGTGTTTACTTGCTGTTGTAGATGTTAGCCCTATCTGTCTGTCATTGACAGACATAGTCAATGGCAACTTAAACTTTTTAGGTAACAGTAAGTGTATAGTCATATGAGGTAATGCTATGTATCTACTAATCTCAAAGAGAAGGCAATTCTCTTCTAGAGCTCTGATCAAGAGCAGGGTTGGGATAAGGCAGGATGGAATTAGACTGGGAGGAGCTGGCTTGAAGTGTTGACAGACTGTTTCTGGGAGAGATCTGGGAAAAAATTCAGAGGCTTAGGGACATGCTGCAGTACTGTTAGGTCAAAAATGGAGATTCTTGGGGCCAGGAGGGGTGCAAGAGAAAATGCATGTAATCCCTGCTGGAAGCTGAAGTGCAGGAGTTTACAGGGAGTTGACCAATATACTTTGGAACTTCATGTGAAAGTTTTTTTATGACAGTGATAAGTGGTATTGATCATATACTTGGAGTGTCTGTTGGGCTGAAGGTTGTATTTACTTGAAGCAGGTAGATATTGTAGATGGTAGAAGTCGAAAAGAGATGCCAAGTATTAGACTAAGTATGTATAGGACCTTTTCTAAAAGAATTATGAATAACAGACCCATTCCTCTTGCACTGAGGGTTGAGAAGAGATATAATTCTAGTTGAAAATCCCCTTTGTTATGTTTAAATAGTTTAATAGAATATGTAACTCTTCCCACTTGGGCAGCTAGATCCTGTATTCAGTTTTTTTTTGAATTTCCACTTGGCTAAAATTTTAAAAAACTGTTTAGCTTTAAAAGGGACCTAAAATGCTTAAAAAGTGAGTGAGGATCTTGGTCAATTATAATCTTATTCCATGTACACAGCCCTATAAGATGGGTGACTCCTTTTAGTGTGATATATTTTTGTTTCTTCATCTCTTGAATACCTGAAGTTGATGTGTTTCAGAAAGAAAAAATGGGAAAATTACCTGTGCATTCTTCTTTGTGTTTCTCTTCTTGGACAAACTGAGATCATCTGCAAGATCAAATACCTGCAGGAATCTATGTTCTTGTAATTGAAAATCAGAAGTCTTCTGTGGATGTTTATTGGACAATGTCATGTCTCTGTGATGTATTAAAGGAATGTGATTAACATATTTTATGATTTCACTGATAATGCTTTATATCACATTTTCTTGTAGGTCACTATAAAATAATGTTACTTAACAGTGGGGAAAAAACTGGCAATATTACCTCTCTGGGTGTTTTTCAAATTCTTCTTGTTTTACTATGGGCTCAAAAATGACCAGGCCATACAAAAAAGTGTCAATAAACTGGAATGAAATTTCTGAATCATTGTAGCTAGGTGATTCCAGATACATCTCAGTTTTTCAGCTTTTTTTTTCTTGCTTATTTGGTCTGCATGTGGAAGAGTCATTATGTTCTATTATGTGACTGCTGCTATGCTGTTCAACTTCCTTCTGAAACAGTGAAGCAGAGTGATCCCTTGTTTGAAGAAATATGAAAGCCTAGTACATTTCCACATGGAGTTCTCATGTTGACTGTGTCATAGGTCTGCCTCACTTAAATTCTCATTACTAGAGATTCATTTTCTGAGTGTAATGAAGTAACACATCACAAACTCATGTTTTAGTCAGTGTGACTGTGAATATAGATCGGGTGTTCAACATCAAGATGTAGTAGTAACATATGTCTTTTTTTAAATTTATAATATACAGTAGTCGTGACAGATTTTGTAAAACAGATATTGTTTGAGAGCATCCAGCTTCATTTGATAAATAAAGACAGGTCTTTAAAGATACTGTCTATCCAGGCCTCATGTTTTTGTTTCCAATATCTTTGTAGTGTAAATTTGTGAATCTTCACTGATTACTAGAAGTTTCTTCACCAACTTTTCTCCAATTAACCATTTATTTCAACTTTTCTTTCCTATCTATCATTTATTCTTTTCTTTTTTTCCAGTCTCTTAGGTAAAAGCAGTTATAACTCAGGGTTACATCCTAGTGCCCTGTCACCTCTTGCATCTTGAGATACTATTCAAATGCTCTATCTTGCAAGAGAAGAATCCTTAATAGATGCATTTATAAGGAGGGTGAAAACTGGCCTTTTATACTGCTCCTCTGATTTTTTATTTTGTTTTTTGGTAATGTATCCTAGTTTCTTCTTCATCTGTTCTCCATGTACCAGTTGTGTTAAATCTGTAAGCTGGCTTTCATTTGTTATCTTGTTGTTCCACTCTTTCTGAAAGATGGAATTGCTGGAGTTGTCCTGTTTTAGATGTGCTGTGACTGACCCTGTCTGGGAGAGCTCTGTCTTTCACTGTGCCCAAGTAAGAGAGGAGGGTGGAAATCTTGGCATTCTCCCAGGAACAGCTTGCCTCTTCTGCCTTAAAAACTTCAGCCATAGGGATGTTGTCCCAGACTTTGACAACAGCCTTGATAAGGAGAAAATGCAGACTGTTGGAGAGTGGTTTTTAATATAAGAGAGAAGCTAACCAAGATCAAACCAGTCTGGAAGTTTAAGGCATGCAAACTGATCTAAGATGAGGCATGCTGAAATTGGTAAGCTGAGTGAATGAATGAAAATCCTGCAAGCAGTATCTTGACAATTAATGAAATGAATTTTTTTTCCTTAATAAGTCCTTAATAAACTGAGGCAGGAGAGGGCATATGCAGATGTTAGATTTTGTATTAAACACCCAAAGATGCGATGAGAGAGAACAGAGTAGGGAAATTTCACATATTGCATCATGACTTGTCTCTGAAAACTTGGCGTTATTTAAAACAACTTTGAATTGGATGAACTTTGATCCTAATGAAGAACATTTGATTGAATTAAGTGCAGACTTCAACTGGTGTTTATCTTGAAGAATTGTTTGCAAGTGTTGTATATGTATCGAAACAATCTAAAATTAGTGTATTTAACACATTATACTTTAATATGCAAATTTCCATTAGCCAAGATGTGTATGTTTACTGCTTTCCAAATTATGCTTGATGTTTCAATTTCTCTTTGCAGAAAGAATTCATTTGGACTTGCTTTTTCTTCCTGTCCTTTCATCATGCAAATATGGGTTTGGTATGAGGCAGTATAGGCTTGCCTTCAAGCATGCAAGGCAGTGTTAGCCTAATCCTTTCTGGTGCTGATAGAGTGGAAGTAATTTGCTCCAAGTACCCTACCTTGGGGGCAGACACTCTGCTATAACCTTGCCTTCTCTGTGTATTTTGCAGTGGAAAGGTGAGATTATGGCTGGTTTTGGGACATGAGGGGAAGTATTGTGATTGTCTGATGTGTAATGCTACCTATAGGTTGCTACAGCTCTGGAAATCAGATTTAGAATGCCACTTTTGTTTGTTTGTTTAAGTAGACCATAGGTTATCTAAGTCAGTGTTAATATATAAATGAAGGATGCTTAATTAAGCTGATTTACTGGAATTACATATAGGAATAACAATTGGGAAGATAGATGTTATGTGTAATCCTAAAAACACAGCAGGGAATTAGCCTTTGAGGAAAAGACCTTCAGCTGATCTGGGCGCTGTCTGGACAGACTTGAACTAATGTGTTCTGTAGGTGCCTTGATATTAGTGTCTAGTTTAGATTTCCTCTTCTTCTGAATTGAATTTTTTGTCTGCCCCCACCTATTTCACTTTATTTCCCATTGTAGAGTGATCTGTGAACACATAAATGAAATTCTTTTTGGACAAAAAAAAGGTAGAATGTTCCAGGAGCATGCCTTATCTGCCTCATCTCCTGTGAATTCAGGCTCTGGGAGCAGGCAAGAGCTGCTCTGACAGCTGCCCTGAAATACCTGTGCAATGCAGGGCTACTCCTAAAGCCAGCTAATTGTCTGGCTCCATCATGGCTCCAAGCATAGAAGCTTGAAATGAGTTTTAGATCTAGAACTTCTTGAGGCAATGCACTACTATCCACAAGCTATCTGCATGCTTAGGTTGGCGTTGTTAAATCTTTCAAATGTGGAGCTGCTGCTACTGAGCTCATAGCAGTTATTGCACTTGAAACTTTTATCTTATTTGAAGAAAAAATAAGTGAAGACATGATGAGGAGTTCAGACATCTTTGAAAAGAATAACCACTGATGTTGGATTTTAAAAAAAAGACAGAAATCAGGACTGGACTGAAATGCATGTACTGGCTGTTAATAATGCTTGTTTGTTTAGGGATGTTTTCACACAGTTAAGATTTTATAAGAAGTTTGCTCTTCAGGAACTGGATTTGGAGTAGTATTAGTTGGCTGTTCCTCTTTTTGCAGTTCAAGTTAAGTTCTACATTTAGGCTTAGCACAAACTGTTTTAATAGAGACTTTAACATCACTGTAGTTCTTTGGTATCATTTCTATTTTTTATTTCATTTGCAATACTAAGATGTCAGGGTAGTCGCTGCTTGAAAAATCAGTTAAGTAAAACAAAGTTCACAGACAGTAAATAGCAATAGAACATAGAAAAAATTGTTGGGAGTAGCAAAAGAAAGACATGGAATAGTTGTGCTTTTGTACCACCCAGGTAGTGAGTGAAATAAGCAACATTGTTTGGGAGTTGCCACCCTCTGACTCTTGACATAAATGAGAGAAAGTGGTTTGAGTTTTGACAGAAGGGAGGAGGAAATTGATAGATGATGGATCTGTGGTCCTCTCTGAGGTTTACTTATTTTCTTTTTTTGTTATTTGCTTTGAAGCCTGTTAAATCATCTTCAGTTTTCTTGAACTGATAGACTACTAAGCTGTTTCTTTGGGATTGGTTTTGTACCTTCGGTTTTGAGGTTAGACTTGAGCATCTAGACTGAGGCCTGATTCTCTAATGTATAGGATTTGAATATTTTGATAACTGTTCTTCAGGCTGTAATAGTTTTGGATTTTTTCTATGTCTACCAGATCTTGGGTTATCAGTGAACTGGAATTTCTGGTGAGTGAGAGAGAGAGGGAAATCAGTTCTATTCTTAAACTTCTGGAAAAAGCACCAGTGTGTCTCAAATTGTCAATAGACCAGGCATGAAAAAAATGACCTACTTCTGTGGATGAGAGAAGCTGGACAGACAGTATATTTGGATCACTGTGGTGAAGAGCACCACCTTGACTTTTTATGTGCAGCCTGTGTGCTAAGTTTCAAAGGTTTGGAGGTAGAGACTTGTGTCTTGTTAGTTTGTTTGGGGTTTTTTGCTTAAGCTTTATAGCTGAGCATTCTTAACTTGTTTGGATTCCGATCATAGTCATGGTGTGGTCGTTGTAAAATTCATTTGTTAGCCTTTCAGAGGAAGGATGTGCATGCTTATTGTAAATTACATGCATCAAATTGATTTGAAATTGGACCATTAGTTACATTGATTTAAAGTGCCAGAAAATTGATCTAAATTTCATAATTTAAGAATGGAACTAGTTTCTCTTACTTACATGAGGATGATTTATTTAGAGACCAACTGGAGCATGAGTACTTGTATAATAAAGTAGATAATGGAGTGACAGTAGTGCTGGGAAGGAAATAAAAGGGTTATCACAGTTTGTTCAGGGAATAATTTCATTGTAACCTATTAAAAATCAAACATACCTGAATATTTCTGGAATTCTTGTTAAAATGTGTTTCCATGTGCCATCACATTTTTAACAATTGCATTCCTTTGCTTTTTTTTAATATGCTTTAAAGGTTTGGTTGGCAAGCATTATATCTATTTAATAAAACCTTCAAAATAAAGGCTTTTCCTGTGTAATAAGTGAGAATGATATGCTAGCATATTAGGTTCGGAAGATATTGATTAGGAAAATTAGGAAGTTAGGTATACTGAAAAGGTGTCAGATACTGAAATTACCCTGAGAAGTTGGGGGAGGTGTGTGAATGTAAAATTTGAACTCTCTCTTTGTTTCTAAACCATTACAACTGGTGGTAATATTCTGGGTAAACTGTTAATCCTGTGGCTAGTTTGTGGAGCCAGCAAATACAGTTAGGCCATGTGGAAATGTACACTGTGTTGTGAATCAAACAAAGTGAAATTGCACAAACTTGGAGTACAACAGTCTCCAAGCAACTTGAATAGCAAATTACCAGTAGTGTAGGTGACATTGGCAAATACTCTTATGTTATAGAAAAAAAATTAACTACTTGAGCAGTTAGTTCTGTTACCTTGGATTACTTAATTAATGGCAAGAAGTGCATTCATTCACTCATTCATTCCTGTAAGTTGTGACCTCTGATCCAGGGGTGCTCTTAAACTTTAAAAAAATTGTTTTTGTACAACTGAATTTGAATGTCTTCATACTGAGCTTTTTCTTATTTGTCTTAGAGTCTTAATGCTGCCAAGCATAGACCCAGGTTTATGAAGGTGCCCTTTGTTACAGGGGGCTCGTACCCTAGTTAGTGCTGTGCCTTACTGAAGCCAGAGGTTTCCAAGGGCTGAGCTACCTGGCATCCTGTGTTAATGGTCATGGAAATGTGCAAGGGAAGCCTGAGAACCAACAATTTCTGCTAAGTATTTTCTTGGTGCTGAAGGGCAATGGTGATACATATGCTTTGAATTAACTTCATATCAGTTTCATCATTTTGATGTTTGATTCTGCCTAAGTCATGCTTTTGACATAGGCTAATTCATTATTATCTTCAACAGAAAACTGGTTTTGTGTTTGTTTACTGTAAATGGATTTTCCTTAGTGTGCAAAACTTAAATCAGAACATTGTGATCAATTGTGTTTATTTCTGTTGTGTTTCACTATAGTCTTAATACCTTGCATATACAGAGAGCAGCGCTGGTGCTAAGCTGTGTGAGTCATAATGTGTGTAATTAGATTACCTGTTAGCCTATAAAAATATTTTGGAGGGACCAGTACAGAATGTGAGAGCAGGGGTGGGGAAAAAAAAAAATGAAGACATTTTGTACCTTACTATGTTCAGGTTATTGAAGCTAAGTACATTGACTCAGAGAATTCAGTTATATGTGTGGGTTGTCAGACAAGTAATGGCAGTTCTAAACCTGAAACAGTTATTGAAAGAGATCAAGATGCACTAATTTTAACTTTTCCAAGCAAAGTTCAACAGATACAATAAAAGAAATTCTTCTAAAAGCAAGTGGAAATGGGAGGCAAAATAGTAGGTATAGAGATTGAATTTAGTTTCAATAATGAACAAATACTTTAATTATCGATTATAGTAGGCAAATAGGTCAGTTATGTTAATGTGTGTGCTTAAATTTGATTTATTTTTAGTTTCTTTGTGAAAGATGTCAAATATTTAGATAAAAATACTTTATTTATGTAGAAATAATGGTAAGATTTTAATTTTGGTAGTGAATGAAGCAAGAATTGGGAGAGGGGAATGGAGACAGCCAATGATTTTTCTTAAAGCTTTTTGACTCTTCTTTTGTTGTTAACTTAGAGTAAAAAGTGTTAAGGTTTTACTTCTTAAAGTATTTTATAAACTTTTTACTGTGGACTTGCCCACTGGCCGTTTCACTTTTCTTGCTTGATACTCATTTAAATATATAATAAAATTATTTAAAACCACCCATATTTCTACTGGTTGCCAAATTTGTTAATGACCAAGAAGGTAAAAATGACTTCAAGATTTTGTTTATATAGTAAATGCATCTTTAAAAAAATTGCATTCTAACTTGCATTGTGAGTAGTGCCATTAGTAATGAACATCATAGTAGAACCTGACAATGTATGAATTATTCACTGGTAGATTATTATATCTTTGTTGTTAGCATGCAAGATAATGAACATAATTACTGTGGCAGTGTACTCGGGGGAATGTGCAGTTCTTCCCTCTGTCTAGACCAGAGTTACCATCCAAAGGCCTTTTAAGCAAATATGGATGAGGTCTGGCTGTAGCTGAGTTGCTGTTGCTTATTTCCCTCTGTTGCTTTAATAAATGCATATGCTTTGTAGACTCTAACCTTAAAGGTGTTTTGCGGTTTTTGGGGTGGATTTTGGTTTGTTTTTCATTTTTTAGAGTAATAACCATCCTTCTGTTCTGACTCTGGCAATATTGTGTACTGACTGAAAGGATTTGATGCTTAATTGTAGCAGCTTTGTAGATGTACCCTCTTCTGTTAGAATGGTCTATTATAGTAAATTAGTATGAACAGTCTAATTGCTTAGGAAATCCAGGGTAAAAGGTTAATCAGCAATTTAACTTTCTTTAAAGGACTTAGCTTGTTATGATTTACGTGTCTTGAAGAACTCCGCAGGCATTAGTTTGTACGCGCTCTAATCTGTCAGGGTGTCCACCTGATCTTAAGTTAAGCTTTCTTGATGAACCAAGTACTTCTATTTTCTGTTTTATATTATGATAACATAAATTATCTGTAATAAGCCATCCTAATTAATGTTGGTAAATCTAGAGCTCTGCTCCAATTACACACTAATCAATTATACACTAATTGAATTCTACTTAGCTTGATACAGTGCGTCATTAATCAGGTTCAGATTTAATACAACAGATTTACTGTATTAACCAAAAAATCGGTGCATTCAAGTAGGGGGAAATATAGGCAGTCACTAGGCCAAACAGTGTACATAAATACTTTCTTATCAATAATGTGTTACAGAAGATTTAATTTTTCCTGAGGGAAGTATAAATGAAACTAGTTCTTTGTGAACAGATTATTGTTATGAGCTGAAATCACTGATAATAATAGATTTAAGCAGATCATGGTGCTTGTTCTGAATGTTATACCTAATTATGTAATACAGGCAGTTGCCTCACTTCTAGTGTTATTTAAATATCAGTTATAAATTAAATGTGTAAATTCTGCTCCAACTTTTAAAGGCTTTATCCATATATAAACTGCCATTACCAGTGAGACAGATGTGTGCAAGGAGCTGTCTGCATGCCCTCTTTTCCCTCTCCTTGTGTAGGGCCTAGGAATGACTGAAATCTGCCGCCTGCAGACTCTCTAGAAGTTTGAGTTGCAGGGTGCAGTTACCTTGAACACAGGTAAAGGCCACACAGAGCTAATATGGTTTCCAAAAGGGCTCTCAAATAAAGATATTAACCAGACAAATTGAAAATTCTTCCAAATAGAAGCGACAGCCCAGCTAACAAAACAAGCTCTGCAGATGAGATCACTTAAAAGCCTCTGTGCCTCTCAGAAATAATTGAAGGGGAGTATGGGAGCTGAACAGGTATTTCATAAAATACTAGGTAGGAATTAAATTGAATAGTAAACAAAGTTATATTTTCATGCTCAAAGGACAGTATGATGAGTTCTCATGTATGTTTGCTGGAGAAAAAGCAGGAAGATAATTATCATGGGAAAAATATTTTGGAAACCATTACTCGAAAACACGAATAAGAGAACACATGGATAGTGCTTGCTGTCCTCAGGCCTGCTGTTATGGATAACATGCGTATTTGCAAAGAAGGGGATTTGAAAAAATACTTTTTTATGATTCTTCCTGTTCAGGAACAAAAAAAATCACGACCAGGACTTATTTTCTTTTGTTATATAAGCTCTTGGTTTGTCCACGTTCAAGATTTGTGCTGATAACATGCATGCATTAAATTCTTAAATCTGGATGGTTTGCAATAAGGGCTCAGGAAAATACAGTTATTTGTCTTCTAAAATCTTAATTTGAGGTTAGTATGTGATGCCTTGATTGCCATTGCTACTGCATTTTCCTGTCCTAAAAGTTTAAAGCATATTAAAATAATCATGTGTTCGGATGAACAGCAGCTTCAGTTCATTTTCAGCTTTTCAGGTCAGCCTTTTAGAGCTCTTCAGTTTGCACGGACTTGATTTAGCTTAATCATTTTGCCAGCAAGTCTGATTTCTCTGTTGTAGGATCTAAAACTGAAAAAGGGGGTAAGAAAAGGTCTTAGGAACTTCTCTGAATATTAAGTACTTCATGTCTTCAGGATGTATCTTTGTCTGATGATATCTTATATTTTCATTTTGTAGATGAACTTGTTCTTTCTGCAAGTTAAGTTAACAAATACATAGTTAATATCAGTTCCAGTAGCAACGTGATGATTATATATGACACACAAGGGTTTATTCTTGGGAGTATTTTCAATGTGCATGCCTCCTCATTATCTCTGGAAGTGATTTGAAGTAATTTGCCTTGTTTTACACTAAAACTGACCATCCACATTTATGCAGGAAGTCATTGCCTTCTCCACTAAGGTGACAGTAGCTGCCAGCAGTATGACTGTCCTAAATACTTTAGTCTTGATAACAAGTGGGTATTTCCATGCCAGTGGTCTTTGACAATATGATCATACACCATTTTTATGTAGAACTGTTCAGAGTACAATATGAAATGGAAAGTGATTCTGAAATGACAAGATGTCCTTTTGCATAGAGCATCATACACTGTGGGAGATGGGATATGTGCATATGAATGAAAAGAGAGTGAAAATTGTACAGGTTCCTGTACAGAAGAATTGAAGAATCTCCTGGAAGATTGGTTTCTGGTCTTCTGTGTAACTTTTCTAATTTTCACACATGATTCTTTTTTCTTTTCTGAGTGTTTGACTTGTGATCTAAATATATGCACACATACATACAATGTGCTTCACATACATGCACACACACGTACATCTTTCTGATAATTGGGGGTTTTCGTTTGTCATATTGCTTTTGCTTTTATTATTATCCTTGTATGAGTTCAAAGTCAGTGAAGTGATTTTTGAAGGCCACGTTGGCTACCTCTGTATCAACTACTTAGATATTATTGAAGGATAGGATCTTTCATGATTGTTTAGTTACTAGAATGCAGGCTTTAAATACAACTTGTATTTGGCTCTGTTTTGACAATGGTAGTTAATAATGTATGGTTTTTGTTAAAGCGCTGTTGAAAAAATATCTTATTGAGCTATTTGTGGTGTTTTTTAAAAAGATGTTTAAGATTTCACATTCAGTTTAACTGATCACAGATGAAACTGTAAATTAATACCTCATGAGTTTTACTGACTGCAGGGCATTGTTTATGATTCAAAGCTGCTTTGTTCCTACTCACTAGGAAAAGCAAACAAATTAGAGTTCACCATGATATCGAACTACTTATTAAAACTGAAGACTCTGATTTTGAATTTAGTATTTGACTGTGACTTTTTTATAACCTGTTAAGGTCATATTTTTAAAAGCCTAGATTTTTAAGGATTTAAATAAAATATATAAAATTGGTTTAATTGCTGGTCTTAATTCACCTTTGAAATTTCGTACTTCAAGGATTACGTGGCATACAAAGTGAGAAAATGTAAGTTACAACAGTTCAAATTGTTTTTTGGTATGTTTCCATTGCTACTGACTCGATATGGTCTTGATACAAATAATGGCTCTGTTGCAGAAAACCTTCAGTCATTCTTACCTAGAGAGAGGATAAATATATCTGTTTTTTCAACACCCTTTTTTTGTATTCTCTAAAGGCAGAAAGAATTTACAGGGAGGTTTTTTTACTTTCACTGTTTATGCAGAATCAATGAATAAAAGTTGGAGAGGGGAATAGTTTTGCGTAATTTGAGACATTCTTCCTATGCCACAACTAAGGAGTTTCTGCTAGAAAAAGGTTTGCCTGTGACCAGTGGCATATTCAAGGTTATGGGGGAAGTCACCCACCATCTGTAGGTAGTGACACTATCTTTAAGCTCTCTTCTCAGTAATGTTCCCTGTGGATCATCTCACAAAGACACCAAAACTACATTTGAAATGTATTTGAAATGGGTACTCTTGCTGTAGTGTTGCAAACACCAGCCAGCCTGGGCATAAGAGCAAATGTGGTTTTGCAAGCAGTTCAGCCACACTAACATTAGTGTAATACACCCAAAAATTCTCAATAATAAAGCAGTGTGCAATGGTGACCAAGGCTGCTTTAAAACATACGAAGTGGCTCACGTTCCTCTGCTTGATTTTATGTAGTAATGTAGTTATGGTCACATCCAGTCAGTTCAAAGGCTTAATTACTACTATTTGAGAGTAGAGGGAAGGACTGAGAAGTACATACAAGGATTACTAAATATTTGTGCTGAAGAGTCATTGTTCAGATGTCCATATTGTTTCTAGGCATTTCTTCTCTCCATTAAACTCCATTTTTTCAATCTCTTCTTAAGAATTAGTTTTGTGAAGAAAATGTTACCAAATTAGTGGTAACTGTAAGACAGTTAATTACCAGGTAGTTATGCACAGGTGTTTGATTTCAGTGGCTTTCCAGACAAAGAAATTAACTTTCTCTGGTGTGTGGCTGTTGAGTTCCCATGTGGAATTTTCTGTGTCAAGAAGTTGGGCCCATGTGAGTCTGATGAGGTTTAACAAGGCCCAATGCAAGCAGGGTCCTGTGCCTGGCTCAGGGCAACCCTTTCCCAGTACAGGCTGGGGCTGAAGGGGCTGAGAGCAGCCCTGCCAAGGATGATTTGGGTCATGGGCAGATGGAAAGCTGAACAGGATCCAGCCATGGTGGACATACAGCCCAGGAAGCCACCTTGGGCTGTATCAAAAGCTGTGTGGCCACTAGGTCGAGGGAGGAGGTCCTGCCCTGATTCTCTGCCCTTGTGAGACCTCACCTGGAGTGCTGCAGCCAGTTCTGGGGTTTTCAGTACAGGAAGGACACACATCTGCTGGAAGGGGTCAGGAGAAGGCCCACATCCTTCAGTACATTCAAGGTGAGGTTGGACAGCACTTTCAGCAACCATCCTATTGCAAGGGGCTTGAACTAGTTAACCTTTAAAGGTTTTCTCTAACCTAAGCTAGTCTGTGATTTCACAGTCCATAATGTATTTCTGTACTTCATAAAGAGAGATGAATTTTTTGCAGGCCTAAGGGTGAGAAGGTAAATTTCTTCCTCCTTCATTGCAGCCTTCTTGGGAGTGCAGGAAAATTCTTTAATGCACATCTCCTATGACAAAATGCTGTCTTTGGAGAAATACCTTTCAGCAAAAGGGCTGATGGGATTCTGTGCAATCTAACAGCTGACCATAAGCTTCTTAATAGAAGCATGAAGAGTAAGACAGGGTGTACCAAACATGTCTTGTTAGTGTTGTAGTGGCAGGGTGCCTGCCGATGGGAGTAGTCAAAATTACTTTTTTCACAGGAAAATTCAGGGTTGTCTTATTTTGTCAAATATTTGTATTTTTCCTTTCAGTCCATGAATTGTCATTCTGCTGTGAAATTAGCCTTTTAAGTGCTGCTTGGAACATTGATTTTTGAAATGACTTATGCAGTACTATCCCCTTGTAGCTTTGCTGTAACTTGTGATTTTCTTTCTTTGTTCTGTTAGGTTGTTGCCCCTGTGCCTTGCCCTGCCCTCCCTGTTCATTGCATATGCTAATTTCACCTCCTAAAAGGTGACCCTCTGAGACTGTGCCTATGGAGTGAAGAGATGGACTGAGTTGTCATAGGCTGTGGGATGAGTTATTTTTAGCTGTTGGCATTTCAGACTGGAACACTTCATTCTGTCGTGCTTGTTAATGAGTCATCTGGAGAAAATGGGCTTGCTTTCAGAGAGGGTCTGTAGCAAATAATAATAGGCTAATCTCTGCAGGAGATACTCTGTCAAGTAACTAAAACTTCAGCTGGAAAATGTGCTGAAATGGAGACTAATCTTCCTGGAAGAATAAGCATGCACTCACTATTATTATTATTGTATTTTCATGTATATGAAAATATCAAAAACTGGAAGACTTATGAAGAGCCTGGTAATGGTATAATAGTGAAACATTTTTGAGGAAGAAGGTTAATTGAAAACAGTCACCTTTTAGAGATAGAGAAGAAAATATAGTTGCTTCCTAATTCAGAACATCATACACTTTCTAAAATTTGAATGTGTTACCTAGTTCTAGAGCAATCTCCTGAAAAGATTCCTAAGTAGAAGAGCACTATAAAAAGCTTGTGCCTTTGAGTGAACTCCAAAATCAAACATTATATATTATTTTTAAGGATTAACCGGCATCTTTGCTTTTCTCCCTACTGTAGACTATATTTATATTTAAAAAAAACACTTTTCTGTGTGCAATTTTAATCTCTCCTTCAACTTCTTCCCTCAAGGTTAGAAGGTTTTGTGTTGATATAGCATGGGAGGCTTTGTTTTGGAGATGAAAATATCAACACTCGAATAAAAAACTTAATGTAACTACGTAATGTAACTAATCAAGGCTGGTTGCTTTGTTTTTGTTACTGAAATTCCAGACTTCAGTAGTGCAGATGAGGGCAAACTGTTGAAAATCAGGATAAAAAAATTCCCAAACCCTATTTTATAAGGGAATGTTTTAAAGGATATTTAAATCTTGAGTATCAAGTCTTTTTTCACCTTTGATACTTCTAATTGCCATCTATACAATTGTCTTCTTCTGTTTACAAATCTTCCACTTGTAAAGTGGATTACACATCTGAAAACCCCTTTTTTGGTGGCAAAAGGATGTTTCTTTAAGAGCCAATGATTTTTAGTCTACATTGATTATTTATCTGTTTGGGTTTCCTCTTGATTTATAAATGGAGTACTGAGATAAAAAAGAATACTTTCTCTTGCCTTATTGAGATAAATATTTTTGCATTATTAGTAAGTGTTGACCTTTCAATGTATATTGTTTTAAGTCATCTTCTCAAATTGCTGTGGTCACTCTGCAAATGCTTTAAAGCAATCCAGTGTAGTTATTCTGATATTACCAGTGTGTGCTGATCCTAATTAACCCACAAGGCTTGGACTGGGTTAGTTAAGATCAATTATTTGACATTTTAGAAATTTGGCAAGTATCTACACTGTGGATAGGTGTGTTGGGGTCAAAACAGTTGAGAAACCTGTAAATAAGCTTTTGTAAGTCTCAGTCAGTTTAACTGCAGAAGCATGGAAGTTTTTTCCAACTATCAGTAGGTGACTGTCTTAATGTGTATTGAAGACAGCTGTACTGAGAAACAGGGAGGATAAAGAGAACTAAACAGGAAATATCTCTTGCTATTTACTGATTGTTGTGCTCAAAGCAGAGTTTTCTGCACTCGTTATTTGTTCATGAGGAAAATTATTACAGTTCACTGCATGTTAATAGGAGCTTAGAGTGGATGCATACTGTCTTCTTGGTCTACTTACATTTCCTGATCTATTTTTAATGTTTTCCTGGTGTAAATGTACCAAACTAGCTACTAATTTAAAGAATTTAAAATAGCACAAGGGTTGAAGAAAACTAGTTGGTTGAGCAGTGTAGTTGAATTGACATGAACCATTTATATTACTGTAATGCAAAAAAAGGGGTTTACATTGTGGCTAAGAACTGTCACCATTATCTTGGACTTTGTTTTAATAGAGAATATTACTTAGATGAAATGCTTCTTGATCTGAGTGATGCTTAGAAACAATTAGTTTATAATTTGGTTTTGAAACAGCTCTGCAAAACTTTCTAATATCTTACTGGCTCTGAGTCAGAACCCAAACTTTGACCTAACGCATTTTTTAGAATTTTTATGTATTTACAGAGAAAAGTACAAACTGTAAAATTTTTGCAGTAAAACATTTCTGTCTACCATGTGTGAGTGTCTGTGGAATTTTTTGTGGGTTTTTTTGGTCAGTTCTTTACAGTTTGATATGATTTCTGCTACAGCTTTAGATAATCCATACTGTAGCAAAGATACAGTCTAAGATCTCCTGACAGCTAAATACTCTTAATATTAAAATATTCTTGGCAAATACTTTATTAAGTTAAACATATTTTCACTTTGATGGAAGCTGGAGTAAGTTGATGCTTGTGAAACAGCAGTTTCAATTAGCATTCACTAAAGGTTTATTGACAGTTAACACCTGGTCTCTACTGTGCCAAGTGGGAAGCATCTATTGCAGTCTTATATTTGCTGCATAATTAGGATTATGATCTCTAATTTGCTTTTAATTTTGTAAGTCTAGTCTTACTTTCAAAACCAGTTAGTGTTACTTTTGTTCCTGCATTTTTTATTGTAGATCAAAGACACTGATGGTAAAAGGATTAAGTTGACTACTTTGTAATATGATAAACAACTTGCCCTTTCACTGTATAGTCAGCAAGTAAATTTGGACATAAAAATTTGCTAGTAGGTTTCATAAAGCACATAATCTTCCCATGGTACTTTGGAGAAGAAAACAGAAGATGAGATAGTTTTTTTAGAAGTAGTATTCTTGTACACAAGCCAGATGTATACTGGGAACATCAGGAGCAAGTGTAAATGTGATGCTGCTGAGAAATAACAAAGGAAATGACCTTGATCCTTAGTGCTCCAGAACAGACTTTAGTGCATTCAAGGATGAAGAAGGTAAATACTACGTTCTTTTCCCTGCCTGCAATGTCTTCTGATTCTTATTGGCTATGCATAAGGGCAGAGAGCTGTTTCTGACTCTGGTGTTTTGCAACAAATACTGTGGTGAAAATCCCTACATGTATCCACAAAATGTTTGACTCTTGGCTGTTGTATTGGAAGATCTTCCTTCAAAAAGACAGTGGGAGGAAAGCATGCAGCTGTAGTGAATTACTGGACTGACAGAATTTCTTTATTAACAGTGTTCTTGATTACTGCCCTTATATGAAACTTCTTAAAATATTTGAATAGAAATTTAATAGAGGGAGGGATGTTATAGTAATTATATATTATACACAAATTTTAAGGTTTGAAAATGTGTATGTATTTGTAGTGTTTAGAGGCAGAATCAGAAATGTGATCTTTAAATAATCTAGTGTATAGGGTGTGGGGGTTGTGCGGTTTGTTAGTTTGTTTTCGTTTTCCTACACCACTGTAGAACATCAACAGAAAAACTTGCATTGTGGCTGATACTTTTGAGTGTAATCATATATATTTTTGAGATAATGTGGAGGAAGATACCCAGATAATCTGGAAAAAGGGGGGGCTTTTCAAGAAGGCATGTGTAAGTTCGCCTTTGCTGAAAAAAAACCCCAACTTTGAGAAATTTCTTTAAATCATGATCTTAAGAGCTGATGTTTTAACCTTATATTTGAATGACTGTTACTTCTTCCATCTTGTTTCAATATGCCTAAATGCAAACACATGTGGAAAATGTTCTTTTGGCTTTTATCAAACTGACATTTAAGTGCATTTTTTTCAACCTCGCTAACATTTGTGGTAAAATATTTCAAAGCTATGAATCTTGCAATTTGCCTATGCATTTTTTTTTCTTCTTTCATATATTAACATTTGGTATTCATAATCCTAACCTGGTTGGAATTACTGGCTTTTTTCATTTGGTGTTTGTTTGGATGAGGTGATTAGGAAAATACTTCATGTGAAATTCTAGTTTGCAGCAGTAAATGCTTCCATGAAGAGTCACCGTTCTGTGAACTTTAGTAAATAAAGGAGAAAAATATGATGATCTGCTTTATTCAATTGTGGAAGTCCTATTTCTAACAAATTTAGCTTTCTGTTGTGTTATATGTCTGTGGTGCTAACCTGTCTGCAATACTTCCTTCTTAGCATGCTTGGTTCTTCCCCTTTACTCCCTCTCCAAGCTCTTTAATTCTGTGCCAAGCTAATAAGAACTAGCTCTGCATAAAGTCAGTCATTGCCAGGCAGCTGTTATGAAGTTTTCTCATGTACCTCGGTGATTGTACCTCATTTCAAAAGGGATTTTTGCTCTTTCAGGTTCAATTTTAAATAAGAGCAACCAATTATATCTGTATCTCAATCTTATTTCGTTATATCTCAAAGAGTAGGGATGAAATTGTTCATATATGTAAGTATCCTTTCTAGGGTTAGAACTTTGAACACCGAGACCTATGATTTTAGGTAGAGAAATTAGGTACACTGTTTAGAGTTAAAAATACGAATGGCTTTTCTTCCTACCCACAGAATTAGTTCTAAAATATTCTCCCTTCTACTTCTGTTTAAAAATAATACTTTCTGAATTAATTATCATGTTTGAATCTGAAGACTAGACATTTTCCTTAAATGTAAATTAGATTTTTCTTAGGATGAAATTGTGAGTGCTTCAGCTTGCCTGCTAACACTGACCAGAGAAGGTTGTCTTTCAACAACGTGTGCCCCATCTGCCTGGCGCTGTGGCTGCCTGCATTGTTCTGGCACTGGCCCAGGCTGTGATGAAACTGAGAATCTGACAGATGACAGGCTTGTCCAGATGTATGCATAACTACTTCTGCCATGCCCTGCAAAACAATCAGGATGCAGGTTTGGCACTATTTCGTTGTTTGTGTTGGTTTATTCCTTCAGGGTTGCCTTAAAAATTGAAATAATATTTGGTGTTGTTCTTGTAGTTTTACTGAGCTATGATTATGATTAAAACAGGTTGTAAAATATGATTCTTGCTCTCTTACATACTTTCTTTTTAAATTTATGGTGTGATTTCATAGGCAATTGGACGCAGGTTACTTAATTTGAAGATTTAAGTAGATTTTAAAAAATGCAATTAAAAGGATCAAACATCTAACTGTCAGCATATTAGTCTGGTTCTCCTCACAGTTGAACATTTAAAGCTATTGCCATGTCTTAATATGACTGCTTCTTGCCAGTAAAAATAAATATCTGGCAAAGGTGTCAGAATCACCATTAATTATGATCTTTAATTAAAATCTAATTAAAATTCGTCCAATACCTTTAAAAATACCAAATCTGTGTCTACTTCCCTCTCTTAGAGGTATCAACAATGGCTGCATCACCAGCCCCAACATACCTTTAAAGAAAAAAGTTATAGACTTGCAGCCTTTTACTGATTATTTAAGAGGTTTGCATCTTAGTGGTTTTGAAGATTTTTATAGCACCAAACAAAATGTACAATCCACTGAAAATACTTTAATATTGTTATACAAAATAACCTGATTTTTGTCTTACATCCAGGCTGTCATTATCTGGTTATCTGGCATTCAAAAGGGCAGAAATTACTTTTCTCTCCTCTCTAGCTGCTTTTGGCAGGTGATTTTTTTATGTGTAGCTCCTGCTGATGTGTGCTATTGAGTACATCTTAGGTAATAAGCAGATATATCAAAAGATATCCAGGGCAACATACCCTGCTGAAAAACAAGAGATTACTGTTCTCTATTTCCTGCAGGAACGTAGTTTCTGACATATGCATCAGGAATGTGTTTTTCTGGTGCACTCTCATTGTAAGACTGGCATTCTGTGGCCATTTTACTTTTCAAAAAGGTGGGGTTTTTTTTAGTTTAATATAAATTATGGCATGAAACTTAAAAGCATTACTTGAATTGCTTTAATTTTCCATAGAGTATCTCCACTGCCTTATGTTGCCTGCTTTTGGTTGCGGGAAATGTTTTATGTGCTTATTTTTCTTGTCAGTTTGATTTTTGGAACCATGGTGAGCCATACATGAGTGAATCTGTTGCTGTGTAACAAGAAGACAGTCCCAGCTCCAAAACCCTCAGATTTTGTGTATAAAGCAAGTTACAAGAGACGGGTATTGATCCACAAGAGGATTGCCAGTTATTAGGCTGGAGTGTAGCCTCGGGAAATCACACAGCCTTGCTGATGACTTTTTTATGACATTATGGTGAAAGATAGTTTGGAGGAAGATTTAAAGTAGTTTTGCTAATAGTCATAGAAAATTCTAGTAACTGGACATTGGATGATATCATGGGTTAGTGAGAGAAAAGCTATTTTTGTTGACAGCTTTGTGCCCAGAGGCTGTTGTAAATCTGAATGTACCGAATGAAGGATGGTAGGTTCAGTGCATAACACTGTGCAGGGCCTTGAAAATATAGAGGAGTGAATTCTGCTAGCATTGACTGAGAAGGGCTGTGAGAGAGCTGGGGTGTGAGGCAGGAGCTGGTCAGAGGGGCAGCTGACACAGATGATCTTTGCAGGTGTCTGAAGGGATTAGATGTTACAGAGAGTGCATTTTTCTCTAGAGTAGAGTAAATCATGCTTTTTAAGAGGTGCTATGAGAAGGAATCTTGTAAGGTTTACACATAGTTTGGTAAGAGCACACAGAGAAAGGGACTGAATGGTCTGAGAGTCAAACAGGGTGGTAAAATTGTCAGCAGTGCTATTTACTGGGGGGGAAATTCTTACAGCTGTCTCCAGTTTGAGGTAATGGTGTGGCATACGTAAGAGGAGTCTGTACCTTCTAAAAATCAGCCTCCATCTCCTGTAAAGATGAGGTGTATTTTGTTAAAAAAAAAACAAAACAGATTATATTCTCATTCTTGTTTGTACTCTTTTGTGTAATAGCTTCTTCTCCTACCACCTTATAATTTTTTAAAATAGCCATTAATTCTGTCAAAAGTGAGGCTAGTGAACAGCCTCACCTTTCAGTATCAAGTTCAATTAGGAGTACATTCTCTTTTGAAGAAGGGAAAAAAAAGCAACTGACAGAAGTGTTATTGCCTTTACTGTAACTGAGTAAAACATTAACATATCCCCTTTGGTCAGTGCTAGAGGTGATCAGCAGTATCACAGCTGAAAACATATGCTGCTGCAAATGCAAACTTATTTTTGTTAAAATATGCTTTAATGTGGTAGACAAATTCATGGTACTAAAAATAGGGGCCCCTTTATATGGTGCCGATTGTGGGATTTATTATTCTCTTATTTAAGGTAATGGTATGTTGCTAGGTCAGGAGAAGGGTCACGGTTCTCGGATACAGAACAGCCGTAGAGATACTCAGAAAAACCAGAGACTACAGAATATGAAGCAAAAATAATATTCTGTTGTGCTCATAAGGTTCTAATTTTCTTGAATTACCCTAAGTGTGATAACAGCTTAGTTCTGAAGCACACACAGCAGCTCTGTTCAGCATTCCCCAGCCTGGGAGCAGTTTTTACAGTTGAACTTCCTTCCTTCCTTCACGGGGAGGGATCTCTAAAAGCGAGCGCCGTGTTTGTGAGGCGTGCTGGAACCAGTCTTCTCTTTGCGGGTCAGGCAGCAGCACAGTGACAAAGTCTGTTCCCACACTGCCTGGGCCATCTGCCCACATGCTGAAAAATGTCCATCTGACTGTTCGTCTTCACATGAAAAACTATCAGCAGTCGGAATTTTGAGGTCATTCTTGATGCAATTCAGGCTCTTGTGGATTAAACCAATAGAATTTATATTGTCCTTCTGATGTGTCGTGGAAAATGACTAGAAAAATTTACTTTCCTTGCAGCTGTATGAACTGTTTATGTCTTATATAAGAGATATTTAGAGGTGTTAAATTTACCATCTTAATTAGAAGAAAAGGAGTTATATGTTTTTATGTTCAACTTGAAATAGGATAACCATAATTTGTCTTATTGCATTAAGTAATTGTAAAGTAATTTGTTCAGATTATTTATTAGATTACATAGCAGTCTGTATTTTTATAATACAGGTGGTATTTTATGGCAATTTCCAATTTTTTTCCTCCAAATTCAGATAGTGCCTATTTTATTCTTCATTTGAACGACAAGATAATTATTTAAACACTTACTAACCTAGACACAGAGCTGCTTACTTAGGTGCTCAACTGAATTATACTGTGTTTGCAAGGTGTAACATGCCATCAAATAGTGCGGACATGGAAACTTTTTGAAGTTCTTTTAGGTAAAAGAATTAAAATATCAACTTGCATGCTTGTAGATATACAAGAATACAAAAATAACCATGTGACTTGTACAGTACATACTCAAGTTGAGTGAAAAGGCAAAATGTCAAGTTTAAGAAAAAATATTGCCAAAACACTTAATTGGTTCATGATGGTCTGTCTTTGCTTGAAAAGCAATTGTTAAGAGTCCTGTTGGGTTTTGTTACTTTTTTCCCACTTTCAGCTACTTGCTATCATTTAAGGTTTCAATTGCTTGACTTAGAACTGGTGGATAATTAGTAGTGTGGATAACTGTGAAAAGCATATGTAGTAATTTAGTTCTTGATTCTTTCTAATTGTCTGCCCATTGGTAGTTCACTTAGGGTAAGTAGCTCATTATTCAAACGCTTTAAATGGAAAGTACTGTAGAAAGAAAAATGCTCTTATTAGTAAGATGGTATTGAAAATGAAAAACTTTTAAACAAACAAGTCATTTGACAGATCTATCCCCAAAGCTGTTGTTCACATGATGTAAGAAGATCAGGGCTGTGAGGAGGAGAGAAAAGATAGGGTTGCTAGATAGCATTCAACTTGCACTATGATGGAAATAAAGATGTGTACTCCTTAAAAAGATGCTAAAGGTAAACACAATAAAATATATTGGAATGCATCTAACAGGGCAAGCTTTGTTTGTTGAAGGTAAAGTTAATAGGCATTAAAGGAAAATGCATGCTATTAATTAGGGTAATGGAGGTAATTTTGAACCTCAAATCTGCAAACAGAGTGTACAGTAAACATTTTGACTTGCCTGAAGGAGTACTTCTGAGTCTAACATCTTCTGAGGTTGCTAATCCTGTTGTTTAATGCACTCATTTTGAAGTGTGCTTGGAATTTAAAGGCATGATGCAGTCAATATTTGTGCATAGCTTCCCTGCAGTCTCCATAACTCCTTCATTCCAGTTTTTTGTTCTAGAGCCTGTTCTGGAGCCTGAGTGGTTGTACCCTCTGATGAGAGCTGTGATACATATCCTAGACAACAAACAGTGCCTTAGTCACTGGGTCTTAACCAGAAAGTGTGATCTGAAATATGAGGGTAGATACGTCTGTTAATAGTTTCAAGTATTTGTTTTGGTACTCAAACCTAACGTACTACTGAATGTTGACAGAGAATTCTATATTTTTGTAGTAGTATGGCTTGAAGTGTTTGAAAGTTAACGTGGAGGCACCTTTTCTGATACCAAGTTTTCTCACATACTGCTAGATTTGTTTATCAAAGTTCTTCACCTGTCAAAATATACTGTCTCATATGAAATCTTAAAAGCACTATTGTTTCAGTTAAGTTAATTTTGAACTTGACACTGGATCTCTTCAATCTTCTCTCTTAAGCTAGAAACAGAATGTAAAATTTAATGAGGTGGAATAAGTATCTGAATATCTTCATTTATTTTATATTTTNCCCCCCGCATTGTTTATTCCACTTGCCACTTTTAGGTGAAGAGTTCAATTTGATGTCATACTTTGTATTGTGATTTGCACAAACTCTAAATGAATGTTTCCCGCTTGCATTACGTGTAACACTCGATGTATGTGAATTTCTTGTTTTCTAATCATGTGATGTCATCTGCCTCTAATCTTTGTGACTTGTTTTGAAGAAAAAAGATTGCCAACTTTAACGTTTTTCTCTACTTTTTCTTAACAGATTTGAAGAACTTGTGAAAAAGTTCAAAGTAGAATATCATGCTGGTGGTTCCACTCAAAATTCCGTTAAAGTTGCCCAGGTTTGTTCTTCCTTAGCAAAGAATTATTGATAATTTCAAGTGTTGTGTTTGAATCTGCTCTCTGTTGTCTGTTTCATCGTGAGCACTGCAGAGTTGCTACTTGTGGTTTTGCTGCTCAGCCTATGCTGATAGTGTTATATGTGACTTGTTTTGTAGTTGTGCTCCTTAGTCTTTTTACAAGTGTCTGCTAAGGTTATAGCCACAGCTCCAGTGTACCAGGAGTGAAAAGCTTTTGTCAAAGATGTGTGCTGGAAGGAGAAGAGGTAAGGATGAGGTCACTAGCTGCAGTTAGGAGTCTTACACAGAGAAAAGTCACAGTGACAGTGGTTAAACAGTGAAGTTGTTGATTCTCTGTGCTTGGAGATTTTCAGAACGTACTAGGATGAGTCCTTTGGTCAGGCAGATCTAAATTTGAGCCTGTCTCTGCTTTGACTGGTGTGTTGGACTGGAGAGCTGTAGAGGTCCTGTCTAGCCTGCATTGTTCTGTGTTTCTAACCACATTTACCCTGTAAGAACTTCAAAGTTCATCCATAAAAGACTGAAACATAAAACTTTATTTTATACAATGGGAATGTTTCTGGCTATGGGTATGATGAACAACAGTAATGATGAATTTGGTTTCAGGTATATTAGGTTTTCTATAGCTAAAGAATGCTTTTCGTCACAACACTTCGGAGCATATACGTGTGTGCATATTTTCATATTATAAGAGATGTAAAAATTCTATTAAAAATACAGAAACAGTTCTTAGGATCTTCTTGCTAATGTTCCTGGCATATTAACTTTGAGGCTCCCTATATGATTAAAACTGACTGCCAGTTAGTATTAAATGCACATTTGGAAGAAATAAAATTATAATGTAATAAAGGTTGCCCCCCACAAAGGGAATAAACTGTCATAATTACTGCTCCTTTCCATGAAATAGTTGTTGCTTCTTTACTGAAATTTTCATTTTCCAAAACCCCAAATGTCTTGAAAGGATTTTGGATTGTAAAATAAAAAAAAAGGTTGCATATGTTTTAATGTATATAGCATCATTTTGAAATGGTTATATTTTTAAGATATAATCAGCTCTCTGAGCTTTTTTTTTAACCATGGGGTCAAGCCAATTTTTTACTTCTGATACTTTTGAAAAATCTCTTCATCGATGGAGCTTAAGTTATTGAAGTAATTTCTGTCGGTTATCACTGTTACTTGACCTATGGTGATGGTGTAAAGGTGGTGCCTTTTCATGACAGCTGATTAGAGGAGGGAGTTGGGAACTCTTTATTAGTTGAGAGACACAAAATTCTGTTTCTGTTGCTGCATTTAGATTGTGGAGGTTTAGAAGCAAATGTACGTGGTAGACTCAGAGTTTCTAAACTTTGAAGTGTTCAAAGAACCCAGGATTTTACTTCCATCTCTCCTTGAAGTGACCTCTGCAGCATTAGCTAATTTATTACTAAACTATGTTTCATTCTTTAACTGTCATTAATCTATCAGTCCAAGTATTGTTCAATAATTATACTATGAAGTACACAAAACACATATAGAGTCAAGGAAATAGATGAAATTTGAATCAGTGAAATGTAAGTATTTCTGTGTCTGTGCCTTTCTTACACTGATAAGGTTTTGCCAGTGAACTTTTCCTTTATCTTGGCTCAGAGCTGGGAGCCTCATTCAGCTCCAGTTGCCATCTGGAATTGTATTTGGCTCCAGAAGATTTGTCATCTCCTAGTTTCTGTTTCAGATACGATTGAAACTTAAACAGTTGTGCATGAATAACATAACATCACTAAAAGACTTGAAAAAAAGAGAGATGGGAGAGTGAGAGAGAGAAAAGAAAGTGAATTCTGGAAATCTTGAAAGAAGCTGTTATTCTGTAAGCTTTAGCAGAAGAAAAAAAAAAACACAAGGATAGAAAAAAGGTAGTTGAAATGTAAACTAAAATTTAAATTAGAAATTCTGGAAGAGTTTTTGCTGCAATATTCATTGGCTTATTGGAGAGAATAAGTGTGTAAGTAACCATAGAGAGAGCCAACTTAAATATATATTAATTTGTTGAAAGTAATGTGAGAAATAAACACTATTTCAGGAAGCTTATCCGGTGACTGAGAAGTAAGGGACCAATAAGTAAGTTCAGAGTGCCAAAGTAGCCACACTCAGAGTGAATGTGGATTCTCTGTGAGAAGATGCAGGGAAGAAATCCTAAGAATACAGCTCTACTTAATTTCTCAACATTATGTGAAAAGCTTGATAAAGTGTGCTATAAAATGAGAGATAAGCCTAAAAGAGTTTGCTCCAACTGTTTAAAAGTTGGTGAGAAACAATGACAAGCTCAAGAAAGGCATCCTTGGAAGCCTGACTACAATGAAATGCATCTGACTGGAATTATTGGAAATGAGCAAATGGGCCCTGGGAAATTGCTTTTTTAAAAGTTGAGTTCTGAGTGGGAAGAGTATATTACTAAGGAGTGTAATAGGAAAAGTGCAACT
>WEIU01012615.1:22102-39524 GCA_013389925.1 Aegithalos caudatus | reverse complement strand
TTTTTTTTTTTTTTTCACTCAGAGAGGTAGGTTTTTGCTTTCTGAACCATTTGGACCAAAATGTTGAATTCCTCAGAGTTAGTTTTGGCCACACACTCAATATTCCTTAAGCAGCTTCATTTTCTTTCCTTAAGCAGCTCTGCTCATATGGGCCTGGTGACTCCATCAAACATGTGTTTCCAATATTTTCAGTGGTTCAGTCCAACTTTTAAGAAAATGCACAAAAAAAGGTCTCTAAACCCTTTTTTTTTGTTTGGTATGGTTTAATAAACTTAGGGGTAATAGCCTTATAGACTCTTCAGAAAGAAATCCTGAGGTGTGTGCTTCTTTGCCAGGTCTCACATGTTTCTGCCGTGCTGAGGTAGCATTCTCAGTGTGGTCTTCTGTCAGCACCATGTGCTGTCCTGCAAGTGCACATACCTGCTTCTCAAACCTGTTCCATGTGAAAGAAGATAAACCAGACAAAGAGCTATTTTTTCCTATTTATGCCTTACTAAAATTTAAAGGCTACTAGCCAGTTAAATGGATTTCTTATACACATGTCCTCAATGCTCTGTGTGACCAGTCTGAATCAATGAGATGTGTACTTGCTGAAGGAGTAGCAAAACATGCCTCAGAGCTGACAAAAACAGTCATTTCAGTTTGCCTCTACAAACAGAGCAGTGGCTATTCCCACTATGGCAGAGGTGATGTCCTGTTGATAGTGTCACAGCAGACAGTACCACATGCCAGTGTCATCAGTTTCCTGAGCTACTTATTCTCTCAAGTGCGTTCTGTCATTCATGGGTGTTTAGGAATCAGTCTGTGTCGAACATCACAGTGATGTGTCCCTGTTTGTTACAGAGCAGACAGCCTTTCCTCATCAGAATTAAAACATGCAGCTTGGGAAACTAGTGTAATGCCTAAACTCATCAGTACAGATGTCAGAGAAATTTTGTAACATTTGAGAGCTGCCTAGATTTTTTTGGAATGTCTTAGAGAAAATTGCCAGGCCTTTTACTCAGCTAAGATAATTTTCAAAGCCTTACTCAGAGCTATGTGGACAGTTCAAAAAAAGCAACTAAACCTTTTTATCCTAATGACAAACTCTGCAAAAATGTCAGCAAATTTCCCACCAGATTACAAAGCTGGGAACTTGTCAAGCTTTCTTTGTGCTTGTGAAGAAAGCCCATCCATTGTTTATATGGTTATGGATCAGATGATGAAAGATGCAGCAGTGCACCGGAGGACCTGACTTTCTGAGGCTGCTGATAGCAAGGCTTTTTTCTGTACACTGGGGGTAGCTGTGTGCAGCTCTGTGTATATTTACAGACCTGGAATATAATTTCAACAAATATCAGGATGGTCAGAAAATGAAGGTCCAAAGAGCCGGTGGCAGTTTTTCAGATTCTGCAATGCCAGGTCCCTAAATATGTCCTCTTGAAAATGAGATAGTTCCAGTTACACTATTGTCAGTTTGACAACAGACTTTGTTATGAGACAGATGGTAGCTGTTAAGCATTATAAGACAAACATCCTTATGTGCATCACTTTGGCATGGAATTGAGTGGTTCACTGCTGGTCCCATGGACTTGCCTGTGTGATGTACCAGAACCATATTCACTTGGTTTTTCAGGTCTTGTTCCTGTCCAGCAACATCAATAGCATTGTAGGAAGACCATCTTTAAAGTGATTCTGAATGTGACATATTTTAGAAAAACAGAAAAGGAGTTGTACCGATACATTCCTGCTAAATCTATTCAGATAGAACCTTGAAACTCTCTCTTCTTCAGTGTGTTTGATTGAGCTTCAGTGTACATATGCAGCCTCTGTTCGTCCATCCAAAATTGTAATTTATTTAAATGATTAGAAACTGTTTCCATATTCTGGAGTAGTCAAACATTAGTTACCCACATGGAATCAGGAGGCACTATATAAATGGTGGCAGTTGGTTCTTTCTGGGTGTGCAGTTCAGCTGCCTGCTGCTTGACTCAGCTTAAGTGCCTCTTTGGCTATGTTAACATCATGTTTTGAAGTTGTAAAAGCTTCTTCAGTTTTTTCAAAAGCAGTGAAGGAATTTAGACTCTAAGCTAATGTCCACCTGAATGAGGGGACTCAAACTTCATTGGTTTTGGATCCTGTTTTTCCCTGAGTAAATGCCACTTTTAACTTATAAGACATACTATATATGAGTGATATTAATTAGCACATTATTCTTATCCTGAAAATTAATCTGTTTCTAGGTAATGCAGTGCTTAGGGCAGGCTGGGATTTCTCCTGAAGTAACAAAAATCTGGAAATATCAATAAGCCACGAACAGGACACGGTTCCAAAGGTGCCATGACATGAACCCTCCAATGTTTTTGTGTGCAGAATGACAATGGGACTTTCTCAGATCCTTTTGCCCCCCAGGCAGCAGTGGACTGATGGCTTGACTGACATTTATTTGACTTTGTCCCATGAGTTGACACTGGAAGGAGAATGAGTGCTTGATTTGGCAATCTCAGAAGAGAGGGTAAATCCCTGTGCTTCACTGATACTAATTTGGTGTGCTACTCAAGCCTTGGGAGCTCGGGAGCTGTTTTATCCTTAGCAGCTCAAGAAGTTACATAACTACATCTTTAGCAATTAATTAATGTTAAGTGATGTGATACAGTGGGGAGTTAATTGCCCTGGAAATCTGAAATGCCAAGTTACATCTCTGGAATGCTTCCTCTTGGAAGTATACTTTTCCCCCCCTTAACACAAACACTGACAATCTTGCTGTTAACTAAGAATGCCATGCAGATATTTGTAATATACTACTCCTGGAGATCTTGTGCTTACTTCAGAAAGTTTAAATATATTGGTATGAGTTCCTTACACGTTTCTTAGACGTATCCACAGGTTTGTTGCCTAAACCCATGCTTTTCTCTCCTTCAATGATTGGTGCCCAGTCCAAGAGGATGTATTTCTGGTTTTCTACTTTTGATTACTGCTAACTTACATTGTAGGCCTGTAATAAATTAGCATACCTTTCTCTTTCTTATTGATATTATGGAGGTAACAGTGATTTATCAGAATAGAAGTTTAATACAGGAATTTACTTAAACTTTTTAACAATGCAGAGAGGTAAGGACTGATTTGTCAGGAGGTACAGTAGTGCTTTTCTTAGGATCCTGAGCATGATTACAAAGGGAAAAATTGTCAATCACATCCTCAGACTGTGATTCAGTGGCTTTTGCAGTGACTAGCATTATATGCTACTTTGTTCAAAGAAAGGATATGGGATAATGCAATGGATTCCCCCAGTAGGGAAGTCTAATACTAGGACTACTCTATTAGGAGTTCACTTACACCCTGACCCATAATAGGTTATCTTGTTACTGGTATATATGTCTAGTTTTCAGAAAAAAAAAAAACTAAAAAAAAACTTTTGTAAAATTCTATCGCATTGATATGCATTGAGTTTTTCCCAGTTTTATTTTTCTTGCTGCAAAATCATATTTGGATGGATTAGGCGTGTTACCATCTCAACTGCAGTAGGAAATGTACCAGAATATGTGCTGGGGTTCCGTTCAACGTGTTGGGAATGGTCACGAGACCTGAAGGGGGAAATATGGCTCTTGTATAATTTGAATTTGTTAAAGCACAAAAACATATGCAGCAGTTCCACTTAGTTTCTTGTTATATTGTGCCCATAAAGTACTGAAAGCTGGCAGCTATTCACTTCAAGTGCCGTGCTTGTGTTCTGCTTTTAACTGAGGGTTTTTTCACTTGTGAGTGAGGGAGAGTCCCGTAGCTGCATTCTGCATCCTTCTCCTTGCTATGCAAGATCCTGTTCCTAAGGAACTCTTTGACTCTTCCTCATCCTCACAGGACTGTCAGGACTAACTGAACAATGTCTGAGGTACTGAACTTGTTTGCTTCTACACAGGTTTATTTTTTCCATTTTTCTTATGAAACGACTACTCTGATTTACTAAGGCATCTTTAGGAGTTAGATGCAGACTTTGTGGAATTTGAATGGTATTTATTTATAGAAGACATACTTTATACTACATACCTGTCTGTATAAGCAGAGTGCAGTTTAGAGATCCTACTGTACTGAAATGATTGCACCCAATTATACTGAGTTTCTTCATGACATTACAATCTGACAAATAAACTAATTTAAGAAAATTATTTTCTCTTGTTCTGCCAATGGTAGCACTAATGTGTTGACATTTATTTGTAAACCCTAAGAACACATCTTTATTTTATTGTCATTGTAGTGGTATAAGTGAGCTGTAGGATCAATTAAGTTAGTTAGCTTGTCTTTTAAAAATACAGCCTGAAATCAGTGATCTCATATTCTTAGTTTGTAAATAAAATACACGGATTTCATTTTTTAAAGACAGCTTTTGCGAGCTCACTGGAACTCTTAAGATTAGCAAGGATTTTCTGCATTTTTCATGCATTTTATGTGGAATAAATTCTGCATGACTGTAGATTATTTCCATAGTTTACAGTAGATGATTATTAAATGAAAAAGGAAGCTTGTTGACATTAATGTTTAACATTGTTAGTATTCACTGCTGAAGTTTTTAAAATACATTGTGTACAGATAGAGACTACAGTGGGTGTGATAGATGAAAAGAGTTAACTTTTGCGTGGCCTCAGCAGTTCTCATCTATGATCTCAAAATGGGTCAGCCTGTTCTGTAACAGCTGCTGAATTGCTGCAACCTGCAGGCTGGAGTACTGAGAGAGCATAGGTGCTGGTTTATTTGAATTTACCAGGTTGTCCCCTGTGGTAGCTCAGTGGATACGTCATGAGCCACTGAATGGTTCCTGCAGTGAGGGCAAGGGTTCCTGGGAAAGAGATTGGTCGGCTGCTGGTTAGACACCACTAAACACTCCTGTGGAAATCTGTTCCTTCTCAAAAGTCAGAGCTGGTCACCTAGCCAAGAACCCAGGAAATCAGCTCTTCTTCCCCAGGGGATGCACAGAAATCCATCTGGATCATTCACTGGTCTATGTCTGTGTGGGCCCCTGCGCTGCTGTGAGAGGGAATTTGATCTCATGTTATTGCATCCTCGTCTTAAGAATATACCTAAAGATAATTGTGAGGTAGTCCAAGATTCAGCATTAGTCTAATTACAGTAACTGATCCCCAAATTAATTTTGGTAATGGTTGTCATATGTGAAATGCAGATAGCTTGATAACGTGGTGACATGCATTACCTTTTAAAATTGCTGTGAAAAGTTGCTAACTACTGCTGCTTATAACAATCTGCCCTACTCCTATCCTATGAATGACATAACATGGTAACACATGATTAAATCTTTAGGGATTGCCTATTTAAGTCAGTGTGAAGTTTTTTCAACTATTACTTTCAAAACTTTATTGAATGGAAATATACAAAATGCAAAGAAATGAACACTGCAGATATGTAACTATGCCAGAATTATATCTAACAATTATTGTATCATTAATTGCATTTTTAAGCAATTATATGCTTTATAATACATTAGAAGCCTTGGTTTTCTACCAAAGAAATTATTCTCAAATAATTAGTCTCAAATAAGCATTTGTCTGCATATATAGTTAAGTTCCTAACCTTTTTGATTTTTTTTATTACAAGCTGGTCCATGGCCCTCTAAACTGGCAATTTATAAAATTTTACCACCACTATTGATGAAGATATATCTACTTTTAAAATTCTTTGCAGTAATTCATGCAGTAAGAACCTGCATGTCTTGTTTTCCACTAAGCATGTTCTAGGATCCAGAGGTCTAGAATGAGCTGAAACTGGTGGATCACAAATAAGAGCAAGTTGGCAGGAATCAAAGGAAAATTTTCTCTTTCTGCTATCCTGTTTCTGGTACGGCTGGATAATGGCTTTACGTATGACACATATAATTTTTTCAGAAGAACTAACATGATTTAAAAAACTGTAGCAATGACAGTTTTTAAATTTACATACATAATGTAAATTTGAGCTTTATGCTGGGAATGCTGCTGTGAAGTAGACTAAGTGTGATTTTCTGTGACAATCTAACTGTGTTAGAATTTTAGACTAGATGACTCAAAGCTGCCCTGCTAAAAATAAAGCAGGTTTCTGTTTTAAAATCTGAGCTGTACACACAAATTCAGAATAAATATGCAAATAGAAAAAAACCCCAGGCTTCTGTCTGTGAGATTTTTTTAATAGTATTTTATTTAACTCTTATATACAGTTCAATAATTTGAAGATACAGAGAATTAATATACTTACAAGAATAGGTAAATGTGACCTGGTCATCAGAAGCTACATTTCCAAGAGACCCTGTGTCAATAGCCTAATATTTTTCTTGCAAATAAGAGAAGCTCTATGGAGCAATTAGTGAGGCACCACAAGCTTGACATCCAGGTTTGCTTTTGTTAAATATTGTGGCCAAGTTAAATTTTAGAATCAATATAAAGATAAGTAATTAAATTCCAAAGCAGCTTTCCTTACAAAATGGATGGTGTGGCATGCTTTATGACCCACATTTAGGTATAGGGGTTGAGTATGTTCCAAGTCAAGCAAGTGATGACATGTGTGAGATGATTGTTTTTTAACTGCAACATGATGGAATGAATTGGCATTTTGGGTTCTCTGATTTTCTTTTACTCTTGTTTTTTAATGTTGTAATTTTTCCTATTCATTTTTTCAGACATATTGATAAATTATTTTGTTAGTCATATCAAGATGACTTTTAGTTATTCTTTCTTCTTTTCTAGAAGGTTTAGAAGGAGGGAAAGAATTTGACCATCATTTGACCTGGGTTATTGTCATATTTTTCTTACTTAATTAGCATTGTGAAAAGTGTCATTTTTAAGATGCTTTTGGACAGCTGTAAGCAGGCTTTTGCCTATTAAAATACAAATATGTTCAAAGACACAAAAAAGGCATAGTTTGTATTTTTTTCTAACTCATGCTTTGAACTACTCTCTGACCACTGACATTGAAGTTCTCTTTTATAATGTGTCTGGCTTAATAAGAAGTGACCTCTTCCACTTTCCACGATCTCTTTCCTTGTCTTTTTAATTTTGTTGTGAGCATGCAAACAGCACCAAATATTCCCAGTTCTAAAGGTATAATTTAAAATTATATGAGTGAGGCAGCTGAAATAAAAAAAAGTTTTAAAATAAATCCCAACCTATTCTGTTCTTTATAGGGCTTTTTGATGGTTTTGCTTTGTAGTCTAGGGGCTTGAAATGGCTTCTGACACTAGAGAAATTCTGTGCAATTTCCTCTTCACCCTAAGATCTCTGCAAGTGTTTTCTTTGGATTTGTTCTCTAATACAAGCTCACTGAACCTCTTAGGAGTCTGTAATCTTCCCTTGTTCATCTGAAGAAGGGAGCATCCCTTTTTCCAAGGTAGCCACTCTAGGTTATTGTCAGCAAAGTAGAAATACCTCTCCTCTTACAATAGTGGTACCCAGACTGCAGTCTGGGCAAGATGTCATTACTAGGAAGTTTTCTTTGTATTTTGATGGTCTGCTTAAGGAAGAGCTGATGGCTCTTTGAATAGTACTCGGTACTTTGTTAGTACAGAATTTGTGTCAGGTTCTGCTTATTCTGCCAACAGGCAGCAGTCTCCACTGTCCTTATGGAAAGAGTACCTTATAAACAGTTGCAAAATGTTTCTTTTTTGCCTTGGTTTTGGAGTATGCTTGGGAATGTCGTGGCCAGACATAGGATCCAGCCTGTAATACAGAGTTATGTTTGAAGTGCGTCTCTTTCAAGGAGAGTGCTTTTTTTATTTTTTTTCATTTTTTTAAAAGATATGTAGCATACAAGTATGAAATATAATTTAGATGTAAGGGAGGATTAAAAAGAAAAGCACTTGATGCTTCTGTATCTTTCTCATTGCATGATAGCTTTTCACTTCTGAGAAGGTTGTTTTAGAAGAAGATGTCCATCTTGTGCCATTCTTGTGGAACTATTCCAATTGTCCCTTTCATTAGTTTGGCTTTGGATGTGAGTAAGCTTTCACTTTAACAGAGCTAATATTAGGGTTGTAATCAGAGGAGTAATAAGAGATGGAAACAACTTTTCCACAGTCATGTTCATTATTTGTTTGTCTTACAGGATCCTAATGCTGTTGCTACTGTCAGTAGCAGTAAGTTTGGTAATGCCATAATATGGGAAGTGACATCTTTGTTGCATGGGCTGTCTTGTACAGAGACTTAGTTTTTCTTCTCCATGGTAGTTTGAACTCACATGAAACCCTAGAAGGTTATCGAATATTGCCAGTATGCAGACATGAAATATTGTTTATTTCCTTTAAGTCAGGGCAGGGAGCACCAAAGGCTTCTGAAGAATACAAACATAAATTAAAATTAATATATTTGGACTGAACTTGGTGTAGAACTGATACCAATGGAAAGATGAAACCTTTGCTAGAAGTCAGTGCTTCAAATGTTTCACTTCCTTAAAAATTACACGCAGCTTAAGATCTTCAGTCTAGGACAGAGCTTTCAAAATTTTCTTTTTATTGTCTACAAGTCTGTGCTGTTACTGTGACATACAGATCTTAGGTTTGAGACTTGTATGCTTGTTACTCTAACTAACAATCATATACCTTGAAAAGACCTAAAGGCTTAAAAGAATGCTTTCTGGTCCAGAACATGGCATCTTAAGGTTCAGCTGAAAGTTTCAGTTCCAAGCTGCAGTTTTGCCCACTATTACATTACTGAAACTGGCCACAGAGCATGGTGCTAAATATCAAAGCTTACAGCTCTATCTCTCCCATGATTACAACTGGAAATAAATCTGGAAATAACTAATCAAATTTAGAGACAGAAGGAAGTAATTTATTAGGCATGAACTCTAATGTATGCATCCTAACAGAGGCCAAACAAGACAAGTCCGTGTAAAGCAATATATTTTATGAGAATTTTATATAGTTTTGAAACATGGCCTAGACTTTTTTCTGATGATCAGAAATTTTCCTGCAAAGGAAACTTTGTGACCTCAGATCTTCTGAACCACCTGAATGTTTTCAGTGGTAACTGAAATCCAGGTAACTGTTCACTCTTTCCAGGTAACTATTCACTATTAACTATTCATGATAACAACCATTTTTATTTAATGCTTTCTAATGGAGTAAAATAACTACAGATGCAAAAAAAAAACCAGATAAACATAGTAAGTGTCCAGACAAGACTGGAAGGTAGCTAAGGGGAAAGTAAAGACTTTTGGGTTTGGTTTGTTTGGGGTTTTTTGTCTTTGAGTTTTTGTTGTTCTACCTTTAGAAATATTTAGCTCTGTGGTTGGGCTAGAAGGTAAAAGTATTTGTTTCTGGGCAAGTGGAGCATCATTTGGTAGAATGCTACCAGGCAGTTTTATTTCACCTACTTTCTCTTTGACCTTTTAGAGTCTCGTTCTATACCTGTCTCTCAGTATATTAAGTTGCATGTACACCCATCAATTTCTCATGAAGGTGATTGCAGGAGTGGAAGTACTAGATGAGAAAAGTCAGCTTGTCTGTAGAAATAACCTCTCTTTCAAACACTTCCAATAACAACTTAGAAATAAAAAGATTTACAGTTGGAATTGATCCACAATACTGTAAAATTTCTCAAAAATGTGCCTGGGCTCAGCTTTCTCCTTACTGACATTGTGGTACTAGAGCAGAATTATTTAATCATAGTAGCAGCTTAACTTGCATATACTCATATGTTTAGGTAGTTTGGATAATGAAGCAAAGTAAATGGATGTTTTTGTTCAAATATGTTGCTTTCTTCACTTTCAAGACATGATGTTTCTTTAATAGGAAATAAAATACCTTCTGAGCACAAGTAACAGCTTTTCAGTGTGTACTGACTTCCTGTCCTCAGTGCAGTGTGTGTCTAGGTGTTGTAACAATTTCATATCTCTGATTGATCTTCTTTGTGGCATGTAGTGCATTACCTAGACAACATGCAGGTAAGGTGAGGAATCCTGCTAGCATACCTTTGGGTCTGTTGGTAAACCCAGGGTTTTAATTCCTGTTCCAACTTGTTTGAGTCTTGGGCTTTTTATGGTATAATATTTTCTTTGTGTAAGTTGAAAATCCCATCTTCTATATGACAAAATAATTTAGGGATCTATTAAATCTCTAATTTGAAAAGTGATATATTGGTGATTATATGGGTAAACTGGTTTTGAAGCAGTGCTTTTGAATTACAGCAAGGCAGAGTCTGTAGACACTCTTAAATTTCCACTGAGACAAATAAAAAGAATTTTTTTTTTCAGGACACAAAAAAAGTATTATATCAATAATTTAAGTACTTGTTTTTATCTAACAAATAGAAAATGATTGGTTTACAAATCTGTTTTGTAAGAATAAATGAGTTGCTATGTACCTGCTCTCAAGTCTTCCCTTGTTCCTGTGAATTTCAGGAAGTATCACCTCGTTCTTCAGAGGGCCGTTGTTTTAGGATTGTACTTCAGATAAAAATGAATAAACTGTAAAACCCCATGCCAAAATATGAGCCACCTTGATAAGATATGGATTTATTTGTATTACTCCAGTCTTTTGTGAGGGAGGTAATCCTAGTGTCTGCAGATATTACACTTCTGCTAGTGCAATGTAACTTAATGTAATTAATGTCAGGGTAAGCTTTTTTAGTTCTGGAGCTTTGGGGTTTTTTCTTAAAAAAGTGTTGAGCCAGCATGGTGATAAAACTGAAATGAAGGAGAGGTTAGTATTTAAATATCTCATTTGGAAAATGAACTGGAACATAAAGTTTAAAATATCATCTAGCAAATAATCACAATTAATTACGAAGTTAGTTTTACTTCAAAAGTACTTTTTTGACATTTCAGGTAGGTTTTTCTGTATTTCAGTCTTTTTAATTTCGGCATTGCAAGTAATGGATCTTCAAAGTTGAGAACTTAGAAATTGACACATACAACGTTTAATTCTATAGAGAACTGTAATCCCATTAGTCCTCTCTCTGCATTTCTCAGGATTTCCTAGCAGTATAAAACACAGTATTTCCCTGCTGGATGTAGAAATCATGAATGTATTCACACACAGAAATACCTAGTGATGGTATTTACTAGAGGAAGACTGCTATCTCTGTGAGTTTAAGAAATAAAATATAGAGAAGCTTTTTCTTTTCCTCTGTCAGAAAATGAAGTTTCACTGGTGTTTTGTGACGCTTCACACTCTCAGCTATGCCTTTGTCAGTGAATACTTTCCTTCCTATGAAATGCCAAAAGATTTTCAAGAGCCAGCTTTTTAAGAGCCTTTACCGATTGAGCCAAATCTGATAGGGTAAGAAAGAAATTGATAGAAGATAGAATTGATAGAAGTATAAAGAAATATTGGACATGAGCTGCCAATGTGCACTTGCAGCCCAGAAAGCCAACAGCGCCCTCTGCTCTTGTGAGGCCCCACCTGGGGGGCTGCATCCAGAGGAAGCCATGAAGATGTTCAGAGGGAGGAAAACCTCTCCTGTGAAGAAAGGCTGAGAGAGTTGGGTTTGTTCAGTCTGGAGAAGAGAAGGCACCATGCAGACCTTGTTGTGGCCTTTCAGTACTTAAAGGAGGCTTGTAAGAAAGAAAGGGACAAGTTTTTTAGCAGGCCAGGTAGTGACAGGACAAGGAATAATGTGTTTAAACTAAAGGGTGGCAGATTTCAGATAGGAAAGATATAAGATACTAGATATAAGGAAGAACATTTTTAGAATGATGGAATGAAACTCTCAGTGGTGGGTGCTCCATTCCTGGAAACATTTCAGGTCAAGTTGCACTGGGCTGTGGGCAACCTGATCTACTTCAAGATGTGTCTGGTCGTTGGAGGGGGATTGGACCTTTAAAAGTCCCATCCAACCTAAACCGTTCTATGACAAACAGTAATCAGTCCAAGCAATACTGGAGTAGTCCCTGCAGTCACTGGGATACAAGAAACCCTTATTCAGAATGTCCTTTGCCATTTCTCAACACCATAATTAGATGATCTGCAGTAAAACTCTTGGATGTGCTCAGGTCTGTCTCTCTGAGGAGGAGATGCATTTTCATCATAAGCAGTCTTGACAAAAGTCTTGTCAAAGAAAGACACCCTTCTGCACAATTAATGAAATTCCAGTCTACTGGGTTCATGATCCACCTAATTTAAAACCAAGTGAGAAGAGGGTGTTTAACAGCAGGGAACAATACAAGTGGCTATTGGCATTCCATGGAACTTGAGTTAACGTCTAACAGTAACTGAGTGCCAAAAATGGTCTGGACTCACAGATGGAGGGTACATGGTGAAGTGTAATTTAATATGAATCTAGCAGAAAGGCTGGAAGCAAGGGGATATAAAAATTTCACTTTCCTTAGGTTGGTATTATTGTCTGAGAGATAGAAAGTGAAACACACTGCAACATTTTCTTCTTTTCAGTACTTTCAAAACATCTTTACTGAAATGAATAAAGGTCTAAATTCTCTTGTTATCTTTAAATGTTAAAATTATGTTTAGATTAAGTCAGATTAATTATACTTAATTCGGATAAGTTCAAATTCACTTCACAAGTCTGTGAACTGCATTACAGTAGCCTTGCTAGAATTAGTAAAAATTGTTACAATTGTTTTGCATTCTTTATTTCAAAAGAAATTGCAGAAGCATTTGAATATATGCTGTGAACTGCTTTTGAAGCAATATGCACTGTTCAGAATATTTAAATAACTAATGAGTCCATTTATAATAAATCTTTCATACTTTGAAAGAGTATTCAAGATGAAGCCTGATAAAAAGGAAAGGCTTTTGTGTTGTAATCTCATATTTCATCATACTTTTTGGAACTTGCATGCTACTAAAAGGATGTTTTAAATTAAAAGTAATGTTTGTGGTTGCTTGAAAGTTCTTAGAAAAAAACTTCTTGGATGTTAACAAAAATGGGTTCCTGTTGGCATTTACTATTTCATGCATGCTAAGTCAAGAGTGTAGTATCTAAATATGCTACAGGGATTTATTAAAATTACATGGTTATTTCCTAGCCAAAACTTGAAATTATCTGCTAACTTTTTTCTGTAATGTAGTGCTTAAAAATATGTACAATTTAACAGGAGTTAAAATTGTAGATGGTTTCCAACCATTAAAATAATTCCCATTTGGTTGCAAATTCCATTGCAATTAGAAAAGGCCATAACAGTTTTTAGTTTTATTTAAGACATAGAAGAATAGATTTAATTTCCAAAAGTGCTGTGTATCAGCAACTCTGAAGTATTTTAAATTCTAGCCAGAAGCATAACATAATTGATATTTATATTATTGGGTATGGCAGCATTCTCAGGGCTGTCATTTTGCTTGTAATTTTCTCCTTGCTTGTAAAATTGTCTTCTTTATTATTTGCACTTTATTCTTAATCAGTTTTGCTAATGTAATAAAAACATTGAAATGTTATTATATGATTAGCAATTTTCCACTATATTAATCCAGCATTACATTATACTGTGTGATGACAATAATGATTTTTAATGTGGTAATGAGAGAGAGTTATTAACATGTCCCAGTATTTAATAGTTGCTTAATTGCAAGATGGAAAAATATTTTAAGTTACCATAATCAGCTGTATTAGTGGCGAGAATTGTGAAATGGTGGGGTCTGGAACAGAAAAATTAAAAGATATATGTTGAATGGAACACTTTCTCCACTACTATAAAGCTATTTTGGTTTTTTGCTTGTTTTCAGGAGTTGTAGTTATTAATAGGATTTTTCCACACATATTAAACTCAATATTAATACTGACAAATAGAGGAAGGCTTGCAGATTTAATGTATGTTTACCAGTGTATATTAAATGGGTGTGCAATACACTTCTTTTAATGAGGAAGGTGAAAAGTCTGTGGTTTCCAGCTGGGAAGGTGATTTAAAGCCTCTCCTAGTTGAGACAGTGCACTAAGTCACTAGATTGAGTGGACTCTTATGTTCATTAAACAATTTTAAAAGTATTGGGAGTACTTGAAAATTCAGAAGTCCAAATGGAACTTCTGGCCTTTTTTGTGTATATGTGTATGCATGGAGCAGGCAGGTTTTCCTGTATTTGTGTCTGGGTGTTTGTACAGAAGTGTTGCAAATACCTTATTTTGAAGAGTTTTTTAATTACGCCAGGCAACAGAATTTATTCTGTTTTTATTTAAAACATTTTAAAGATTCACAAAAATTACTTCCCACTTGATTTTGAGAGTTTTGTAGATAACTTGAAAAACTGTTGGGAAATAGTAAAAAAGAAGAAAATAATTACACTTAGTGGGGGAAACAAGTGTATTTTCAAACCTAAAGGTATTATAAACCTGTATGTGTGCTGACAAATATGCTTACAGAAAGTCTTGTTACAACAGCATCATTTTAAGCTTCAGATGGAAAACACACGGTAGAAGTGGAAAATACGTAGCCCTATGGAATATTATCATCAGTCATACAGCTACTACAGGGAAATCCAGCACTTGTCCAATGCTGGGTGTTACATTTGTTCTAGAAATTTAATTTCCTGACAAGTCCCTCCAATACAGTGCATATAGCATAAGAACAGGAGCAAAGTTACCTTTTAAAAACTAAAAATACTATCCTACAGCATTCTTAGATGTAAATTGTCCAGCAGGAAATGTGAGCTGTTTACCTCATATCCTTTTCAAATCAACAATTTAGTTTATGAGGTAGCGTTAATGACATATTAAAAAATTACTTCTAATGGTTCCACTGGAGTGACTTGCATTTTATTATCCAATAAAACCAGTGAGGCTTCTGTCAGGATTCTTATAACTGAGGATTTTGCATAATACAGCTGTCACTTGAAGCCAGTATTTATGGATGTGAGTGCAGTCCCGTAATAACCAAAGGATAAGCTTTCACTAATTTTGCATCTGCTACAATTAAGAGATAGATTTAGATTCACTTTATGTAGCATGCTGTAAACCAGATTCTATGAATGAAGCTGAAATGTTTAGCCTGCTTTTATTACATGTTTAAATAGCATAAGGAATTGACATTTCAATACCCATCCCTCTAAATATGTATATTGTTCTCAGTGGTTAATTTAAATGCACTTCTTTGTCTCAGTGATTTGCTTCTAGCAGAAGTATTGTGTTCTCTTCAGTTTTTCTGTGTAAAACTCAGTGAAAACTTGCTCATATTTCAAATTTTCTTTTTGAAAAGAAACAAATATAAACAAAAACATTGCAAATGTCAGCATTGCTTTAATCACTTTTGTGTATTAACTGGTTTTTAATCCACAAATTTCTACCAGCTTGTCACTGCATTTTATTGGAAGAAGAAGTTGGTCATACCTGCTTCAAAATTTTTTTACGTGGTACACTACAGTTCTACATTGAAGGAAATATTTCTGGTTATGGTTGAAATTCTATGGTGAGATCAGACAGTCTGGAATCCCAGACCAATGCAGGTTTTCCTCTCTCAAGGACATGAATAATAATATTGGTATAATGGTACCTCTAAGCCCCTACTTCTTAAACACCTACTTTCTATTATGTATAATATGGGTTACTGAAAATCCTGTTAAAATAGCACTCTATCTTTTCATCAAGTTTTATATTATTTCAGGACCTATGTTAGATGAAAAGACTTAAAGCAACAGCAGAAGTGAGATTTGATGTTTAGATGCTGCACTGACTGTTGCGGTACAAAAGTTGGGAGCATGACTTTTGCTGCTTGTGGTGTTGTGTTTCAGTAATGCATACTTGCTTCTGCTTTGCAGCTTTCTGTTGCCCATCTGTAGAGTTAGATATGATTCCCATGGTGTTTAATTCCTAGTTACTAAACCAGAAGTTCTACCAGATGAGCTCACTAACAGAATAAATGCTTATGAAGGTGCATTGCAAAAGCATTTGCTACCTAATCATATGGGGTTTTGTTTGTCACCTTGCCACCCCTTTCAGGTGTTCCTTTGTTGGGCCAGATTAAATATGGAATGCTATCTGTAGCTGAATTTATCTTTAAGGTAACTATTGATGAATTTTTATTTTCTTCAAATCTTCCTGTCCATTTTTCATTTCCAGATGAAAAAATTTGCAATACTTTTCTTTTGGGTATTAGGGAGAAGTTAATGTGTGAAAATCTACACACAATTAAAGAAAGGGATATTAACCAAGTTTTATAATAGTATTCATAACTTTCACCTTAACTTTTTGCCTTCTGCGTCATAAGTGACAACTGTGCAGATTTTTGGATGATCCTACAGCAGTGTTCTTTTTCCTTTTTGGTGGTTGGATTGTTCTTCTGCACTGTGATATTGTTACATGTGGGTGGACACCTTTTCTCAGATCTCATGGATAAGAAATGAGGACGTTTAAAAATAGGTTTTCCCCTCATGTCAAGGAATGATGCTTGAAACTCAACATCTTAATGAATGGTTAAGAATACTTTATTATTTTTCTGAAATATTTTCAGATACTCATACATCTCCTTTTGTCTCTGCAAGTACCTTAAACATTAGCTTGTACATTAAGTTGATTTTACAGGAAAAGGAGTATGTTCTGTTACTGTATCATTATTTCTCTTCTTGCCACTTATTTCAACTTTTCTCCCTGTTTGTCAAAAAACCCCAAACGAAGCAATGAACCCCAAACAACCCCCAAAGGACCTTTTATTCAAGTATCTCCCAAACAACTTGACTACTTCAGTGCTTAGGCCTGTTGTTGGTTTGATGGTTCTACATTTACCTGCGCTTTACCTTTCTCCTGTCTTGGGGTATTTGGGTTTTTTTCTTCAGTGGTGATCATGTGTATTAACAAGCAGGCCATCTGCTCTCTCAAAGTTTTCTTCCCAGTCTAGTATCTATCTCTTGAAGAAAACTTTGAATTTATCCCTTTTAATGTAATTTCTTAGAAAGTCTCTGATTATCTTCTGTGCTGGTGCATTCAGAATGGATTCTGGAAGAGGGAGTAGCTTTATGTTACTAAAACTATAAAAAGTGTCTGCTTGATTTTTTTTCTCAACTGCAGTATTTGCATTAAAATGTTCTTAACTTGTCTTTTAGAGTGCCTATGACCTCATCTGGCACGGGATATTTTAATTTTTTTTTAAATTTTATATTGTTGCCAGTGAGAGAGGACTATTCCCAGCTGTCCTATTTACTTCTAAAGGTTCACACATAGTTTCATTCTGTGAGTTAATCTGTGAACTGCCTCAGGACCCTTGAAAGAACTGTACTAAAATTATCTTTTGACAGAGACCATTTCCTACTTCACGTCATTTATTTCTGATTGTTCTCTTCTGGGTTTTGTGTATTGCATTTGTGATGTGACGCTCTACACAGCTGGTGGTCATTTGTCTTCTCATCTATATTGATCTCCTTGGCTGTGTCAAGCAGCTTTCAGTCTGTTCCTCCACAACCAGAAGGTCAACAAAATGCATGCTATAACTGTTCATTTGTTCTGAGGTGAAAAATAATGCCGTACTTTAGGCAGAGAACTGCATTGATTATAGAATTCTTATCTTTTCTGTTAGTGTTCTCTATTAATAA
>WEIU01012615.1:1917-22093 GCA_013389925.1 Aegithalos caudatus | reverse complement strand
TTAATAAAAGAAATACCAAACCTGATAATTTTAATAGTCAGTTGCTACCCTTTAAATTACAGGTATGTAATCTTTCCTTTGGACAAATCCATACAGCCATCAGAACAATAGCAGTGTGCAAATTATGGCTTTTGCAGGAAATCAAGCGGGGAGTATGCAAGTCTCTGTGGTTTCTTTCTATATCCATCTTTGCAATAACAATGTCTCTGCTCATTTTCACAATCCTTAATTGTCATTCAGAGTATCCCATTTAAGTTCAATTATATGCTCTTAAGGGGAAGGAACCCTGTTAATGTTTATCTGTAAAGCCCTGTGTTCATTTATAGCACTCTGTACGTAGTGATCAATTTTCTTTTTTGCTAAGCATTCTGGTTTGTACTAAATCCATTTTAGCAGGCAGTAATTTTTCAACACCAATCTTTCTCAGTGTGTGTTATTGGTAGCTCAGTGAAAAACTACAACAGTGGCACGCAGTTTTTACTTTCTTTTTATCAATTTGTTTCTTAACTAACATTTTCGAAAGTAGTAAAATTACATATTATTTAAGAACATTGCATACAGGTTAGGGTAAATCTTATTTCTTCTATTTTTCCAAGACCTGTGTTTTTCATGTGCCAATTAAGAAAAAAACCCAGTAGGGATATCTGTTTATGCATGCAGGAAAGCGGTCTTATTTTCTTCTAAGACGGCCATATTCCAGATCACAGTGATTAAGTACATTATATATAATGTCTTCATTTTGTTTTTAGAGTACTTTTGTCTTAAACAGACTTGGAAACAGATTAGAAATGCAGAGAATGACTGATAAAAATGTGTTCTTCATGTAGTTACAGTAGAGAAGGAACTGAAGAGAGCATAACATCATGTGTGTCTCTTTGCACTGAATATTATAACATGAAGAATAGGAGCCCCACAACGCTACTAAAAGAGAAACTGTGGTTTTAACACTGTGCATTTGCCCAGGAGCTAGCTCTGAAGATTATTAAAACATAAATTATTTTTACAGTATTAGTTCTGCTTACGGTTACCTGATCTCACAGAAAATTATTCAAATACAGTTTTATTGGACCTTCTGATTTCAGTTCTTGAACTAAGTAAAAAAGGAATTTAGATTCATCAAAGACCGAAGCCAAATTTGCCACTTTTTTGAGTGTTTTTGACTTTGCAGAGAATACTGACCACTTGTTTTGGAGTTTTGAGTAATAATAATTTATTATTTTTTATAATTTAAAAGAGTAAGACAATGTGGCATATCCCAGAAATCTTCATACTGCACATATTTGCTTAAGATGTAGGTAAGTACGTGAAAAGGCCTGAGGAGTCATGGAGATGCACATTTCCTGGGAACTGACCAACAGGCAGAGCCTGATGACCACTTCCTGGCTTCCCTTTGCTTTTTCTTGGGGTCTTTGCAAACTCTTCCTGAAGTACCATTCTTAACATATCTGGGGCTTTTTGTTTGGTAGATCTTTTAGCCTTCACACAAGTGTACAAGGGCATATCTGCCATCCAGCTCTTCCCATCTTCAGTTTTGACTACGGTCTTCTGAACCATTTAGGTGTTTGTGGAACTGAATAAATGTCTGAAGTCTTATTTGGAATTCTAGATGTATTTTGAATATGAAATGACTCTTGCATGCCTCTATACCCCCACTCTCCAACAGTAAAGCTGGAAGAACCATAACTATTTAAATGAGAATCGAATTTTGTGATGCCAGTTCTTTAAATCCTCTCTCTTTCTGGCTAATGGGAGACTGATACAGCCAGTCTCAGTTGTGTCAGAGAATATAATTTTTTATACTGTAGATGAGAACAGGAGCTTCCCATTAAAGATTTAAGGTTCTCTTGTGGTTAAATGGTCACACAGAAACCCTTGGAGCCACTGAATGAGCCTTGCTTTCAGTGTTGACATTCAGTATTTTATCTCCAATCAATGTCAATAGATGTAGGAGTTATCTAATACTATTGAACATGGCAGCCACTATATTCAATACTGAACTTCAGTTATTTAGGCATGCAGACTTCAAAATTTTTATGAGTGTGGATTCACACTGTAGAAATCTTGACAGAATCTATTTCTAGCAAAATGAAACATTTTTAAAATTGAAGTTGCTTCCTTCTTTTAGGATTGAAAATGAGGCTACAAAGAATTTGTTACAGAGATGAAATATTGCTAGACAGAATAACTGACAGTTTCTAAATGTTTGGTGTCAAAAAAAGACATTTCTGGTGTTATCAGTTCAAGTGAAATATAGTTGTCCCATGGCTTCTTAACAGTTAAATATAACCCTTTATCCTCAAGGTAGTTTTTTTTCCCTTGTCTTGCAGGATGTTTTTTCTTATAGTTATTATATATATTTGCTTTTCTGACGTATTTCCGTGCAGGATATTGCCAAATTAATTACTTGGCAGAACTAATACTCTGATTTAGCAAAAATGAGTAACACATCATCTGTAACGACAGTACCCACCTATTCTCCTTGAAAAAATATGTAATGGTAGATACCTCAGTATTTTTTCAAGTATTTTTATCAATGTTTTAAATTCAGAAATAATCTGTCATTGTCGCAACAGCCATTTCAGAAAGTGCTTGATTGCTTGTGTTTTATGCAAGTGTGACGAGTAGGGAAGGGGAATTGTTTTGTGTTGTGTTTTCATTTTGTGAGATCAGGGACTAATAAAGTAGTACCTTCAGATTTTTATTTAACTCTACAGTAGTCCTTTTACACTGTTTGAACTAAGTTGACTTTTAAAAGCTGATAAAGAGCATATGTTGAATGCCAGCGTAGGTCAAATGTGTAAGAAAATCCTGCCATTTCAAAATAATTACAATGTGATTTTGTGTATTGTGTGGACAGCTGCTGTTTGCAAGAGAGGAAATTTAGTGATAACAGTTAAAAATTGCCAAATGAGAAGGCAGGATAACTCCACAAACTGCTGTGTTTGTATGCACTGCAGTAGAAGACGGTTTTAAAATGAGGTCTGCAGATATTTGTTTTCTTGTGTATGCAAAACATTTGCTAATGACTAGTAGTTATTATTCCATGCCATAAATTGTTTGATACTTCCTTATTACAGTCATACACTAGATGGATGACTTGCTAATCTGTTCAAAAAAAAACCAAAAAAACCCAAACAAAACAAAACAACCCTCAACTTATGAGGGTTTTAAATGTTTATTCAGAAGTTTGTTTAATTGCTTGCTGCAATTAACTGTTCAGAAGTTATGATATGCCATTGTTAGTGGGGCACTGAAGATGCTTTGGAGTGGAATAGATTCAAGAAAAGATAGGCTTCTTACATACAGTGATCTTGAGACCCAGAAGTCAAGGCAAGGTGACATAACCTCTTTGAAATGTTTCAATTTTTGCAGGTTTATATTTGAAAATTAGCATCTCCTAGCTGGTGCTTATTTGTTCAGGGTTTTATCTTTAATTGCAGAAATCATTCTCAATGTAGGCATTTTAGAAATCCTAATAGAAATTTTGCACTTCGATGTTTGGGGAAAGTTGATCTTTTTGCGGGGGGAATTGGGGGGAGTTGGGAATGGGAAGTTGGTTGGTTTTGGTTTCTTCCATTATCATTTTCACTTCTCAAGGTGTGTTAATTAAAAAGTTTCTAAGGTAAAAATGTAAAACCTCAGGTACTTTCAGTGTACCTTCACTGCAGAAGCTCAGATGGTTTTCAGTTCACGGTCCATTTATAGAGGCCATACTTCATCATTTGAGAGTGTTATGAGAGAAGCTGTCAAAAACCTTGCTGAAGTCAAGATAAACAACACCCTTTGCATTCCCTTCATTCACTGACCTAGTAATCTCACTGTAGAAAGATGTATCATCCAAAGTCTAAAATCCTTGTCATACTTTTTTTATTAAGTTACACAAAGCGAGAGTATTTTAGGATCCATATATACCTTTGTTCTTATCATCTTGCTGTTCTATTCAATTTTTTTTCTTCTGTTCTGAAAACAGTGATCATATTCGTTCTGGTTGTGGTCATGACAGGGATGCTTAAAACAGACTTAATGCTTCACTCTTTTTACTGGAAATGCCCCCTTTTTTTTTTNTTTTTTTTTTTTTTGTTTGTTTGTTTGTTTGTTTGTTTGTTTCTTTACTTACTGTAATTTCAGAAATAGTGTCTTTTAAGGCAGGTTCTCTAAGGTTGTGGTCAATTATTATGTCCAGATCTTTCTCCAAAAAATAAACTTATATACTTACTGGGCATTTAGCATGTGAGCTTGCATTCCATGTGAAAACATTTCATATCATTTTATTTTCACTGTTTAATAGGCCTTCAAGTTATTTTGTTCTTCTGTAAGGTTTTCTGATTTTCTTCTCTATTGAGATTCTTTGTAAGCAAATCTCATTTGCACTGTTCTGGGGTGTCTCATTAGTGTTTTGTAAGATGTGTCCTAGGGCTGATCCTGGAGGAGCTACAGCATTAACTTGCTTGAAGCCTCACGATTTCAGCATAACTCTTTGCCTGTTAGTTCCTGAGGTTTGTGTACTACCAGTTTCCATTTCTGCAGCTTCATTAATTCTTCCCTCTACAGCATTAAGTCAAATTCTTCAGTCAAGCCCAGATTTATTAAATATCAAAGACAAATATTTGTCTGACATGATCTACCCTTAGGAAGTCCATGCAACTTTTCTCACTTTTGCTTCCATATGTTTCACTCAGCTGTTCAAGAAGAATGCCTGTAGTCTTGTGTGATGTTGAAGTCACACTGCAGTTCTTCATTTATCCCATGTCACGTTTTGCCTTTGCTTAAGTGTGAGAGCTATTTCTTGCTCTCTGTATTGGCAGTATATGATGCTTCAGTAGTCATTCTGTTATATCAGTGGTCAATCTATTGTATCCTATAATTTTTTTACATGCCAATTAATACCTGTAGGCAAAAAGCTGTAAGTATCCAAAACAGATGTTTTCTGTGAGAATTGTTACTTGAGGTACTTGATCATGTTTCCAGTAGCTGTGTTGAAAATTGTGCATATTTTTCATATTCTTATTTTAGCAACCGTGTAAATTTGTAGTAGTTTTAATTAAATGGCAGATTGATAGTTTTCTATAGTAGAACTCTGGTATTTTTCAAGTTTTTGATCTGGAACAGAATTCTTGTCCTTCAACGGATGTTATATATGTTTTGGAATAAACATTACCAAAGCTTTCCTAAGTGCACAGATAAAAAGTTGGTAGGGTGTAGTGTAAAATCTTCACTGATTTACATAAGACAGTTCTTTATTTTTAAATTATTGTTAGAAGTTAAATTATCTCAGGAAATACTCTTCGTTTTTCAGGGTTTGGAATGGTGGTCAAGAAGTTAGTAGGGGCACATGAATGTGGCTTTTATTTTAGAATGCTCATTATAAGGCTGCCCCCAGAAATTTTGTGCCTCCCGACCCAAAATGCTCAACATGTTGTGCTGTGGTGTTGGAACACAGGCAGAAAACAAGGTATATGGAGTGTGGGTGAAAATTAGCAGGAAAGCAAAATGTAGGCAGCTGTTGGGCACAGTATAATGAACAAATATTATGTAAATATGCTCCCATGGAGTGGCTGCTGCTTTTCTGGGAGAAGCCCTTGCTGGAGCTGGCATGAGAACGGCACACTGGAGCAAAGGTGGGAGTAAGGGTGAGTGGTGGGGAGCTGCTGCCAGTCCCTCCCTGCAGCACACACGCCTGACCAGCTGATTTTGCTTAGCCAGATTCTGCCATGAGCACCAGTGTTAGCCCTAGTGTGTCTTGCAAAGTCTTCAGAGACATCAAACTCCATCCTTTGTGACCTCTTGGTGTTTTTGCCTTATCCAAGAGGCAGTTGGCCCATTCTTCCCAATGGAAAGAGTGTTTGGCTCATTTCCTTAGGTGTGTTCAACAAGGGGTCAAGCTGTCTCCCATTTCCTGTGGTGCCTTGTGTTGAATATGAATTACCATTTTATCAATTTTTACATTAGTAATCACACATGGTACTAATGCTTAAGTAGAATAAATACTTGTAGCTCATTTTTATTTTTCCATCTCATCCCAATCAACAGCTAATTAAGCGCAGGGGGATGATAGTGCTTTTGTGGATGAGAGATCCCTAGACTTTTGCTCACTAACAGGAGGGTATTGAAAAATAAGTACATGAAACTTCCCCCCCCCCGGGAATTGTTTTATTCATTTGCTTAAATATTTATGATATTGTGATTCTATTTATATCTTAAGTCAGGCAAAGACACTGAAGACAGTATTTCTGAATGCTCATTCACAGTATAAACTCTGCAAAGAAGCATTTAAGGAAGCATTATTTTGTGAACTTTGTGACAGCATGTTTAACTAGTGTTTTCAGATTTTAAAAGTAATAATTTTAAAATTATTTTTATGTGAAAAATTGTGTTTACATTCATCTGCTGAAGAAACTCTTTGTATTACTTGAGCATTTACATTTTATATAAATTGTACTTATATTGGCCTAATCTGTTAAACTGCTTATGGCTGATTATTTAGTTTTTATGGTAACCTCAATAGATTTAAAGTTAATATTTGTCTCATTTTTTGATTTATGATGACATTTCCTGTCATCATCATCATAATGATTCTGTAATTTACAGGTTTCCAACAATGTATTCTGGAATCAGTATTTTTTAAAAATATCACTTTCTTATTTACAATCAGTACTTGAAATCTATTAAATATTGAAGACATTGGACATTATATGATCAAGATTAGCATATTGAGTAAAATTAACGTGCATTTTGAATATTGATCATCACAGACAGCATTCATTTTACACTGAATACTTACTAGACCAATAATAAAAGTAAGGTATAAAATCCAACTTAGTTTTTGTGCTACTTGGGATCTTTGGGGGATTTTGAAAGCTGCAGTAGCTTTTATATATTCATTTTCACATTTTTTCAATAGATAGTCCACTGAAATTTTAATTTTTCCTATCATTACTAATATAGAATAGATTATGTAAAATTGGACTCTCATGGTATCATAATATCAAAAAAAAGCTATTCTTCAGTAAAATGTTCAGCACCAAGTCAGTTGGCCAATAATATGTATTTAAACAGAATTCTTTCAACGACATCAAAATCAGGTGATAGTAAAATGTGTATCAGTGTCAAAATAATAGTGATTATATAGCTTAGCATTCTGCTGATGTGGATGCATTAATTTTGTAATTCTCTGCAGTACTGCAGTTACAGTAGTAGTATATTTTATTTTGATCTTTCTAATGAATCATACAACACCTTTTGGAAAAGTGAGTGCTGGAATACTTCCATCTAGAAGTCTTTGCCAAATGTAGTATTATTATTATAAAGTAGGTGTAACTTCCTTTGCCAATCATATGAGCTATGATAGCAGAATGGAATGCCAAGTGCTGGCAGCTGTTTGTTCTTTTATTCACTCTCTTTGATATTCCTTGCTTAGTCATTAGTACTTCCACAAACATTTAGCAGGTTAATGTGTCAGCTACATATCAGCTATGAAAGTATTTCTGGCAGCCTTTCAAAGAAACTTTTCTTTTGTGGCTGAAACAATCCAGTCTTCTATTCAATGTGTTAAAAATAACTTGAGTTTAGATTATACAAACTGTAGCTGTAAAATTGAACATGGGTATCACAGTTTTTATGAAATATTTAAAAACCTATTAGGTATAATTTATTCTGAAAACTTAAATCTAAGAAATCTAAACACACAGTTTTTCAACTGATATATATAACTCTGCTTTACTCTCATAAGTATTTCAGATTAAAGAAACAATAAATGGACAAAATGACAGCATAAATTGCAGTTAAAAATGGTATAGTTGCAGGTAAGCTTCCATTAGCCGAATTAAATTCAGTGTCAAACTCTTTAATTAATTATGTGTCTAGAACATTATGACATCTACATGTACACAGGCTTCTCTTCATATGGTAAACTACTGCAGCTTCTTCCTTGCTGGTTACACTTGTGCTTCTTCCTCAAGATGTTATTCTGTTTGTGTGTTGCACTTGAGGTTTGTTTCTCAGAGTTGCAAATCCACCCTAATGAATGTATTGTCATTTTAGTCCCATCATATGATTCTTATCTAATCTTCAAAGCTAGAAGTTGTGTTTTCTTAATGTGTTCAAAGTTCATAGAATCACAGAATATCCTAAGTTGAAAGGAACCCACAATGATCATCGAAGTCCAACTCCTGACCCATGTGCCTGAAAGCATTGTCCAAACACTTGTTGAACTCTGTCAGGCTGGTGCTGTCACCACTTCCCTGGGGAGCCTGTTCCAGTGGCTGGTAACCCTACAGGTGAAGGAGCTTTTTCTAGTATCCAACCTAAGCCTCCCCTGACAACTTGAGGCCATTCTCTTGGGTCCTGTCACTGTCACCACAGGGCAGGGATCAGTGTCTGTCCATTCTGTTCCCCTCACAGGGAAGCTGTAACTGCAGTGAGGTCTCCTCTTGTCCAGGCTGAACAGACCAAGTGACCTCAGCTGCTCCTCACAGGGCTTTACCTCAGGGCCCTCCACTGTCTTTGTAGCCCTTCTTTGGACACTTTCTAATGCCTTAAACTTAAGCTATTATATCTAAAATGCTTAAATTTAAGACAACATTCTGGCTCTTCAGGATTTCTCTGTATGGCTCTCAGTTGACAGAGTTAAGCTGTTCAAATAAGGAAACAGAAGTAGTTCACAGCAGTCACCATGACTGTCCCCACTTAGAGCTGTTCTCTGCTGTGAATCAGTAGCTGAAGCATAGGGCTTTTCTGTCTTAGAGTTGGGAAATGAAATTTGTTATCAAAGCATCTTCCCACTTGCCTGCAGACTCTATACTGTGTATTGGAAAGAGTATATTGTCACTGTTATGAGCATGCATAACTTCCATTAACATTAATGGGAGCTATGCCAGAATGTCAAGAAAATAATAACTTTCCAATGCAGTAAATGAATTAATTAAGCTCTGTTTGGTTCATTGGTTACTGAAATGTGTTCATTAGACTCAAAGGAAAAAAAAAACTATTAGGGTGATACAGTAGTTTACTTTGTACTGTGCTGAAACCTCTTGATTTGCCAAGGCAGAACTATTAGAAGATCAGTAAAATTTGGATATTTGCTGTACAAGTATGGTGAATGTATAGCATGACAAAAGTACTGATTACTGGTTCTGTGAGATGTAAAAGGAGCATATTTTATTTCTGCAATTAAATAAGCTGAAATGAGACTTTTGAAGGTTTTTTAAAACAAAGAAAAATCTGACTTGTTTCTGCTAGCCATTTTGACATCTCACATACTTGTAGTAACCTCATGATGAATTACTCACAGAAATAGTTTGGGAACTTTAATTAAGAGAACCACTGAGGTATGTATTCAAACCCGTTCTGCTGCTCCATTTGTTGTTAATAGTGTTGTGCTTGGTTTTTTCCTATTCTCTGTATGTTGAGACAGATAGATATGGGTAGTTGGAGTTCTTGTTTTCTTGTCTCTGTATTAAGTCCCATTATGAAACACAAATTATTCCACTTATTTTGGCTGTTCTGGAAATTCTGTAACCTGTTCTCTCTGCCATGAATCTGTTACTTTAAATAATATCTGAAAATAGTTATGAGTGCCTTCTTGAGTGCAGCATGATCTGAAACAAAAAATGGATCTGTAGATAGACTGGTTTGAAATTTTTTTCTTTTCTCAATAGGTAGTGATAACACCCTGCAATTTGTAGATTGATTTTAACAGAACTGTACTAACAGCTTCTGTTAGTGTTTGTGTAGAAGGGTTTGCTGAGTGATCCAGATCTCAGACTGCATATTTAGAATCATAGAATCATTAAGGTTGAAAAAGACCTCCAGACTGTGTCCAGCCCTGGCCAAACCCACCACAACAGCTAAACCATAGTTCTAATTACCACGTTGTTTCTTGAGTACCTTCAGGGATGGTGACACCACTGCCTCCCTGGGCAACCCATTCCGATGCTTAATAATCCTTTGAGTGAAAAAATTCTTCTGGATGTTCAACTTCAAGTCATTTTGTTTTCCAAATACTAGGTGTGATTCCATCTTTACTGTGCCTTGTGGAAGACATTGTCTTCAGAACACAATAAAATAGCACAATAAATATAATACTATTTGTATGTAGAGTATTTATTGCTTGGTTTATGTGAATGTTTTAGTCAGTTTCAACCATGCAGAATCTCTTTTCTTTTTGGTATGAAACAGCATAATGAATGTTTAAGTACTTTATTATCTAACATCTTTTCTGAACCAAATTTTAGGGTTTCACTGGAGTTTGGTAGAAAACATACGAATGGAAAATTGCTTTATAATGGCTTCCCAGTGCTCATCTTTCATTTAAATTTCTAGGGGGATGCTGAAGATTTTATGTGTCTTGATGGCAGCAGAACAGTTTTATATGCATACCTGGGAACAATTTATTGTGATTGACTGAACAAATTTTATCCATGTAATAGCAACAACGGCTTGGTTCTCTTCCAGGTATATTTGTTTTGTTAGTACAGTTCAAGGAGACCTTGTCTTGGAATAATAGGTTGTTCAAGGCAGAAGAAATTTGCAGTTGTTTTGCAAGTAGATGTGGTAGGAAATTTTGTGGTGGTGTACTCTCCTAGACAGAAAAATAGAATTTTTTGCAGGAGAAATCAGTTAAGTCAGCGTGGTCTTCCAGTGACAGATTTGTGAGTAAGAAGTAATCCCTTGCTATAATGAGGTGATTGTACAATAGCTGTGTGCTGCAATAAAGAAGGTACATCTTGAAATGTATTTGTGTTGTTAAAGTGACAAAATATTCAATGACTGTATAATGTTCAGGCATATGCTGTAGTTATAACTGTTTCTTTATTTTAAGGTAGTTTCCATCTTAGCAAAACTCAGGATTTTTCTCTTAGAAATTTCATGTGCAGTGTTAGAGTCTGAATTCCATAAATCAGCTGCTTTCTACATACTTGATAGAAGTTACTAATGCTCTATGTGGGATCTATCACTACACACTGCCAGTTGTCATAATTCATTGATGTGCTGTAGAATGCTGGTGAAATGTCTTTTCTCAGCTTTCAGTTCTTCCTTAGTGTACAGGAATGCAATCTGCTAGTCCTAAATGTGGTATATGCAAACTGGCTTGCTATGGACAGACAGATTAGTCTTAAGAGGATTTCTGTGTTTGTTTTGGTTTTTAAGGAGTCCAAAGCATTTGTGCAGTAAACTTAGACTTCTGTATCAGTGTTAAGGTTTGTTTTAGTTTTTGTTTGGTTGGTTTGGTTTTTTGTTGGAGGTTTGCTTTGGTTTTGTTATTCTGAGGAGAGGAAGTGGAAGGTTAGTTTATTGTAACACAGGAGTTGTCTAGATGTATTTTGATAAGGTCAGGGTAAAAAGGATTTTTACAGCTCTGAATGTGAGGCCTGCAGTACTATTGGAGTTGTCTTTTTAAAACCTCATTCTGGAACAGTCCAAGATTTGTTGTATCTCTAGCTCTCATTTTTTAACATTGCTGTCTTTTGTTCTGGCTTGAGCAATTGTTAAAATGGATAATGGATTAGCAAGGAAATTGAATACAATTTCTTGACTTAAGAATTCTACTTTTGGCTTTTAGCAAAGGAAATAAAGAAAGAAAAAGTTGACATGATTAATGCTATAAGTCATTTAATTGCAGGAATGACTGCAACACATTGTTTTCCTACATTTGTCATCTTAACCTTTCCAAAATGTTAAAATACTATGGTAGACTGGGATTTTAACAGATAAAATTTGGAAAAATCAAGTGTTTATTTTGGCTCATGTAAAAAGTCCTGGAAGACGGTATTCTGGGGCTGGAGCTGAGTTGTTGAGAGACAAGTCATCAAAAATACTGCTCTAAAGGGTGAGCTTTTAGTATCTCTAAATCAAGAGGGAATCCTCACTTTGGCAATTATTTCTGCTGTTTGAGGAAGCCTCATAACAGTTAACAAATCTGGATTTAGACACACCAGGCATGACACACAATCTTTCAACAAAGATTAGCTGTTAGTAAGCTGATTGTTTCCTTTGTAACTTTCTATTGTTTTGGGAGTGGTGGTGGAATAGGAGTAGCTATTGAAGGAAGATGCAAACTTGAAGTAGCTGAATTTGGGATAATTTCTAATTTACCCTTTGAAGGAGGATATTGTTTTGTATTTGCCTTCTGTTAATCCATGGTAGGATCAAGTTACCCTTTTAGATCAAGTCACCTAAAAGGAATCACTGGCTTATTAAGTGGTCTGTAGAAATAAAATGAGGAAATTCTTCTCTGCTCTTTGGAATTTATTTACATAGCAAAAATCTAGTGTATGTGCACTTCCAGGAGACAATTGGAAATGTCTGAAAACGAAGATCTTTTCATTAAAATGTTGCATTTCATCACTAGAAATATTTGACTTAGTAGGCTAAATTTAAATCTGAATAGTTGCCAGGCCCTCTGAGAAGCTGGTAATGATGGTCATGGTCCTCTGAAATTTCATGTAATGTGAAAACCAGTACATAACAGATTTTAGTTTCATAAAAATCAGCCTGTCCTTTTGTGACAGCTGCATTTTTCTTTCTGGAAAATAACAGTAAAATTAAAAATGGCAAAAGAACGGGTAAATAATCATTCTAAAGTAGAAGCAGTGTGGTGATAGTAAGTAGGCCCTGGTGACATGATTGATGAGGTGACAGTGCACAGTGCACACCCTCTCCTGCAGAGTGAGGCCCTGGAGAGGGAACCCAGCCTGGTCATCTCATACCATCCATCCATAGGGCACTGCTCTACTCTGATATGTGTTAAAATAAACTGTGAGGATAGGAATGCTCTATAAACCTGGATATCTGCTCTCACTGGCCACTGCTGCTACTGGCCAGGCACGGGTGGCTTTTAGCTTTTGGTAACAATCTTTCCAATCCTTCTAGTCTGCCTCAAAATAAAAGTAATCACACTGTTGTATTATCCCCAATTGTTTTATTAATAAGGCATTTTTCAGAGTGTGGGTTATGTCATGTCACTAAAGGGATGAATGCTTTCAATGTTGTTAGAATAATGGATCTGCAGAAATAGTTTTTGTTAATATCTGGATGATCTAACTTAATTTCAGCTTGTTTGTTTTAATATGAAATAGCTTTGATTTAATAAAAATAGTTTTTGTATCTCAACTGGTAAAAAGAAATGTGTTTGTATTTTCTTAGAAATAAAAAGTGGTGGTGCTGCCTTTGAAATCATATATATAGGCAGAACTTTCATACCAGCATCTGGCATTGATGTGGTCTATTGAGTTTTAAATTGCTTTTTGGTTACTAACCAGTGTCCTCACAGCCAACTAACAGAGCAATATATTTCCGTCCTGAGGACTTAATTTTGAATAGTAGTACACTATGTAGAACAACTAACAATTTATCAACAGAATTAAGATAATAGGACCAAGTTCTCTTTTAATCCATACTGGTATAATCCCACTGATATCAATCACATTCCACCAAAATGAGTATGAGCAGAAAATAGGCTTTTAGGTTAAAAGTATCTGCAAAGGATAAAGATTTGTTCTGGAAAATTAAAAATAGGGATTAATGAGTTAACCCTTTTATAATAATTCATTGGCTTTTGCAAAAAGGAAACTGTTTTATGTTCATTATAGCTGGTATATTTCATTATTGATACTTGTCCTTATTTTTCAGTTGATTTATTGACAGATTCTCCTCTTAATCAAGCTTAGTTAGATTTTTTTGTTGCTGTTGAGTCATATCTTCTAATGCATTAGCATTTTTTGTACAGAGGCCGCCTGAAGCATGCATTCCGTGCTTGTAGCTAGTTTGGTGCTTCTGTTTTAAGAAGCATTTCCAAATCTTGCATGCTGTATTTTAAAAAAGCAAATTTGCATTTTATGTCAAGTTATCATTTTGACAGCCTTCTAATCTATTGTGTTCCTCAGAAGAGAATAAATACACGGAATTACAAGTTGTTATCCATGGGAAATAATTTAATGATGTAATTACTATTAATATAGCAGCTAACAATAATGATAAGATCAAAAGAACTCCAGGAGGAATCCTTAAATGATATTGCAGTTTTTGTCTTTCTGAGAAGGGAAGTATCTCAAGATACTTACGGTCCAAAGTCCCTTGATTTTAGTTTTCCATGGGTGTGAAATTAAATACAATTATACTTAGGAACTTTCATTATAATAGGTTTTTTGCTGTACAGAAAATGATACAAAATACCAGAGTAATAAAAGCTAATTATAGATCCAAATTAATTAACACATGCACAGTTAGGGTTTCACATGAAGCACATGCTGTCTACTGTCATGGATGTTGAGGGTTCACAACCAGCATGTCCTGCAGCCAATGTAAGCAAGATATGGGGTATGGGGCTGTTGGTTTACCTGGTGCTGCTGGAAGCAGCAATGCCCTTGAACAGAAAACAATAGTTTGCTGAATGACATTATTGCTTAGACTGATCTTTATCTTCTTCTATGAAGTATACATAAAAATATTTCTTTAAAAAGTAAATGGACTATTATTTGTGCTCAGATGGAGATCTTTTATGACAGATTTATTATAAAATCAGATTTACCAAATTTCTTGTATTTCCAATGCGTCAGCTGAGGATTTCTGTCCCATTCAATAGCATTGACTGTCCTCTATGACATGTACAGGCCCAGAGTATATCCCACCAAATTTTGGCCACAAGATTTTTCAGTTTTTTTCTCTAACAGTTATTGCCTGGGATACTAGTAGAAGCTACTCTAGTCCTAGCATATGTTTTGGAAAACAGTACCTTCTGCAAATATTCCTGATTCTATTTTTTTGGGGAGGGGTTTTTTATTTGTTTGTTTGTTTTTGCTTGGGTTTGGTTTTTCCTCTATGGCAGCCCTTTCCAACTCTTGCCTTTTGAAATTAAGTTGTGAATCCACATTTCACCCTTATAGTACAATCTTCATCAATAGCATGCATTCCAAAATACAGATCACCCTCTTGCCACCCCCCCAAAAAAAAATTCTAAATTTGTGAATTTTTGGGATAGTAATAAACGCATTTTCAGAACCGTGCTGTTCTTGCCTATAGTTACAGGATCAGTTGCCAGTAGTATGATAAGACACCAGTGTAAAACTGGTCTAATTGAGATCCTGAGTGGGCCAGGGCTTTCCAGATTGTCAGAAGAAATTAGAAAAGGAAGTTGTTAACTTATAATACACCTGACAAAGAATATTAACTGGATCAGGAATGTACAGTTGCTAGCAAAGCAGCTTTTCAGTGTTTGATGTATGTATTTATTTTTTTGTGTTGATTTTGATTTTAGATGTGAATAAAATAGTTCCTGTTTTACAAATGATGAGATGAAGTTCACCAAGTGCAATCCTGTGGGGTCTTTTTAAAGTGGCCAAAAAGTTGACACTTTTTAAAATCAAAACCAGCATTCTAGTAAATGTAAGCTTTCCTTTGCTTTCCACTCCTGCCAGATTAGGTTTTGGAGTTCAGTGCTGAGGCGGAGCTGATCGTGGGAGTCAAGTGTCAAGTGCCTTAGCAGTGATTGAATTCAGGAAAAAAACAAATTTAAGAGCAATTTGCAGTTCTTTTTCAGAAGTACACAGGAGTTGGCAACTAAATTATCTGTTCTGTGAAAATTATTTCAACTTACTGGAGTGTTTGAGCTATGTGCCAAGAAATCCAGGTAGTGTCAAGCACTGCTTTCGATTGCAAATAATTATATGTGACTTCTGTAATACATTTAGTTAAAATAATTTAAAAAATAGATTTTTTACAATTAAATATAAAAACTACCACGAGGGAAGAAATACATCTGTTTAAAAGAAATCAAAAGCTTTAATAAGTAATCCTATTTTGCTGGTTTTTAATATATCTTGGGAATGATAATGGGATATTTTTCAGTTTGTGGCAAATAGAAACCCTCTTAAATTAATTTGGTAAAGGTATTGTTTGTACTGCTGCAGCAAATCTAAAGACAAAAAGAGATTCTTGTGATTGGAACAGATAAAATATTGTATTTATATGCTTAAGAAATAGTAAAAATAAGTTTTTTCTATTCAGTTATTGGTGACTAGAATAAAGCCCCATCTATTTATGTGTGTGGCCAACATAATAGGTGATTAGTTCTTGCAGTGGGGGAAGCACGTACCATCTCTCCTTAAGTGATTGGCAGAAGCATCTGACTGAAGAGACTGAAGAAGTTCTCTGCACTAGGCTACAAAATTTCCATGCATTTTGTCCTGGAGCCCTTTGTGCAGACTTCCTGCTGTTAGTGTAGCAAGAAACAATAAGAAGGACTTGTGGAGCTTCTATCCTATCTTGATTTGTATCTAGCTGATATGGGAATAAAAAGCTTAAAGGTAATTTAGAAATGTGAAAGTGTATTCTTTATCCAGTTTCTTGTTCTTTTTCTGGACTGTTAAAGACATCTATGTTTGTACACATTGCAGTGCACGTAATGGATTTGCTTCAGTAATGAAACATTCTATTTTTGAGGGAGTACTTCCTTTTGGGAATACTATGGCAGTTTTATTATTTTGTGAGAACACACATAGGTTCTCCTCCAAAGCATTGTTCACATGCACACTGTGTACCCGGTATTCCCCTGGAATCTCGGTCTGGTGTGTTCCAGTCACAGATTTGCTGGACACAGAGCATTTCCAACTAAATGTGGTTGGAAGTCACACATGAGGAATCCAGAAGCTTTTCTGGGGTTTGCCTGTCCTGAGGCAGTAATTTTCCAGTTGATTAGCAGTTTTCTTTCTTAGAAGAGGGATCATTCCTTAAAAATATTGAACCTTGGAGAGGGAGCATTTCCATGTGGAACTGTGGATGAAGTATATGATACAAGAATTATGAGAGGCCAATCCTGAAATACTAATTCCTTAAAGGATCGACTCAAAGCCTAATATCATCTTTCCAATGTTTTGACATGGTTATTCAGAGGGTCCCTAGTCCAGTAAGATAAAGCCTTGAAGTTAGGGGGAAGACACCATATTTTAATCTTTTTTTAAAACTTCTTTTCTCTTAATCTCTTTTGGAGAAGCTTGTTTACTAACTGTGGAAGAAACGAACTCCATGTCAGCTTAGATGGAATGCTCCACCACAATGCCATAAGCCTTACTGGATATATACAATAATGTTAAAGCTGAATTTGCACTCTTTGCTACTGGGTGTGATGGTTTTCTGTTTCTTTGAAAAAATACTGCAATTCAGTAGTGCTACTCCCATCAGTTCTGATTTTGTTTGGACCTTCTGAAACCTTTCTTGGTTTGAACTTCTATTAAAAAACCCAGTTAGAATCTGGCTAATTACTTAATTTCTGCACCGATGCTGTTAGTGCTAAGTGACATAATTAGTTGCTTTCCTGACTGGTTTGTCTGTCTTTGTGGCATGGGGTGGCAGACTCTTACATAGGCTAATATTTGCAACCTGAGAAGAAGCTCTGTTACTCGTAAGCCGTATCTTGACTTTACATGAAACCCATCAGTTTCTAGTGGACTATCCTGGGGTTTTTTTGTTGCTGTTGTTAGATTTAGGTTACATATCCCATTCCTTTAGAATAGATCTCCTGAAGAGATGCCATCTTGCCAAAAGTCAACACACTCCTGAGGCATCTTCAGTGACATCTCTGAGGGATTTCTCTGTTCAAGCATGTTGTACATTTCTTGCTCATGGAAATTATCTACCTTCTTCCTTCCCAGCCCACACCTCCATTGTGCCTTTGGTGCAACATCTGGGCACGATGCATCATTATAGTAAAGAGATTTAGAATCACTGTCTTCCTACAACTGCCAGGTAAACTTCTAAGGTTGGAGTCAGTCACTCTTGGAACAAGGTGTGGGAATCAAACATTAACTGAATAAAAATGAAGGTTGTTTAGTAGTAGCTGAAAATTCTTTGAAATGTACTTTGTGTAGGCAGGCTTGTAACTAGCCCTCCTTCATTTTTTGACCAAAAAGATTGGGATTTAGAAATGGAAGGGTGAAGTACATTTTACATTATCCAGTACTTGTTGCTGTGGCAACGTAGATGCATAATTTTAAAGGCAAGCATTTTTTAGCATTTGGGGTAGATAACATTTTGTGTCTTTTTCCTGTTTCAGATTGAGAAACAGGACTTACATTTCATAAGATTTTTATAATTAGCATTTATTTGCTTGAAATACGATGTATGTTGTTTGTAAAATACATAATCGTTTTTAAATAAGTAAAAAGGGTGATTTCGAATTGCTCTGGGATACCTTAAAAATGAAAGGTTTGCTATTACAACAAAAATTATAATCTGTGTTACGAGAGCTTTGGTAAATAGTTTAATGCACTGGGAATTCTTGACAACAGATAGATGAAGACCTGGCACTTTAAAAACTCCCTTACCTTAACTGCTTTCTAACGCCAGTAGTCAAAAGCTGTTAAGCTTTAAGTGCTCTGTCATATTTGTGGGCTTTTATAGCAAAGAGTAGAGCAGACAGCAGTGATGATGGAAAACGATGGTAGGTAGACTTAAAATACTATAAAGCATAGAGACAATTGTATGTAATGCCTGGAATTGAAACCTTTTTGAATGAAATGATCAGCCATATGTGCCACCCTTATGGACCCTGTAAGAAGAAGAAAAGAAATGTACCCTGTTGCTAACTGTGCATGAAATTGCAGTGTTAGAAGATATTGACCAGATGTTTCAATCTCAACAAATAGCTTGTTATGTGACTGAGTGAAAATCTCTCTGCTGCTTTGATCACATACACCTTAAAGGAAGAAGTAATTTAATAGAGGTTGTCCAAGTTCATCATTGTCAATAAACTTTGACTTGACCTTTGCCATCTGTTTTTGATACTGTTGCTGATAGAAGCTGATAGGCAGCTGTTTACAGTTTGTGCTATGCGAATTCTGTGCTGCCAGACAACGAAAGAAGTCTTCCCACTTGTGGATTTTTTGCTGTCCTTTTCTGAGTGTGGGTGTATTCATTGAGACTGCACATCATTTAGCAGGGGAGTGTGGCTGACATATGCATGGATCAAAATATCCTGAAAATGTCACTTTGCAACAGCATCAGCTTCACTTATAGAGTAGTACCTAAATACATTACAATCTTTTCCACTGGAGAATTTGAAGGTATTTTTAAATTGCTTATCAGTTTTTTTATATTTATTTGAAGTGCTAATTCTTTATGAGTAGGCTGAGGCATTGTTAACAGTACCGTACAGTTGCCCAGTGAGACTGTCTTACTATACTTGAGTATGATGTTCCATTTTCATGTTTTTTATAGCCTTCTATTCACATCTGAACACCACTGCTTCTGACCAGAGAGGAACAAGACTTTATGTTGTACTTTATTTGCCATTTTTCATTATTTCACACCCAGTCTTGAAGAAGACTGTTGGTATCTTTTGATTTCTTTTACTGATAAAGGTACTTTTAATCCTTACTTCATGCACAGCTTTCTAATATTGGTGAATTTTTTAATAAATAGGTGTATTCACTGAAATAACTGCAGAAGAGTCCCAAGTAAATCAGGAATTCTTTCTGTTGTGATACCCTTCAAGTAACTGTCATCTGTGACAGTGATGAAGAACTGGTGTGACCAGCCCTGTTCTGTAGGTCTATCATCTTTTACCTGGTTTTGGGAAGAGAAGGCACAAAGTTTGAGGACAGGAGGTGACACATCAGATCAGACAGTGGGGAAGTGGTTGGTGTCTCAGGTTCTGCCCTTCAAATGGGAGAAGGACACAAGGGCAGCTGTGTCTCAGTTGTGTGCCTTGTAAGGCCTTGCAGGAGACATTCTGCCTTTGGCCTCAGATAACATAAATTGGCCTTCAGAAGAGAGGCTGCAGCACTTTAGGTATGAGGCAGAACTGTAACATTATAAATAGAGCATGAGTGTGATAAAGTAAGGTATACTGGAATTAAGTGTTATTTAAAGGGTGCAGTAAAAAGAGCACTTGCTTTTGGTCTCTTTGAAACTTTGGAATATGGTTACTACATGTTTAATTACAGAAAATATGCTTGTATTTCTTTGTACAGCAAGAAGCTTAAAAACTAGACTAAAAATAAAACAGTGAACAAGCAGATGAAAGGCAATGATAAATAGGAAATGGAATACAGAAGAATAGCAGCACTGAAAATAGTTACTTGGCTTATAGAATTTTTTTAAGAGCAAGTTTATTAAATTTGTTTTTTAATGTGGAAGTGAATGAAGTACTGCTCCTGGATGATTAATATTGTAATAGGCATCT
>WEIU01012614.1:13155-25225 GCA_013389925.1 Aegithalos caudatus | reverse complement strand
GTGACTGGTTTTGAAGTTGACAGGTTGATTGACAAATTAGAGAAATGATATGTCTCTGTGAACACACAGGGTTAAATATTGGAGGAATCCTGGGAAACTTCCTTTTGCCTCCCTGCCCATGAGAGAGGTAAGAGGAGTGGTGGGCTGGTCCCGCTTCACTGTGGACCCCTCCCGGGCCTGAGTGCAGCCCAGCCAGGCTCTGCCCCGTGCTACAGCGCTGGTCAGGCCCCAGCAGCTGCAGGTGCTGCTGGCCTGGGGCTGAGGGATATGTCCCTGGGTCCCCCACAGGAGCAGCCCTAAGCCCGGGCCCACCCCATGAGACTGGGGGTGGACAGGAGGCATCTATGATCCTGGCTGCTGAGATTCCTGACATTTCCCTGGGCTGCTCTGATCTGTCGGCATGAGTTCTCTTCATGCCCCCCCCCGCAATGGCATGGCTTTGAAATCCCACAGCCCTGCAGCCTGAGCCGCTGCCCAGCAGAGATCACATGACCATCTGCAAGCCCAGGCGAGTGTTAACTCTTTCTTTGGCAGATGAAACTTTTAAAACTCTAATCCTCCTTTTGAGTAAAACCATGAGTGCAGCTATCAGGAAAGCTGCTAATAGGAGGGGAATTCACAGTTTGCAGAGTTTTTTCAGGCAGCTGCAGATTTGTGACATGGGAGCCACTAGAGGACTGTTTCTTGTGGCGATGTCTCCATGGAAGTTCTAAGAGAGACTCCTCTCCCCAAGAATTGATGAAAGACTATTTTTAAATGGTGAATCTGACTGAAAATCACAGGTTTTGTCTCTCTATGTTGTTTCTGGGAAAGTGAACAGTTTGTGGGGCGGGAGAAGTGTTTTGAAAGTTTCATTTTGATTATCATTCTCTTCTTTTATTGTGTGTTAAAAAAATCTATCTTTATGCCTTTATATTTGGGCCTGCTTTGCTTTTTCTCCTAATCCTATCTCACAGCAGAAAAGACACTCAATCCACTACACAAATTGGTGTGCTGGCCGGGAAAGGTAAAAATTGGCTAACGTGAAACCACTACAGTGACAAAAGGTTAACCACAAGTAACACTGTAACAAGATGTGCAGGTAAAGCAAGTGAGATAACAAAGCAAATGAGATAACAAGCGCCATCAAAAGTAAGATAGCAAGTTTTAACAGAACTTGCAAACTGCAAAATTAACTCAAAACAAGTTAGACTGAAAAACAAGAAGCACCAGGCATGCGCTGAAGATAGAGGTAAGAAGTTCAAATGTGAGGAAGACTACAGAAGTCTTTATCAAAAGACCACCAGAAGACTGACAACCACCACAGAAGGAACTGATGCATGCACAGAAGCAATAACCTGTTGTAAAACCTTGACATAGCTTTATGCAAATGAGTATGCTAATGATATGTTGTAATTGTGATGTTGCGTGGAAGGACTTTTAAAATGTACGTGAAGACTAAAGAAGATTGAGTGAGTTTTGTAGCAGAGAGATCCCCCTCACTCAGAGCACTGAATAAACAAATACTTNCACAGAAGGAACTGATGCATGCACAGAAGCAATAACCTGTTGTAAAACCTTGACATAGCTTTATGCAAATGAGTATGCTAATGATATGTTGTAATTGTGATGTTGCGTGGAAGGACTTTTAAAATGTACGTGAAGACTAAAGAAGATTGAGTGAGTTTTGTAGCAGAGAGATCCCCCTCACTCAGAGCACTGAATAAACAAATACTTGCTCTGTAGCTGTCTGACTATAGAGTTTTATTTTCTTGCCCAGTTTTGGGCATCAGTTTGGTGAACCAGCCAGGAGAGAATTCTCTGCCCGGCTGCAAGGTCCTCCGGAGCTACGGACTCCCTTGGCATGTCCTGAGAATTTCTCAGAGGGACTCCACGCTTCACTGGCTATCTGCGGGGATAGACAAGGACCGACTTCAGGAAATTTAAGGTATTTGTTGATTGTTTTGAATTTTCTTTCTGGTCTTGGTTAAGTAACTCCCATAAGACGTGCATGACAACTCACGCAGGGCTCTGTATCATGGGTGAAATTCCTGACGTTGGTACATTAGGGGTTAGAGTCCCCTAAAAAGGAAGTCTGATGACTTGTATTGGCCTAGGTCTTGGAATTTTGGGTTTGATTGTTGTATGCATCATTTTGTGTCTTCTGTATAACACTAGTGTTTCTTGTCTGTGTGTCTGTTAAGTTTTCCTTTCTTGCCTGTGTGTCTGTTAAAAGGTTTTTGGTTTATGCCTTGTGGTACCCTGTTACTTTGTCTGTTGTGTGGATCGGGAAGGTGTGGATTGTGCAGGAGTGGACCATCTGATCCTTTCATGTTAATTCTTTGTCAACATTGTAAACGCTAATACTGGTGCAGGTAGAAACTTAGATTCCCAATTTGTGGTCAGTGTAGTGTCCGCGGAATAAGAATAAAGAAAGGAACACAAGTGATTTTTTTTTGCTGTAAAGTGTGGGTACCTGGATAGCACCAGGAATGGGTAGCACCGACAGTAGGATTGTCAAAAAGAGTCCGTTGGGCTGTGTTTTGGCTCATTGGAAGGATTTAGGAGGGATCCCTGGAGGCAATTTAAAGAAAAGTGATTTAATTAAATATTGTAGTCAATGGTGGCCACTATATAAATTAGAAAAATGAAGAAAAGTTGCCTGTAAACAGATCCTTGCAGTATTCTTCATTGCAGTTAATGTTGCTTTTAAGAAGAGAGGGCAAATGAAATGAGATTATTTACCTGGATATGTTTTTCACTCTGAGAAACAAGCTAGAGTGGCAGAGAGGGTGTGGTGTTAATTTACCCCCACAAGATCCCTTAGTTTTGGGCCTAGAAAAGGACAGAGGTAAAAGAAAAATGAGAAGGTGTTTTTCTGAATGTAGTATAGCTCAGAAATGTCTTAAACTGAGAGATTGAGAAGAAGATAGTGAGGTTGATCTTTCAGAATGACAATCTAACCTCCTCAGGAGAGTCCCCAGGGCCCCTCAATTATCACCTAGTGGTAGCAGAATAGAAAGTGAGAAAGGAGATGACTCAGACAACCCAGATGAGGGAACCAGCTCAGAGACTCCAGTAACAGCTCCCACTAGAAGCAAGACTAGTGGTAGGTCCTGAGGGAAATGCCATAAGAGTAAAAGTACCTTTTTCCACTAGTGATCTGAATAGTNATGTGCAGGTAAAGCAAGTGAGATAACAAAGCAAATGAGATAACAAGCGCCATCAAAAGTAAGATAGCAAGTTTTAACAGAACTTGCAAACTGCAAAATTAACTCAAAACAAGTTAGACTGAAAAACAAGAAGCACCAGGCATGCGCTGAAGATAGAGGTAAGAAGTTCAAATGTGAGGAAGACTACAGAAGTCTTTATCAAAAGACCACCAGAAGACTGACAACCACCACAGAAGGAACTGATGCATGCACAGAAGCAATAACCTGTTGTAAAACCTTGACATAGCTTTATGCAAATGAGTATGCTAATGATATGTTGTAATTGTGATGTTGCGTGGAAGGACTTTTAAAATGTACGTGAAGACTAAAGAAGATTGAGTGAGTTTTGTAGCAGAGAGATCCCCCTCACTCAGAGCACTGAATAAACAAATACTTGCTCTGTAGCTGTCTGACTATAGAGTTTTATTTTCTTGCCCAGTTTTGGGCATCAGTTTGGTGAACCAGCCAGGAGAGAATTCTCTGCCCGGCTGCAAGGTCCTCCGGAGCTACGGACTCCCTTGGCATGTCCTGAGAATTTCTCAGAGGGACTCCACGCTTCACTGGCTATCTGCGGGGATAGACAAGGACCGACTTCAGGAAATTTAAGGTATTTGTTGATTGTTTTGAATTTTCTTTCTGGTCTTGGTTAAGTAACTCCCATAAGACGTGCATGACAACTCACGCAGGGCTCTGTATCATGGGTGAAATTCCTGACGTTGGTACATTAGGGGTTAGAGTCCCCTAAAAAGGAAGTCTGATGACTTGTATTGGCCTAGGTCTTGGAATTTTGGGTTTGATTGTTGTATGCATCATTTTGTGTCTTCTGTATAACACTAGTGTTTCTTGTCTGTGTGTCTGTTAAGTTTTCCTTTCTTGCCTGTGTGTCTGTTAAAAGGTTTTTGGTTTATGCCTTGTGGTACCCTGTTACTTTGTCTGTTGTGTGGATCGGGAAGGTGTGGATTGTGCAGGAGTGGACCATCTGATCCTTTCATGTTAATTCTTTGTCAACATTGTAAACGCTAATACTGGTGCAGGTAGAAACTTAGATTCCCAATTTGTGGTCAGTGTAGTGTCCGCGGAATAAGAATAAAGAAAGGAACACAAGTGATTTTTTTTTGCTGTAAAGTGTGGGTACCTGGATAGCACCAGGAATGGGTAGCACCGACAGTAGGATTGTCAAAAAGAGTCCGTTGGGCTGTGTTTTGGCTCATTGGAAGGATTTAGGAGGGATCCCTGGAGGCAATTTAAAGAAAAGTGATTTAATTAAATATTGTAGTCAATGGTGGCCACTATATAAATTAGAAAAATGAAGAAAAGTTGCCTGTAAACAGATCCTTGCAGTATTCTTCATTGCAGTTAATGTTGCTTTTAAGAAGAGAGGGCAAATGAAATGAGATTATTTACCTGGATATGTTTTTCACTCTGAGAAACAAGCTAGAGTGGCAGAGAGGGTGTGGTGTTAATTTACCCCCACAAGATCCCTTAGTTTTGGGCCTAGAAAAGGACAGAGGTAAAAGAAAAATGAGAAGGTGTTTTTCTGAATGTAGTATAGCTCAGAAATGTCTTAAACTGAGAGATTGAGAAGAAGATAGTGAGGTTGATCTTTCAGAATGACAATCTAACCTCCTCAGGAGAGTCCCCAGGGCCCCTCAATTATCACCTAGTGGTAGCAGAATAGAAAGTGAGAAAGGAGATGACTCAGACAACCCAGATGAGGGAACCAGCTCAGAGACTCCAGTAACAGCTCCCACTAGAAGCAAGACTAGTGGTAGGTCCTGAGGGAAATGCCATAAGAGTAAAAGTACCTTTTTCCACTAGTGATCTGAATAGTTGGAGAGAAGAGGTTAAAAATTTCAGGGAAGACCCCAGTAAAGTGGCAAAAGTATTTGAGTTGATAGTCAAGAATCAGGACCAAGATTGGGGTGATATCGATTTAATGCTGACAGAATTAACAGAAACTGAAAAAGAATTAGTGATTAAAACAGCTAAAGCACATGTGCAGGGACAAATTGCTAGTGGAGCCCTACAGGGTAATGTGGGCATGCTATTCCTTACCCAAAATCCTCTGTGGGATCCAAATGATCCAGGCGAATATTCCTCGCTAACCAGATACTGGATTAGACAATGCAATTCCAAAAGCAGCAAATTGGGCATTAATGTATAATGTTAAACAAGGACAGCAGGAGTCTTCTACTGACTTTGTAGATAGGCTTCAAGTGGCAATGCAAATGTTTACAACACTTGATCCTGCTTCAGAAATGGAGAAGCAGAAGTTAGTCTCCTGGATGCTAGGACAGTCCAGCCCAGACATGGAACTACAGAAATTAAAAGAGCCAGATAACAGAAATTTAGAAGCATTAATGGGAGGGCATATAACAACTGAGATGAGCAAGAGAAGAAAAACCTGGATGGGCCACAGTGGCTACTTTAGAACAACATCAAAGAGAAGAACGTGGTCAGGGATGAGGCAGAGGTAAAGGTGGAAATAGTAGAGGCGGCTCAAACCAATCCCAAGGGAGGTTAGGGCCAAATCAGTGTGCTTACTGTAAGGAAGAAGGGCATGGGAAATGCCAGTGCCCAGAGTTACTGAACACTACACAGGAAGCTGTTGTTGCAGCAATAGATAACAGTGAGTGACAGGGACTGCCAGATCTTTCCCTAGCAGACCTGCTGGTTAAGATACAGCTAGGGAATGATAAAGAAGTAAAATTCTTAATAGATGCAGGGGCCACATTTTCAGTTTAAAATCAAGCTTTAATGCCTAAAAGTGAAAAACATATCCAGGTAATGGGAGCCACAGGCCAACCAGAGAATGCCTTTTTCTTAAAACTGTTAGAATACAAAATTGGGAAAAGGATGGGAATACATCAATTCCTCTATCTGCCAAATTTGCCTAAATCCCTATTAGACAGAGATCTCCTTGAAAACTTAGAGGCAACAATTGAGTTTAGAGAGGGAAAAACTAAATTTAATGTACCCGAAGGCAAATTGATTTTAGCATTAGGATTGGCAGTTGATACAGGAACAGCAAACAAGAGTAACTATTTGGAGCAAATCATGAATCAGGTATACCCAGCAGTATGGAATACTGATGCTCCTGGGAGATCAAAATTGGCTGATCCTATAAAGATTGAATTACAGACAGGAGCCAAGCCAGTGGTTAGGAGACGATATCCTTTGACAATAGAGGACAAAAAAGGGATTGAACCAATTATTAGAAAATTTTTGACACTAGAATTATTGAAAGAGTGTGAATCTGAATTTAATACTCCTATACTACCAGTGAAAAAACCTAATGGAACTTATAAATTAGTGCAAGATTTGCGAGCAGTCAGTGGGATAGCTAAAAGTATCCACTCGGTTGCAAATCCCTACACTTTGCTAACTAAACTCCAAGATGATTTAGTTTGGTTCTCAGTGATAGATCTCAGATGCTTTCTTCTGCCTTCCACTTGCAGAAGAAAGTCAAAACATATTAGCTTTTGAATGGGAGAACCCTAGCACAGGCAGGAAGAACCAACTTGCCTGGACAGTGTTACCTCAGGGGTTCAAAAACAATCCCACAATTTTTGTGAATCAATTGGCCAAAGAATTGGAACAATGGCAGTGTCTCCCTGGGGAGGGAACACTCCTACAATATGTAGATGATCTACATAATTGCTACAAAAACTATTGAAGAGTGCCCTGTATGGACTATGTCTGTTGAATTTTCTTGGACTAAATGGTTATTGAGTGTCTCAACAGAAAGCCCAGCTGGTGCAACACCAGGTGACCTATCTCAGATATGAAGTCTCTGGAGGACAACAATCCCTGGAGTGCCCTGGTGGCCGAGAAGGCCAACAGCAGCATGGCCACTATCAGGAATAGTGTGTCCTTCAGGACCAGGGAGGTAATTCTTCCCTTGTACTCAGCATTGGTGAGTCTGCACCTTGAGTATTGTGTCCAGTTCTGGGCCCCTCAGTTTAGGAAGGACGTTGAGATGCTTGAGCGCATACAGAGGAGGGCAACAAGGTTGGTGAGGGGCTTGGAGCACAAGCCCTATGAGGAATGACTGAGGGAGCTGGGGTTGTTTAGCCTGGAGAAGAGAAGACTCACAGGTGACCTTATCACTCTCTACAACACCCTGAAAGTTGGTTGTATTCAGGTGGGGGTTGGTCTCTTTCTTCAGGCAGCAACTAACAGAATGAGGGGACACAGTGTTAAGCTGCACCAAGGGAAATATAGGCTGGATACTAGGAAAAAGTTTTTTACAGAAAGGGTAATAAAGTATTGCAACGGTCTACCTGGGGAGGTGTTAGAGTCACCATCTCTGGATGTGTTTAAGAAAAGACTAGATGTGGCACTTGGTGCCATGGTTTAGTTGAGATTAGAGTTGGGTTAGACTTGATGATCCTGGAGGTCTCTTCCAACCTAATGATTCTGTGATTGCTGAGGGGACTCTAAAGGTAACACCCTCCCAGAAGCAGGTTACAAATTTGCAGATTATGAAGCTAAAATCGCTGCTGAAACAAATGAACCAATTGTGGCAGCTCTAATACCTACTGTAATATCAACTAAGCAGCCTGTAAAATTCCAACTCTCTGTTTATAAATGGATTAATTAAAACAAACGAAAACTTTTAGAGAATGGTTGAGAACAATTAGAAACAGGTGAACTAATAATACCAGAAAAGTTAATGCAATATTATGCAAAATCTGAACANGACCTTATCACTCTCTACAACACCCTGAAAGTTGGTTGTATTCAGGTGGGGGTTGGTCTCTTTCTTCAGGCAGCAACTAACAGAATGAGGGGACACAGTGTTAAGCTGCACCAAGGGAAATATAGGCTGGATACTAGGAAAAAGTTTTTTACAGAAAGGGTAATAAAGTATTGCAACGGTCTACCTGGGGAGGTGTTAGAGTCACCATCTCTGGATGTGTTTAAGAAAAGACTAGATGTGGCACTTGGTGCCATGGTTTAGTTGAGATTAGAGTTGGGTTAGACTTGATGATCCTGGAGGTCTCTTCCAACCTAATGATTCTGTGATTGCTGAGGGGACTCTAAAGGTAACACCCTCCCAGAAGCAGGTTACAAATTTGCAGATTATGAAGCTAAAATCGCTGCTGAAACAAATGAACCAATTGTGGCAGCTCTAATACCTACTGTAATATCAACTAAGCAGCCTGTAAAATTCCAACTCTCTGTTTATAAATGGATTAATTAAAACAAACGAAAACTTTTAGAGAATGGTTGAGAACAATTAGAAACAGGTGAACTAATAATACCAGAAAAGTTAATGCAATATTATGCAAAATCTGAACATAAGACCCACTGGGGAACAGAACCCTTACATCAATNGCAGTGGGCCTTGTGCGCAGCGGGGGGGTGGGGGGGGGGGGGGGGTTTCGATATTTCCTGGTATTTACTGATACTTTCTCTGAGTAAATAAAGCTAGGGAAGAAATAAAAGTACTGTTGAATTAGATCATACCTAGATTTGGTGTGCCTAGGGAAATATCCTCTGATAGAGGATCACATTTTTGTGCACAAATTGTACAAGCTGTCAGCAAGGCCTTGGGAATTGAGTGGCAACTCCATACTCCTTACAGGCCACAAGCTAGTAGTCAAGTAGAGAAAATGAACAACATGCTTAAGCAACAAATAGCTAAGATCTGTCAAGAGACAAATTTATACTGGCACCAAGCATTACCCATTGCCTTCATCAGAATCTGGATAAAGCCAAGATCAAAAGAAAAGGTTAGCCCATTTGAAATTTTGTATGGTAAACCTTATGAGTTAAATGCCACTCATGATGAAAACCTGGCCCAGGTTGGTAATCAATATATTTATGAATATTTAAAAACCATTAACACTCAGTTGCATCAGAAGTATAACACTGTATTTGAAAATCAACCTAAACAACCAGATCATAAATGGCACACAATTGATCCTGGTGACTGGATGCATGTTAAAAAATTTTCAGGTGATCCTCTACAGGAGGAGTGGGACAGACCATTCCAAGTCCTCCTGACAACCTTCACTGCAATTTGCATGAGAGAAAAACCTACCTGGATTCACTCTACCTGAGTGAAGAAATCTCCTGTTGCACCTTGGACAGTAACAACCATTGATAATGACGGACTGAAGCTGTAACTCAACTGTAAATCATGAATACTTTGTTATGCTTTGTTGCTTTTTGGCAGATTGTAGCAACTTTTGATGTAAAGAAACATGTAACTTTTCTTGAGGCAATAGCTAATCATACTGGAATAAGAGACTTGGCTGTGTGGAAAGGTACAACAATTGCACTTACCATTGTTAGGGGTACCCTCTAGTAACTGGACTGAATTAAGCCCATATACCTTGTATAATAGGAGTACACAATGCAAACAAATAGGTTTACCTTTAGGAAAACCCCTTCTTCAGTTATCACTCGTCATTCAAACTATTATTTATGTGGAGTCAAACTTCACAGGACCAAACTTTGGCCAATTTATTATTACTACCAGTTGGACCAGTGTCGAATCCCTGCAGCCCTTTGACCTAATGCCTAGAATTTGGCTGTGGCAAGACAGATCATAGTCACCTTCCCAGCCCGATAGAGAGAACTCCCCAATAGTGCTTTGTACACAATGGTTTGCCCTGATTCCCCCTTTCCTAATGCCCTGGGCCCATGGTGTCTTCTTTCATTTGTGTCTCCATTGGTTTAGGGTCCCTGGTGACCGTCCCTGTCTTACCTATAGGTCACTGACCTTACCTGCCCCTTGTTCCGCCCCTGTGCCCCAAGGTCATTGGCTGCTGAAAACTGTACTTAACCCCAAACCGGCCAGCATCGGCTTCTTGGCGCCGGTGACTTCAGCATCTGCAATAAACCTGCTGGAACAGATCTGGGTGACCAGAGCCTTCCTCCTCTCTTTGCTGAGCTAGCCACGTGGGTGTGTGGATGTGTGAGCTCGACAGTCTTGCCTGAGCTTCCAAGCAGCCTTTCTCACCTGAGAGGTTTATTGGGGCCTAGGCTTCACTCAACTTCCTTAAACACACGCCACGATACTATAGACCAGAATTACCACCATTCTATGGAACATGTCAGATGTAAATTCACCACCTACCTCACCAGATTTTAAAGTTCAATTTGCTCACTGGCATGACTATTTGTTTGCAAGGCATACTAACAATTGCAACATGAGCATCACAACTAACTGTGATTTGTCAGATGGCTTTTGGTGGTTGTGCGGAAATGGAATAGCCCTTAAGCAACTACCTGGAAATTAGAAAGGTCAGTGTACTATGGGGTATCTCGTCCCACCTATACAAGTTATAAATCATACTAGTTTAATTACAGGAATTGCTAGAGGACTTTGAAGAAACCAATTTAGTTGAAGTATACCTTCTAATCCTCTGACTAGATATAATATAGGCCTTCATATAACGGCCTACAGCTGGACTCTATGCTTCATAAGAGGAGGAAAGATTTGGCTACAGAGAGCCAATCATTGATGAAAACATAAGGAGGCAGCTATTGGTCAGTGAGCTGAGTGGTAACCAATCATAGCCAATCAGGTTCAAATGCAGAGTCTTTTGAATAGCTTATGTAAGATCAGTGCACGCCATTAAAGCTCTCTGCTGCATGAAACCCTGATGTCATGTCGTATCTCCGTCTCCCCAGACCATGACACCTTCACAGCTTTGTCAGAGCTTTATTGCCAACTTTGGGAATTGTACACTTAGAAAAAGGAATAGTGAACATATCAGCAAAGATGGAAATAATTGCAAACTCAACTTTTTAGCGCAGCATGTTATAAAAAGGCACATTATTGGTCCATAGAATTGACACCTCTCTCCAATGGTTAAGTAACAGAAATAGCAAACAACACCTGGGAGAGAGGTTCTTATGGGAAAGAAATATTGTTTACACAAAGTTGTTTTGGAAAAAAAGGAAAACTGTTGAAAGTTTCCCTTGGGAAGAGCTAGCAATTCTCAGGCTCAGAAATATCGGGCCCACAGTCTGCAACAAGGCGGGATGCGGAAAACCTGAAATCCTAATATATCCTCGATGCTTGGAATTGTTGGGCGGATCTGGAGAGATGGATTAAGCCTGCTTGATAACAGGGAAAGATGGAATCTCTGTAAGTTAGGCTTGGACATTTGTCTCATGTGCTGTTACATAACCGGAGTTGTTTTCTAAGTCCAGGAGTGGCAAAAGAAAAAATTTGGTTTGGGAAAATTTTTGAGGGATTAAAGATTATTTTTGGGTGGGTAGGTCATTGTGCAATGAATAAGCATCTGTAAAGGAATATTAGAACCTGATTTAACAACAAGGCCATTTTATTATTGTGCAAATGTGTATAGAGTGCATGTGTATGCCCCTTTTCTAGTGTGACTGACAAGTGTAACTGCTGAGTGAATGAGACATACTATCAGTAGGAAGTGAGTGGGGAGCCCGGATCTGCGGTTTCATTCTCCGGGCAACCCGAGCAGCTGGAGAAAGGCAAAGCATTTGTCGTTTCATAATGAAGATTTTGTGGTTTTTGTATGAATGCAGTTTTGTGCTGAAGTTGTGGACCTGGGTGTGAGCCTTGAGTATTGTGTGAGTGTAAAACCTGTCATAAGAGGTGATATGGCACCACTACTCGCAAAAGTGCCTGGTCCTAGGAGTATAGTAGGGCAGAATTAAGAGACAGATATTGAGCATTAAACTTCTTAATTTCTGTAGGACACAAGGAAGTAAATTGCCCCAGGCTAGAAAAAGCCTAGAGGGAAGCAGAGACTGAGTCACAGGAGGCAGAAATAATCAAAGTAGCATGTGGAAGAAAGTATTTGGTTCCCAGGATTTGGACTATATCTGAGCAGAATTGGGAAAATACCTGTGATGAGTGTAAAGTTAGATTCACATGGAAG
>WEIU01012614.1:0-12834 GCA_013389925.1 Aegithalos caudatus | reverse complement strand
AGCCTTGAATTTTATGTGAATGCTAAGGAAGCAGTCAGCCAGGAAGAGAAAGATTGTGCCACTTGCTGGGGGGGGGGGTGGGGGGGGAACCTCTCTAGGAGAAGTGAACACCTATAGATTAAAAGAAACCAAGTGCTGGGACCCCTTACATTGTGTCCCTCCTCCCTACACCCCTGCACCTGAGAAAACCCCCTTAACACTCTGACGGACCTAGCCAAAATACCCAGGGAAGAGCAGCTCAGTGGGAAGAATTAAAGAATGAGGACTGAGCAATATCACTATACCCCCTCCAGGAAGTCCCATTGGGAGGAGCACATGGGGGGATTGGGTTTGTAACTGTCCCACTTAACTCCTCCAACATGAGGGCATTTCAAAAAGAATTAAATGTCTACTAGAAGATCCTATTGGATTAGCAGAACAAGTAGACCAGTATTTGGGGCCCAATATTTATACTTGGGATGAAATGCAATGTATACTAAACCTTTTGTTTACATACGAAGAAATACAAATTATCAGAGTAGCAGGTTCGCAGATATGGGAGAGGGAACATGCAAACAAACGGACTCCTGGGGGAGGAGAAGATGCCATCACAGCGCCCTATATGGGACCACAATAACTCCAGGGGAAGGAAAAACATAGAGGAGTATGGAACATTAATTATCAGGGGAATTAGGGAAGTTACTCCCCGAAGTCATAATGCCCATAAGGCATTTGCTGAACAACAAAAAAGGACGAGAATCTGAGTGGCTAGAGACATTAAAGAGAAATATAAGACAGTAATCAGGAGTAGACTGTGATACAGAAGCTGGACAAATTTTGTTAAAAGTAAACTTTGTCACTCATGCTTGGCCAGATATAAGAAGAAAAATAGATTAGAAGATTGGCAAAATAAAGGATTGAAAGACCTGTTAAAAGAAGCCCAAAAAGTATATGTATGGAGGGATGAAGAGAAAACAAGGGCAAAAGCTAAAATAATGTCAGATGCTATTCCCCAAGAAAACCACTGTACCAAGGCCCATGCCTATAAGGAGGTGAGGCCCTAGTCAGGCCTGAACAAGGGGGACTGCAAGGGGGTTAAGGCAAACAAAGCTCCCTGGGAAAGAAGCCCTAAAATGGAAAAAGAGGAATTTAATAACTGAAGCCCAATTTGTTATTATTGCAAGGAAATAGGACACTTAAAGTGAAACTGCCCACAGAGAGAAAAGAATTTAAAGGTATTCCAAGAGGTTTGAAAAAAAGACGTATAGGGGAGTCAGGAGCTCTATCTCCTGGGGTCGAAATATCAGCAGGAGCCCTTAATAACTTTAAAAGTAGGTCCCCAGGAGGAATTTGAGGTTTTAGTAGAAACTGGGGCGGAGAGGACGTGTTTGTAGCATTCCAAAAGGATGCAAGAAAAGCCATAATACAATTCAAGTAGTAGGGGCAAAAAGAGAAAGATTTAAAGCATCAGTTATAAAACGCAGTATTTGAGGGAACAAAAAAAATAGGAACGGGGATATTTTATTTTTACCAGGGGCAGGATGTAATTTACTGGGGAGAGATCTACAAGTGCAGTTAGGCATCAGGGTGCTTCCAGAAGGAGAGAAAATGGTAGTCAAATTCTCCAGTTAGAAGAGGAGGATGAAAAGCAAATTAAAGAAGTGGTCTGGGCCAAGCCTGGAAATAGAGGCAAGTTAAACATAACCCCTATAGTAATTAAAATAACTAACCAAGATTCCAAGATTGCCCAATTCAAGTAAGGCAATACCCAGTCTCCTTGGAGGCAAGAAAAGGGTTACAGACAGTAGTTCAAGAATTAATCAAAGATGGAACTTTGGAACTCTGCATGTCTCTGCATAATACCCCCATATTACCAGTAAAGAAATCAAATGGGACATACAGACTTGTCCAAGACCTGAGAGAAGTAGACAAAAGAACTATAGATCGATATCCAGTGGTACCCAATCCCTAAACACTATTAAGTAAAATTCCTCCATCAGATCGTTGGTTCAGTGTAATAGATCTCAAAGATGCTTTTTGGGCCTGTCCCCTTGCAGATGAATCCAGAGATATATTTGCTTTTGAATGGGAAGATCCCTATACAGGGAAAAAGCAACAACTCAGGTGGACAAAATNCCGCCGCTCCAGCTACCATCAGAGCAGATCGCACCCACCGGCCCGGGATTGCTTCACTGTCTCCAGCCTGGTGCCTCCCAGCAAGACCGGACTGCTCCAGGGTTTTGTGAGAACAAAGCCCTTGAGGTCTCGCCTTGTTTTTTTTTCTGTTTAGTATTATTTTCTGTAATATTTGTTTGCACTGTTATAATATTAGTAAAGAGATTGTTATCCTTTCCATAATTTTGCCTGAAAGCCCTTAATTGCGAAATTATAATAATTTGGAGGGAAGGGGGAGGGGTTACATTCTCTACTCCGGGAAAACTCCAGTTCTCCTGGACAGATACCTGTCTTCCCAAACCAAGACACAAGCCTTAGAGGAAGTATTACAACCTTTTCCTATTGTGCCAGAAGTAAAACTTATCCAATATGTAGATGATTTACTCCTTTCAGGAGAGGATGAAGAGAAAGTCTGAGAATTCACCATATCATTGCTGAATTTCTTGGGAAATCAAGGGTATTGGGTATCAAGAGAAAAACTACAATTTGTAGAGAATGAAGTAAAATACTTAAAACATATAATAAGCCAAGGAAGATGGTGATTAAACCCTGAAAGGATTACAGGAACAACCTCACTCCCTCAGCCAAAAACTAAAAAGGGAATCAGAAAACTTTTGGGCTTGTTAGGGTATTGTAGGATATAGGTAGAAGGGAGAAATCAAAAACGAACCACCTTAGAAATACAGGGAAACAACTTGGCAGACTTAGAGGCTAAAACAGCAGCCAAGTCTGGAGAAGAGAGCATAATTATGGTTTTAACCTCCACAGAAGAAATTCAAGATATACCAATATTCAGTGAAACAGAAGAGAAAAAAATTCCTAGAAATAGGTGCAAAAAAGAATAAAGGGGAGTAGGTGTTATCCAATGGAAGACAGTTATTAAATAAACCTCTGGCAAAAGAAATATTAGAGGGAATGCATAATAAGACTCATTGGGGTACCCAAGCCCTACATGATCAGTTTTTGCGAAATTGGGGGTGCATGGGAATTTCTGGAATAGCTAAGCAAATAACTGAAAAGTGTGCGATATGCCAAAAGGTAAACAGAAAGATCATGAGGGGAGTGCGCCGAGGAGGGCGAGGATTAGCCTTACGACCCTTTCAGAGTATCCAAGTAGATTTCACTGAACTCCTTCAAGTGCAATGGTGGAAATTTTTTTAGTAATAGTAGATAATTTAACCCATTGGGTAGAGGCAATACCAGTGGTTAAAGCCACTTCCAGTGTAGTAAAAAAAAAACCCCTTTAAAAATTAATCATTCCCCAGTATGGGATAGTAAACAACATTGACTAAGACCGAGGAACTCATTTCACATCAAAAGTACTACAGCAGGTGGTCCAAGCTCTGGGTATAGAATGGGAATTACACACTCCATGGCATCCACAAAGTTTGGGATGGGTCGAAAAGATGAATCAAACCCTCAAGAGAACTCTTAACTAAACTGATGATTGAAACTCAAATGTCATGGGTTAAATGCCTACCCCTAGCTTTGTTAAGAATCAGAACACACTCCAGATCAGATTTAGGGATTTCACCTTATGAAATAATGTTTGGTTTACCATTTTTGATTTTGCCAAATAGCATTGCCACATATGAAGAAGGGAAGGACAGTGTTAAAAAAATATGTCCTGTCTATAGCACAAGCTTCAGAGGATCTGTGGGAAAAGGGGAGAATTCCACAGACTGCTACCTGAGATTTCAAAATTCATAATGTCAGTCGTGGAGACTGGGTAATAGTTAAATTATGGAAAGATCATCCTTTAAGCCCTCCAATATATAGGTCTCTTTCAGGTTCTGCTCACCACTGAATCAGCTGTACAAACCGCAGAGCAAGGCTGGACTCACGCTAGCAGAATAAAAGGACCAGTAGAAGAACCTAATGACTGGAAGATCATCACCTCCACCGAAGGCCTAAAAATGACTCTGAAACGAAACCCGCAGGCTCAGTGCAACAACTACAGGCAACAACACATCAATCCAGACTGGTGTGAGGTTCCTCTCTCAGGGAGCCCCCTGATTAGAGGATTTATCCCCAACAGTGCAGTACCAGATTCTAAAGATGAATGGAGTCCACAGCCTCGGTCTCTGAAGTTTTTTATTTTATATTATCTCATGGCTCGCGAGCTGTTCCAGTCCAGGCTATGCTCGCTGGATAACAGGAATGGTGAATGCCACGAGGCACCCACCTCAAGGTCTTTTTATGGACTTTTTACCCAATTGATTTACAGCATGTACTATGTTTATAATCCTACACCAACAATTACCATATATTCTAAACACATAATTTCTACATCAGATTCAGCTTCACCAATGTCTCTGTGCCACCGTCACAGCAGAAGATGGAGATGAAGAACAACCCAGGGCATCGCCCCAAATCCTCCATCTTGTCCCCATTCACCTCCATTCTAAAAATCCCGAACTATAAATTTTCACCCTGTGACAAACTAAACTACTACTATTTTCTAAATCTTGTTGCTTTTAATTCGTCCTTTCAGCGTGAGGAGTTTTTTCCCATGGATTAAAATCCAAGGCAGTGCTTTCTCGGGGTCCCAGCCAGCGTCTTGGATCCCCCAAGGCAGCCCGAGGGGTTTTCCCCATGCCCTCAACTCCAATAGACTGGGAGAGAGTTCCCTGTGGGCTTTATCAGTTCTTTAGTATTCCCAAAGGTCAGAGGCTTTCCAAACTCCAGGGTAGTAATTTTACTACCTCCCCAGTCAGGGGGTTCAGGGTTATATAAATTAACAAACACTGGGTTCATAAATCCTATAGTTTTTGCTTTGGCCTGTGACCTGAAAAAAGAAACCCCATCCCTAGCGAAACATTTCCCAGATTATTCCTGGTCACATACCTTGCTTGAAACACCCTGGGGTGAGACATTCAAGCTAGGTACAATGTCAGTGTAAAAATTGTGGCCAGCTCTAGAGGTATAACTCCCCAGGTGGCAAGCGTGTTGTAAAATTAGTTGAGGGAAAGGAAAATGTTCAAATACCAATCAAGGGCAAGTAACAATTCTAACGCTTTGTTGTAGAAATTAATGAATGCTCCCTGATACTCACGAGCTATTAGAAGCTGACTGAGAAGGTGTAGTAAATCAAAAACAGGGACCATGTTTTGAATGCAGACAACTACTTCATATGATGGAGAGGTAATAAGACCCTATTGCAAAAGTGCACTTAATAAATGCTGACTATTTGAGGAACTGCAGAGAACCACAATATAAGAGAAGCAGGTAACATAGGTAATTCTGTGACAAGGAGATGAGGAGGCAAGACCAGATTAACCACTGTACTTGCCACCAAGAAAATAATATTTACATGCTGTGGGCAGCAATCCCATCTGGCATGGAAGGTGGGGATACACGTTATACTGGACTCCTAATACTCCTAGTTAGTCTTCTCCCCCTTGGGGATCTCGAAAATACGTCACAAATGCTATCAGTCGTTTTATGTAGGTTCTCTTTTTACTGCTCACACCATTGTTGACCAACACTGTTATGATTCATCCAAATTAGACACCTGCACACATGCTGAGCAAACATTCTAGGTTACAGAAAACCTAGGACAAAGCAGTACAAGACAAGGGCGTGAATGGCCAAAAGGGGAGAAATGAGTTAGTTTTAAAAAAGCTCTCAGGGGTGGAATTCAAGGACACTTAATAAAAGAACAATTAGTATCCCCAAAACCCCTGCAGCCGATGTAAAATATTCTGAAAACACCTGTAGGAGACACCTTATTTAGTAAAGTGTTTACAAAAAGGCCAGAGCCAACTCCACAGGGAAATTTCTACGCAAAGCTCAGACAACAAATAGAAGATGAGATAGAAATCCCAAGGTTAGGGAAGAATTTATTTGTAGATCTGGGAGAAAGAATCAGCAAAGAACTGAATGTTACTAACTGCTGGGTGTGTGTGAGGGCCTTAAAGTCTGAAGAGTGGCTGTGGAAAGGTAGTAGCCTGGGCCCGGTCGAACTCCTTAAACTGAATAGGACCAACATGAAAGGAGGAAACCGACCAAAAGGGTGAATATTAAGTTCAAAAATAATAGGAGAGGAGTGCCTCTGGTGTTTGGGAAAAAGTTTTTAAATAATGTAGGACAAACTTTTTGTAAAAGGTATAAATTTAAGAACTGAACTTTTACATGGTGGATCCCTGAAAAACCCATGCAATATTAGACCCAGGAGAAGAAAAATAATTGTAAATATGAAAAAGAAATTAAACATTTCCAGTGTAATGACTCTGGGAAAAATCCCTATTATGAGATCCCTAAAATATCTAAATTTTAGGAAAACATGAATAACCAAAGAAGGGAAAATTGGAAAGCACCGGATGGCTTATTCTGGATATGTGGGAAAAGGCCTTATCCAAAACTTCCTCCCCTGTGGAAAGAAAATTGCACTCTAGGAATTACACAACCAGGATTTTTCCTGTTGCCAAACCAAGACGGAGATGATTTGAGAATACCAGTATACAACACCTTAAAAAGAAATGAGAGAACTAATTGGAGAAATTGCAGGATACCAAAAGTAGGGCAATGAAGACTAGACACCTGAACCGATAATATAAACATATGGTCCATCTACCTGGGAACAAGATAGGAGTTGGGGATATCGAACCCCAATTTATATGTTAAATCACATCATAAAACTCCAAGCACTTGTAGAAATCATATTTAATGAAACGGCCAGGACTATGGAATTAATAGTCAACCAGCAAAGGCAAACCAGAGCTGCAATGTATCAAAATAGGTTAGCATTAGACTATTTGTTAGCAGAAGAAGGAGAGGTTTGAGAAAGTTTAGCTCATTTGATTGCTGTCTACAAATTTATGATAATGGGGATGCAGTTTTGGATATAGCCATAAACATCTGGAAAATAGCCCATGTGCCAGTCCAAAAATGGGAATCTAATTAACAAAGGATGGTTAGAAGATTTTTTTTAATTATCCTGGTGGAAAAAGGCAAGCTTTGTAGCGTTATGTAGAATAGCAAGTTTAATCTTTCTTCTATGTTTGATCCCATGTCTTATCCAATTAACTACTTATGTGGTTCAAAATATGCAAATAATTACAATGCCCACCCATTCAGATCAGAAACCATAGAAAAAAGGCAGAAAATTATGGTGTTGGAAAAAATGAAAGGTGATAAAAACCTAGAGGAGTCATTTAAGATCTATGAAAGATATCAGTATGCCAAAAGTATGGTGGTTCAAAAGTTGTAGCTCAAGCCACATACAATAAGAAAGACAAAGGGGAGGAGTTGCTAAAAATGACCCTATAATATTAGCTTTTGCATTTGTGTATTAGTCTTTATATGTTGTTATTGATTGTGAGTATAGCACTATTTATAATCCCTTTTAGCTGCTTTCTAATATAACCTAATTTCTCATTTTAAGTATGCACCATATAGCCCATGGAAGTAATAGTGTGATGAATATATTATGTTGATGTATACACCTTGTAGCTCATAGAAATGTGTGATGAATGTATTGTACTGTAAGCCTTAGCAAAATATAAAATGTTAAAATACTTCTATGTAACCGAGAGAAGTGTATAAAGCAATTGAGTTGTTTCCCACATCTGCTGACTGACCTCTCCAAGTGATGAGTGACACAAACCAGAGCACCAGAGAAAAATTAGAGAAGAATTTGTTAGCTACTCGTTATCAGGGAAGTGTGAAATAACAGGATAAAGCCACAACAAGGAATAAAATATATTGACCTGATCTGCAGGATGTCATGTAGATAAGTCAGAGTGGAAAACCAAAACAAAGTTTCTACAACATCAGAATCTACCAAGAACGTTTTAATATAGCATGAAACTTATGAGTATGTATGCACCTTAGTAAGGTAACTATATAGATAACACTGCCTTAATGTACAGGTGTGTCCATTGGCCAATAGCCAGGAACACCCCAGTACTGGACATTGTCCTTTCTTATTCTGTTATTAAACTTTTGAAAAATATTCTAAGAGTGAACTTTTGTTTTTCACAGTGGAATAATTTTCCTGAACAACAGCTAGGTTGGATGGAGCTCTGAGCAATCTGGTCTAGTGAAAGGTGTTCCTGCCCATGGCAGTGGGGTTGAAACTTGATGATCTTTAAGGTCCCTTTCAACCCAGGAAAATCTATGACCTCTCCCTCTCCTTATCTCAACCGATGAATCTTTCATTATATTTTCTCTCTCTTTTCCAGCTCAGGAAGGCAGTGATAGAACAGCTTTGGTGGGCACCTGGCAGCCAGCCATGGTCAAACCACCACAACAGAATGATCCCTCAAAATTTCTTCTATGCTTTAATTTACTTCACATAAACACTCTTCTAGAGAACATAGCAATGATCTCTACAGTCAACTGCAGAAACCTGAAATGAAGCTACTCATTATTAAGCTATATTTGCATTAATTTTTAGAAGTTTGAAGCACCCCAGTTAATTACATAGCTCTGCTGCAAACAAGCACAGTGTACCTGCAGAATAAGTACTCTTTTAATTTAATAAAATACTGTTCAACTTTAGCTAATATAAACCATAATGATATGCCTTTTTCTTTACCTGTATATTTAATCAGTAGAATGTTGCCAGTTTATCATAAAAAACCTAAACATGAACATGCTTTAAAACTAGGCCCTCTGCCAAAGAACCAAATGCAAATACCAAACTGGAATACTGAATGCATTTTCTTGATAGAAAAGGCAAAGGAAGACCCAGAAGCTTCAGATCACTGTCCATTCTTCTCACCACTTGGCCACTGGAGTGCAAATCTCCTCTCCTCTTCACAGGGAACTGGGGAGGACTGGAGGTGATTCCAGGCTAAGGTATCTCCTACACCTCCCTCAACTCAATATATGTTGTTCAGAAACCTGTCAGATCTCTAGACAGGCAGATTGCTTCTGCATCCATCTAGTTATCACAGGAACAAGTGCTGCAAATGCAGGAACTCAAATCAAGCAACTGTAAAGATGCCCTGTAGGTTTCTTTTCTTTCTCTCTTTCCTTTTAACTGTAATTCAGAATAAGTTATAACCACACAAGTGCTACTCTTCCTACATCAGTATCTTAAGAAAAAACATTGGTGATTAAATTCTGAATAAAAATTATATGGAAACAAACACCAAATCCAGAATATTACAAATGGTCCTAGTACTGAGAAACTACATGGAATAGTAACAGGAAGAATGAGTTTGAAAGCAGTTCATGAAAGATTTCTTATTCTTAATTATAAAGTGACTGCAGTTATGTGAATAAAAAAACATTCAAGCATATTTTCACTCACTTTCAGAGGATATTTTCCCCCTAATTTAGAACTATATTGAATATAAAAGGAAGGAATGCAAGCTTTATCAGAAATTATACACCCATAGATCATGGATTATTCTTGATGGCATTTTCATGCACTTAAACAGGAAAAATGTTAACTCTGTGAGAAGAGTAATAATTAAATAAAAAAAGCTTCACCAAAATGAAGATGGCTTGTTAGCACTTTAAGGAGTGGTAAAGGTGATGGTGACAACTTCACAAAACATTCACAAATGTTATTCCTTCTGTGTACAGAGAGGAATTCCCAACGGGCTAACTTTCCAAAACTTCTTCAGCAGTGAGGATACATTGCCTAGAGGTGCATGGTTTAGCTTTCTGATCTTGAATATGGTTTATGAAGTTAGGTTCCAGTGGAAAGAAAACAATGCTGTGTTTTCATTAGAAAACCAAAGAAAAAAGATTAATTAAAAATGCTATTTTACCACCAATTTCATATTAGAACCATACCTAACATCCAAAGAGAAGACTAGGCTGCCCTAACACCATGGTTTTCATGTTGTGGTCTGCAGATTTCTGTCACCTCTAGACTAATTCCAAGGAGCCTGTGGAAAGTAACCAACACAAATATATTTGGTCTGGCTGAGCTGGAGTTCATTCTCCCATAGCAGCCCTCCCAGTGCCGTGCTTTGCATTGGGAGCTGGAAAGGTGTTGAGAACACACCAGTGTTTTGGCTACTGCTAAGCAGCGCTGCCACAGTATCAGCACTGTCTCTCAACACTTCTCTCCCTCACCCCCGAAGGCCAGTTGGCTGGGTGTGGGCAAGATCCTAAGAGGGAACATAGCCAGGCCAGCTCACCTAAAGGATATTCCATACCATATGATGTCTTCTCAGATGTAAAAGCTAAGAAAAAGAAGGATGAAGGGGGACATTCATTTTTATTACATTTGTCTTCCAGAGCAACTGCTACACAAGCAGAAGCCCTGCCTCTCAGGAAGTGGCTGGACATTATGTGCTGATGGGAAATAGAGAATAAAACTCTTTGGTTTTCCTTTGCTTCCACATGCAGCCTTTGCTTTATTAAACTGCCTTTATCTTGACCCATGACTTCCATCTTATTTTTCCCCTCTGTTCTGCTGAGGAGGGGAATGATAGAGTGGTTTGGTGGGCACATGACAGCCAGCAGAGATCAACCCACCATAGCAAACAAGCTTAACAGTCAGTGTCCACTGCAGAGAATTTACATTTCCATAAGGAGAAATATTAGGGATGTACAAATACAATCACTGGACATCTGTGCTTTTATCTGTTCTTTCCCCTATCTGACAGAAGAATTCTGTTTTTTCAGATTTATGCAAATGAACTTTTATACAGCACACAACTATTTATCTCATCTGTCCCAACTACTTTCCCCTTAACAGCCTAGAGCATATTATGATGCCTTTGATACCAATTTGAAATTTGCCTTTGTCATTTAAAGATCATAACTCACCACTATACTTCCAGTGGACACCACCTTTTCCAAAATTCTGATTCAACAAGTAATATTATAATATAATTAAGACATTATTAAAAGCAAATTAACAAACAATCAAACCCACCCCCTCAACCTGAAGTACTTCTAGATATTTGTCTAGCTAGAAAAATAGAACAAGCAATAAGAAAGGTCAATAAAAAGTGAGAAGGGAGAAAGTTATCTGAAATGCCTCTGCTGAAAGACTAACTTCAAATATAGTCTCAGGTAATGTATAACCTCAATTACTTGTTAAAACATATAGTTAACTAAACAAACTTACCATACAGGTACGGGAGTTTTCTCCTATGAATGAATCTCTTAGCACCTGAGTAAGTTTACTTGCTCTGAATGGCGTATGAGGTTTATTTCGGCCTAAGGCTCTAATGCACTCCTGAAAGAACAAACAGGTTTATATTTCATAAAATCAGAGTAAAACCTCATATGTATACAATCCCCATCAAAGAAAAATACATAATACAAATGCAATTCAAAATCAGAAAATATATGCCTTAGTTATGTTGCTGAAGTTATGTAAGATTGAATTCAAGAAGTGTTAGGCTTTCATCTCTAGTTAAGCTCAGTAGAGAGGTTGGAACTTTAAAAGTACTTAGGAGCCTAAAAACTTTCTGAATCTCATCAAAAACATTTACATATATTGAATTCAACAAGAGCAAAAAAATCGTTAATTTTAAATCTCTAGACTAACAACTATTTCTGACTATGATCTGCAAAAGCCTGAACGATCTACAGCTTCTGCCAGCAGAAGCAGCATGGACCATGACTTGCATTAATTCTATCAGTTAAAAGCAGTAGCTTTGATTCTGGCTTCACCACTTTCTTTACAGCTCAGAAGAAAACACTGGTGCACAAATTTTCTGAAAGCTTCCACAGGTTACAAACCTAGTAAGTATAAGCTCTGTATCGATGTACTCAATATTGCAAAACACTTGAAAATGTAAGCCACTCCCTTTTTAAAAACATTCTTCATGAGAACAGGGATAGCATTTACCTTCCTTTTCAGTCACAAGAATGGTATGGGGCTAAACTAATATCTGTATTGGTTGAGGAGTTCCAGAGAGAAATACTGTACAGAATATTAAGAAATTATTATAGAAGTTACAGTAGCAACTAAGTACAATAGCACAAACCAAGATTGCACTAATTTAGACATCATTTCTGCCCACTCAGAGTTCTAACATCAGCTAATAAACTGCTTCTTACAGAAAGAAAGTTCAAATTTAAATTTGTTTTGCTGCTGTAGTATTTGGATCATTCATTCCAGTTTCTGGCTTTGCCTTAATACTTTGTGTACAGGTGTCCTAGGTTACAATGTAAGATGTGCCCAAAGTATGTATTTTATAACCATCTTCATGAGCTGTTGAAACTAGGTGGGGCAGTGTTTCCCTTGTCCCCTCCCTCCGGGCTATCTTCTGTTAATGGGCCATCAATGCCTTGCTCATAGGTAACTCCCTCTGGGTGCTATCTCTGTTTAATGGGCAATCAAGGACCCACTGCATGACTCATACAATATCAGCCCATTGTGAGATGCTCTGCCCGGGGGGGAGGAGCCAAGTATTCCCAGCTGGATATAATTTAGGATTTGGGACAGCACAGCGGAGTTCTTACCCACTGGATTTCCAGAGGACAAGAGCTATTGGACTGTTTACAGGATCACTGCTTCAACAAGACCACTTCATCTGGACTACTACCACCACCCTAACTAACAGGGTGGAAGGTTGTATTCTGACTCTGAACAGAGAGAGAGAGAATCCCTGCTTCCAGAGATAGAGGAAGAAGACCCTTGCTTTTATACTAGAACAGCTCATCCTTAAAAACTGCACCCCATGATCTAGTGGCCCATGAAAAAATAGTTGTGGGAAGACTGTTGTGCCAGTGAGAGAGACTCATGTTGCAGCAGGT
>WEIU01012613.1:24723-46503 GCA_013389925.1 Aegithalos caudatus | reverse complement strand
AAGGAGGAGGAGGAGGAGGGACCTGGGGACAGAGGATCCCTGCTGTGAGGTCAGTCTGGGTCTGCAGTTAGAGCCTGTTGTTGGAACCTGCAGTCACAGTCTAGCGTGATAAAAGCCTGCAGTCAGAGTCTGCAAACCAATACATGCAATCATAGTTTAAGAGGAAATGACCAGCAGTCAGAGGCTGCAAGGGAAACCTCTAGTAGGAACTTGCTGCAGCTGGACTCAGTGGTTAGTTGGAGTCAGGATGGCTGAGCTGTAAAGAAGAATAAACCAGGACCCTTTTCATAAATACAAAGTCTGTGTCTTGGCTCATTTCTACCCTCTAACAAGCAGGCTACTGCAACACCACACCAAGCAATACTTGTAGAAATCAGGACAATAATCAGAATCACTCTGTTCAGTGAGATGGATTCTTTGAGGTTGACTTTACTTGCTCCTAGAATAAGTTAGGTTTTTTCCTAGTTGATCTCCTGAATGTGTACTTCAAGGCACAGAGGTCATGCTTCAAATGAATGCTCAATGTATTAGTGAGAAAATTTTTACCGTGCAGGTGATAGAGCAATGGAACAGAGCCCAGGGAAATAGTGGAGTATCACTCACTGAAGATACTCAAGAACTATCTGATCACAATCCTGTACAGCATACTCTGGGAAGATCATGCTTAAGCAAGGTGGTTGGTGGAGATGACCCACTGTATTCTCCCCCAGATTGATCCAGCTTATGGTTCTGAGTCTGCGTGACTGTCCATAACTAAAGCCCAGAGGGAGTAGAAAAATAAACCCTGGTCTTGAGAAGAACCAGGGCATCCTTTTTTTTTTGCTCAGGGATGGTTGACACACATCAGTGACAGGCAGGTTTGTTGTGCCTCTGTTTCCTCTAAGCATCTGTCTACTGAAAGCTGTAAATCTTGCCAGAATGAGAGTTATATGATTGGGTGAGTTCTTAATTCACATAAGCATCAAGTTTTAAAAGGTGTATATCTGGTTTGATGGCAGATATTTAGGGTGGGGGATTCCTCTCAACTAATTTACGTGTCAAAGGGAGGTATATATTATAAAAGTAGAAATGTGTGCCTGCAGAAAATTACTAATTTCCTTCTTTTTTGGGTCTGACTGGGAAGGAGTTAACTTTCTGTATGTCTGCCCTCACAGTGTTGTGCTTTGTGTTTGTAGGTAAAACAATTAAGGCATCAGAGTTTTGGCTACTGCTGCACAGCATCAAGGCTGTCTCTCCCACTTGCTAGCACCACCAAAGACCAGCACAGCAGGGGTGGGCAGGAAGATTTAAGGACTGGATGTGGGGGAGGTCTGATAGTAGTGTCAGTCTGTGAGAGTTTACCTGGACTGACAAAAGGGATATTCCATGCCATATGATGTCATGTCCAGCAATAAAAAATAAGAGAGTAGGATCAGGGGAACACTTGTTATTAAGGTGTTTGTCTTCCAAAGCAGCTGCCATGTGTATTGTGACCCCTGCTATCCAGGAATTGGCTGGCAGCACCATCTGATGGGAAGAAGAGAATAAGTTTCTTTATTTTACTTTACTTCTTCACTCAGCCTTTCTTTCTCTTTCTTAAACTTCTTTTATCTACACTGAAGACTTTTTGAGATTATTTTCTCCACCTGTCCTGCTGAAGCCAATATCAATCCACTACAGTTTCTTAAGGTGAGCTGAAACTTATATATTGTATTTCTCTCTTCTAGCTAAGGGAGCTAAGATAGGGAGCTAAGATGATGTAGTCAGCTATGATATACATGTATTTATAATGATATTTCACCAGATTAATGTTTTCATTTTTTAAATTCAAAATATTTTTAAATGCTAAATGTTTGAGCTTTCTTGTTTTCTCTTTTTAAAATAAATGATAAGGGGGAAACAAAGAAGAACCGATTTAACCTTGAAAATGAAGTTTTTAGAATAATTAATTTAAAATTCTTGATCTTACACAAAAAAATATTGATTCTTGTTATTTTTATTAAGACAGCTCAGCTTATGTGTCTTACTGGGACTGATACATTTTTTGAGTGACTGAGGCTGTTACAATTTTTACAATTAAAAAATCCTCTTAGGAAAGATTTAAGAGGTACATGTTCCCAATATATTTTTCTATCCATCATTATGCAAAGCTTTTCTTGAAAAAGTTATCATCTACAGAAAATACATTGATATTGTCCATGTTTTCCCAAGTGACTTCTGTATGATAGAACATTACTCACATTTATGTTTGCATGGCTATTCTTTTTTCTCCTGCAAGATATTTTCAAACAAGAAGAGCACCTATTACATTTGATTTCATGAAATAATAAAACAGCTTAGAAGAAAATGAAAAAAAAAAAAGTATTTATTCTTCAAAAATATTACATGCTATATTAAAATGTTGGGAAATATTTTGGAAGTAATACCATGCCTCTGATAAAATAGAGTATATTATACAAGAGTAAATATTAAGGGGTTTGAATGATAGTGATGTACATCTTTGTAAAGCCATTTTTCTTGTACCNTTTTTTTTTTTTTTTTTTTTTTTTTTTCTATAGGAGGAAAAAAGAAAACACAAATATATACCAGTTTTGGCTGGGATACAGTTATTTCTTGTTAGCAGATGTTATGGTGCTGTGGTTTGTATTTGTTCTGAAAAATGTGAATGCACACTGATGTTCCCACTCATTGCTGAGCAGCACTTGCACAGCATCAGTGGAGAGCCTGAAAGGGCTCAAGAAGCTGGGAGGGGGCACAGCTGGCATAGCTGATCCCAACAGTGCTATGCTCTGCAGTTAAAGGCAGGGGAAGAAGGAGGAAGGGAGGACATTCAGAGTGGTGGTGTTTGTTTTTCCAGATAAGCATTACATATGATGGGGCCTGGAGGTTGTTGAGCACGTGTCTGCCCATGGGGAGCAGTGAATGAGTTCCTTGCTTTGCTTGTGGACCCAACTTTTGTTTTGCCTATTAAACTGTCTTTATTTCAACCATATTCATCATATTTTTCTTTGCCATTCTCTACTCCATCTAATGTTGTACACGAGTTACTGTTGTTTTTGATGTTTTAGATTTGTTCTTTCACTTCATATGTTTTGTGTATTTGGGCCTAAACTCCTAGAACTGCCAATGTAGCTATAAGACTAGCCCTTCATTTCATATTCAGCTGAATTTATTTGCCTTAACTTGCATGGTTTTAACCCATTTATTATTTGCTAGCATGTAGGGTATCTCTGTCTGGGTTGCCAGATAAATACCTAAAAATAATGATGTCTTCCTATAGCAACAGGTAGAGGTCAGGAATGAAACACCTGAAGATTCCAAATTATACTGAAATCAAGATTCAAGCACCTAAATTTCAACACTAGATTGTATTTTTAGACATTTAAATTAAAAAACAAAACAAAACAAAACAAAACAAAAACAAACAAACAAACAAAAACAACAACAACAACAAAAACTTGAAATCAATTGCCACAATTTTTATTTAGTTTCTTTTTCTGAAAAGTAATAATTAAGTGGTTCTTCCTACTGTTATCTCCAAGCAATAATTTGAATTGAAGAATAAATACATATGTATGAAAATATTCACCCATGAGACCTTCATAATTCAGCAATAAATAAATATTCATGGTATTGCTCTCTCTTTTCTAAAGGATGACACCAGAAACTAAAACACATTCATTTTTAATGGGATACATGTTCTAAATGACTCTAGTTCAATAAATGGAACTTTCATGGGTATCCTTTAAGCTTCTAATTGCTCAAGGGTATGAGGTGAAGGCAATTATTTAGTAATTCTCTTTTTTCCAGTATTCTATGCACTGTCATTGAAAACATCCTTGTTTTCCTTATTTTTATGAATGCAATATTTATTCAGATAGAGGTTTATGTGAAACATTTTAATTGAAAATAAATTATAATTAGAGTTTATTTGCTTAGAAATAGGAAGTCACTGCACTGTGTTAATGCTTCATCATTTATTGTATGTAATAAATGAAAGCTCTTACGTGCAAAAAAAAATGAGAATAACTTTGATGTAAATCCATGCTTATTTCTCATAGTAAAGTGATAATGTAATTTGATAGATCTCTTCATTGTTTAAAGGTTTTAGACCATCTGTGCTTTAGAAACTTTATTTGGCAGCATTTGGCCTTCTAAAGGTATTCTCAAAATGTGTTTATTATTACATATAATGTTTAACACTTTGGAAAAATAAACATATTTCCAGATGTGATTTTTAAAAGCGTAACTTTGTCACACATTCCTGCTCATATACTGAAAGGTACTGAGAAGTCGCTCATTACATGCAAAACGTAATTAAAACCAATTTTTCTTTTTAAAAATTTGACATGCTTTAATATTTTATAAAATAAATTTTAATCAGAAGAATTTATATAGATAGTATAAAAGCTCTTGTTTCTTAACTACATTGTTGGGAATCCTGAACATTTCACAGATTTAACAAGACAAAGATTGCTCACTTTTGTTCTTTTTTAGAATGCTTTGTGTTTCTCTCCATGTGAGATGAAATAACATTTTAAAGTCTTAAATGGTGGTTCTGTGACGTGCTTATGTGACATGGTAGTAGAAAATTATTACAAGTAAACTGGTTGCTAAGTTATGATTCTCAAATGCTTTTCAAGATGCATTAAGAGTCCCATGTTTTATTGAAAGATGTTGCACCAATGCTACTAACAAATTCTGTAAAAATAAAAACACTTCCAAGCCCTTTGAGGAGAGCTGTGAAATCAAAAGAAAAAGAAAGAACTACTCTGTCAAGAAAATTAAACCTGCATTTTTTCCTTTTCAAAAATTTACAGGATTCTGTGCTACATCTCTAATAAAGACTTACTAGAACTGTAAAGGAAAGGTTTTGCAACTTGTTCAAACAAGTGGAAATACATTTTGCATATACGGTAAGTCAGTTAACACTGATAAGGTTGCAGAACCTGTCTGAGACAAGAACTCTGCTGTATTTTTGTATGTTTCTTGAATTAAATTGTTTGTGGCTTCCCTTATCTAGTGTTCTTTTCAAAAATGTAAATGTACCTTGCTTTACCATAGTACTTTGTTAAATTTAAACCTCTTGACTTCTCTCAGCAGATAATTTAAATTCATTCAAGCTCAATTTCCTTTTTTTTTTTTTTTTTTTTTTTTTTTTTTTTTTTTTTTGGTATTAGTCCTTTGTTAATTCTACTTTTCATATATATTCAGGATTAGACCTGAAAAACTGAGTTCAGATTAACTTTCTAGATATTTTTGTTTACATTTAAATGTGCTTAAAATTATTAAAAAATCAGTAGTAACATGATCACTACAGATTGAAAGAGCAGCAAGGAACAACTAACATTGAAACAATGAATGTAATTACTATAGTTTTATGAAAATTATTTCAGGTAATTATTTTTTCTACCTTTTAACTTTTAAAGTGTATTTTGGAATTACTTTTATCTTAATATTATTACACTTTTTTAAAAATATTGTTATTAGATTCTGTATTTTTTTTTGTTTCTGTCAAAGTATTACAAAGTGCTTTCACATGGTATTTCTTTTAGTCTATTAAAGCATTTTGAGTAACCAGTAGTTAGTGATTCTATCAAAGCAGAGGATTAAATTTTCTAACTACAGCAATCCTAATGTCTAGAATAAGATAATAAAATGTCAATAGTACAACAGATTAACTATTTCTTACAGATGATAAAATTGAGAAAAATAATATACTCTATTGAAAATGACAAAACATGTCTGGTTAGAATCTTGCTTTGTAATCAAATTTTTAATATGTAATATTGTTAGAGGAAAGTACATCACTCAGGATTTGACTGCCTAAGAGAGATGAGGCTCTGTAGCCCCAGGTCTCAGCCGCGGAGAAGTGGAAATTGTACAGCAGACACAAATACCCAAATCATACACACATTGGTACATACATTACACACAGAGATATATAAATACATACTTGCATACATGAGCAACAGTTCTCACACAGTTGTTTCACAGGCATGAGAATAAACAGCACCAGTCATAAACTCTCTGGCTCGCCTGCCCTTGCTCCAACCGCTGGCAACCCGGACTCCCATAAATGCACATTTGTATGGGAGGCCCTTACTGGGAAACAGCTGAAAACAGAGATCAACTCACACCCTCATACACACAGGACAAAGAATCCTCACCCAGGTTAGTTAGCAAGGAATTTAACAGGAAGACAAACATGTCTCTAACCAAGCATAAGACAGAGCCAGACAAGCACATGAACCAACTCCTCCCTTTTATTCCGCTATCTTCTGTTTCCCACAATTTTTAGTCCCCAAACCATCTAACCCTCTCCCTTTTACTGCCATTGGTACTGCCTCTAAATATTCCTAAATGAGTCTTTTGCAACCCCAAAATGCTCTTCCATTGTACCTTATAATGGTCCCCAGTGCCTGGGCAGCACCCCCATCAGTCAGAAAAGTGCTCCAGAGGATCTCTCCCCTTGACTCTTCCTGATGGGTTTCACACTTGGATACTTAGGCTGAGGCTATGATGTTAGGTTTCCAGCTTGCCATTGTGTTTCCCTGTGATAATGGACTTCTCTGGACTTGTGAAGATGGACCTTTGGTGGGCTGATGAGCCCTGTGATAGGCCTGGGAAGAGCCAGACAGAGTATGTTTGGGGCTCCTCATCTGCCATAGTCTCTCTATGTTCCTTTGTGGGTACGGAGACAAGATTTTTTTAACCACAAAATCTACCAAATACCTTTCTTTAATTATTGAAAATTTAATTTTTAATTTAAATAAAAGAAACATTTATTTTTTTTACCAATTCTAGATATTAATGCTTATATTGGAATATTATACAGAAGTTGAATTTATTCTGAGGATTGCTTTGGGCACTAAAATGAATGACAGCAGAGACAGTAATTAGTAGATAGTATACCACCACTTTTGACAGTCTGAAGTGTGACTCAAACAGTGCTAGAAGCCTCTAGGACTGTGAGAAATAAATCACATCAAGTAAAAGAAAAACCAGTGTAGATAGCAGTCATGGGAAAAAAAAAAATGTGTTGTGGCTTATTTCAATTAGAGTCAGATGAAAGTGAGAAAGGATGGATAGGATGCAATTCAAAGAGATAGGAACTTAACTTCAGTCTCCAGTGAAGCATTAAAAGATAACTGAAAAACACATTTTAAGAGAAACATCTGTGATAGAACCACCATGGATTCAATTTCAGTACTTCAGCCTGTATTTCTAAAGTGGTAAAACAAATATAACCTTAAACAACTAAACTGAGTTTAAAAACTTCACAGGAAATATGTGGGTTGACGCAGACTGACCTGAGAGGTGAAAGATGCCTATATCTCTGTCTTGGTGTGCTCATTGGGAGACAATTACATTAGAAGTGGATCCTGAACAGCACTTTTGATCTGATGCATTTTATGGACCTGTAACATCAGTAATATTTTACTTTATGGAACCACATTTGAGAAAGTATTGATGTCAATGGAAACAATTAGTTACAAACATAGTTGGGATCAAAATGCTAGTACCAAGCAAGGACATTTTATGATTGTGAACAGAAAGCACTATTTTTTTGCATTTAATTAATTAGATACTTATATGCTAGAAGTCATGATAATGAACAGACTTGAACTTACACTCCATTCTGCTCTGTTTATAAAATAAGGACACATGAAACAAATCCCATTGAGTGCTATGCCTCTAGCAAACCAAGATTTGCTTCTTTGTATGGCATGATTACTTATTCCTAGCTACTTATTGAAGGAATCTTTTAAAACCTGAGAGCTTCTTTTCCTTTAGGGAAGAAAATGAAAAAAAATGTCAAAGAGAGAAGGAAGGCATCTTTCCAAAGGCATCAAAAATACAAAACATAACTAGTAGGTCTGAGGATGTCTATAAATTTAGATGGGACCTGCTAAAGGAAAATGACAGCACAAAATTTTTGTGAGAAAATGTTACATTTTAGTCACTACCCAATCTGATCTGGCATCTAAAAAAATTATATGTACTGTTTAGGTAAATCTCCTTAAAAGGGATTAAACATGTAGATAATTCCATTAAACCACTTACTTATAGTGACCTTAGTCTAATATTGATCCCACACCTCAGGTCTGACACCCTGAGCATGCACGGAACACACTGGCCAGCATGGGAAAGCTGTAGACAGGGAGCTGCATATGGAAGCGGACTGGGACTGACTGTACCATTGCTGGTCTTTATCTTTAAAGGGTGTGTTTAGAGTAATTTTCTAGAGAATGCAGTCTAGGAGTCAAATCAGAAAGTTGCTGGGTCTCTATTTCCAGTTGTCAATCATACCTTTCAGCTGAGACTGGTGACTGGCCATGTTAGTATTTTAACCTATTTCAAATACAATCAGATTAATTTAAATTACCAGAGGAATGACTTGCAACTCTACTTGAGTGAATACGAACCAGCATATGTGTATCTTGTAAGGCAAGCATCAGATATGATAAGATACTAAAGGAAAATATTCTCCTTTAATATTCCACTTATCCTAACTTGTCTAGTGTTTAAGATGTTTACCAGAGAGAAATGTAATTTCTGGCATGTGTATTTCATTCAATGTCTGTCATGAATAAAAAATTAACGAACAAGAAAAAAATTGGTAGAACAATTCTTATTTGTTTAAGAATATTCCAGGAAAACAGACTTCTTTGTCCAAGTGAATATCCTGAGCATATGATTGAAGAGTTTCACTCTCACTTTCTTTCCACTATTTTTTAATCTTTGCCACAGGTGTGAATCCTAATCACTTTGATGGGAGAAAGTGAGGTTCTTTTTACTGTCATATTTAACTAGATTGAGTTGCAGACTAACATTTAAACTATGGTGCTAAGGCGAGCCTGGAGATGTGAAAAGATTTAGCAGATTTTTTTAATGAATTCTCTAACCTCTGAGGCACTTCGTAAAAGAAATAAATGCTACTAGTTCTTTGTTTATTTTGTTGAAAAAATGAGTAGTCATTCTTTGGAAAAAGAAGCTTACAAAGAAAATTTTAAATGAGGATAAAGTACAAACAGGACAGATCTATGAGTTTTTAACTAGATTTAGCAGGGGGTGGAGGATGGAGTTTTGAGTAAAAAAGACCCAAGGACTCATGATATTCTAGGATTCAAGAGGGAAAACTACTGTGCATTGTTTCAAAGGAATTAGGACATGTTCCTCTGAGAAGTTGACAAATGATACCCAACTCTATATCAATGCATGGCTAACAACCATGTTAGGAGTTGGTAGCCCCTGTCCATCTAGAAACATGATCTGTCTGCTATCAATGAAAAAGTGCTGGAATGAATTGAATTACTGAAACACTGCAGTGAGCAGCTATAAACCATTCAGAAGAGACAGGCAAGGAAGGAGAGGCAGCAGCGTTTTTTCTCTTTGTAGAAAAATGGACTGACTGCACAGAATAGTCTTTCAAAAACAGTAATGAACAGGTTGAGAGATTATGGGTGAAAATTAGGGGCCAAGACAACAAGGGAAACCTCACATTTGGTGTTTGCTACAGGCCACCCAGCAAAAAGGGTCTGAAGAGGTTCCTCAGTTACTTGGAACAAAACAATTACATTACCTTCATGTAATTTTTTGGGGTTTTTTGGTGTTACCAAAAAGTACTCTGCCAATACCTGTCAATTTAGTATCAAACATATGATCTTGAAGATAAATAAAAGTTGTGAATCTAAGAGCTAAATATCTAGTGTGTAAAACACCAGCAACTGTTCCTAGACCTGCCATTCTTCCTAAATATATGCAGAGTTTTGGCAGAAATAACACAGAAAACTTAAAAGATTGAAATTTTTTTGTAGATTAGATGTAAGTAAATTATGCACCAGATATTACAATTTTATGTCTTTTGGAACAAAAGTGAAATTTAAATGGGAAAACAAACAAAGTATCACCCTTTTCTTTAAATGTAGCTATCTGTAATATTTTTTTTCAGAACTGACAAAGTTTAATTAATAATGTAATGGCAAATCAGAACAACAATCTGACAGACAGCAGCAGATCTCCTATCTAGAATCTAGCTATCTTGGTTTCAATAGCAAAATGGCAAAAAATACTAAATATTTAATTTGGAAAATGACTCAAGTATGCAAGGGACAAATGAAGCAAACTGTTACTATCCTTCATCTGTATTAACTAAATAGAGGTTTTACAGGATAAGACTGGAAAGTGGTCTTACGGGGTTTTAAAGGACTGCACAGCAAAGATATTTGATAGCAAAATGACATGATAAAAAGTTGCAACTTTTGCTAATGTCATGTCTACAGATTCATTTTTTAACATTAAGAAAAATTAATCACTACAAGACATGGTATTTCTGAGTCCCTACTAGGCAACAGCAGTATCTCAGGAGGAGATAAAGTGGTAAAAAATGGTGGTTAGATAGATAGCAGAGAGTTACTTTATGATGACTTATATAAAGTTGTTAGTTAGTCACATTCATCTGTTCCTTTTTTATAGTGCTGAAAATAAATACACTTCAGAGTTCATGATATTTTACTGCCGTGGGGTTTTTGTGGAGGATTTTTCTTTTCTTTCTCCTTTGTTATTTCTTTTTTGTTTGATTTTGTTTGGGTTTTTTTTTGTTTTGTTTTGTTTTTGTTTTTGTTTTTTTTTTCTGAGCATCAGCTGGGCTTCATTCTGTGATGTACATAAACAGAGAAAATCAGGTAATGCATGGTACAGTGAACTGTTATGCAGCAGTACAAAAACCACCAAAAGGCTAGAATCATGTAAAATATTTAATATAATTTACGGGAGTTTCAGCCCAATTCATCACGAGTACCAAAATTATTATAGTACTTTTTACATTCTCTAAATAATAGAATAAAAAAGAAGTAATTTATCATTTAAGGATCTTAGGGATGGAAGTCACAGAAGACTGAGAATTCCAATTTGTATCACTATATACTAGGTTATTTTGGTAAATGTAGTAATGATGAAAAACATTTCAAAACAACCCATGGAACACAGTAAGTGGCATATAAAAGAGAACTCACAAGCAGGAAAGTATCTTGCTGCAACTTGAATCATACTAGTCTATTTGGGGATAATTGAATACATGTTTATCACAAGTGCCTTCTTTTAATTTTCGTTGGAAAAAAATACATCTGAATTTACACTATGTGACTGCCAGCAATTTCAAGAATATATATTCATTCAACTGTAATATTCACATCAACATCTGCAGAAAAATCCCTTCTGTTCATTTCCATGGAACAAGAAGTGTAGGTGTAAAAACCAACATCAAGTGCTGGATGTTAAGTTAATGTCTCTAGCCAAACTCTACACCTATAAATGAATAGGAAAGTTTTTGCTGACAAAAAATGTCCCTTACTTATCAGTATCATCCAACAAATTCAGCGAGAACATTGGTAAGTTTTCATTTGATTGCTTTGAGTGCTACTTTCTCTCAATTTATTTCTGTATTGTGTGTTCTGATGTTAATCTGTACATTCAAGATATTTTAATTATCCATATGCTTAATTTCCTAAATATCTGTTCCACAATGAATTCACAGTATTTCTTAATGAACTTCAAGCTGAAAAACTGATCTTTGTATTCAGCTGAATGCCTGCTGACTGGTGAGGCGGACATTTGACTTGGCTGATGTGTTGGATTCCTCCAGGCTACAATGTTCATTTTTCACTTGTAAAACATAACCTTGCTTCTATAGTAAGGACCCTTACTATACAATTCTTTGTATCCTTCTTTCTCTGCTACAAAGACATACAATTTGTGAATCACGGTGCCATAAGATTCTTCTGCAAGGGCAAGTACTTCATTTCTCATAGAAATCCATTCCATTTCATAGCAATAGATAATGGGTAGATTCATAAAATATGTTAGCAGGAGAAAAAAAATCTCAGTCCCTAAACTTCTATAGTTTTGCAAAGTGGAGTCAGAATTTAAATGTTTCATTAATATAATTTACAGAATACTTGACTATATAGTAGCAACACGCAAAAATATTCTACATTTGTTGCTGTCAAAATCCTATATACTTAAAATATAATGCGAAGTGCCAGTGTGAACCATGCCTTATGAGTTTTTTACATTTACATCTTACTAGCCTAGGTTTTCTTCAAGAAATGACAAGAAACAAATCTCATACAACAATTGTTTTATAGTTGTCACTGTGTACACACATAGATCCAAAGTAATATTTCTGAAACCTCATCCTGCATAATACTATTTATATAAGTACTGCTTCTTCAGAAGCTATTTTTGTAGCCTAATTATTGCAATTTCTCACAGGAAAAGTTCATCTGCCAATGCAGTTGCTCAAACTGACTTCCAAATCAGAGGTTGTCATACATGCAAAATCTCCTTTCCACATTTAATTTGGATTTCTAAAATCTATGCTTTTATGGTTTGCAGAAAAAAAAAATATTTCTGCTATCTTCCCAGGATAAGTCTGCATATATATTTTCAAGACATTTTTCATGCTAAATAACAGTTCTACCTCTGTTTCACAATACCACCTTTCTAAAAATGAATGCCTTTGTAGTCAATTGTAGACACAACAAACTTATTGAATTTTTTTTAAAATTCTTATTCCATTTCCCATTATAATTTATACTATTTTAATATAAAATCTATGATTTCTCTGCATGACTAATAAGGAGAGAAAAATATCTGTCAGAAAATAGTGTATTTTGCACCATTAAGAGACGTTTCTGAAACATCTATTATTTTTCCTTTATTAATGTGCAAAAACCTTCCTGTCATTATATTTAGACTTGAGCTTCTCAGATATTGAAAAGTTTTCAAAGTTTTTCAGCTTCTGTGTTTGGGAGGTTTTTTTTTTTAAAGTACTTGAAGTTGCTTAGATTTGGAAATAGTTGTTCTGTCTCCTCAGTTAGCTCAGTCTTCTTACACGCTAATACTTACTCACAGAAGGCAATATATTCTAGTAGCCAGAATAAATCTTGGATATTGACTTACATCCTGAGGAAATCATTGTGTGTTCCATCAGATTTTGAAAATAAATTCAGCTAAAAACTTGTTATACCCAAGGCAACAAACAAAGCAAACAAAAAAAACCCATTACCCATATAAAACCCAGACACAGATTTACTAATCCTAAAAGATTGGTAGGGGGAGGAATCTTTCATGTGTCTCAAGTCTGGAGACTAATTGGTCTAAATGTCTCTAATGTAGACATACATTTTTAAGGTCAATATCTAGACTTTATTTAGAGTCAGTAGAGAACAAACAAGTATTTTTAGCTACATTTAATCTTTTATTTAAAATAGACTTTAAATAATTCACATGATGCATGGTCTAAATTTTCTATTTTTTTCCTGTTGAGAGGGAAAGCCTTTTTCAGTGTTTGATATCTCCACTTTTTACTTATGTCCGGAGAGGACACACTTTTTGTCTGTTTCTGTGTGAGATCTTTACTATTTTTAATTAAAAAAAAAAATTAACGTATTTTTAATATAATATTTAAGTGTTTATCTTGTTCAGTGTTTTAGTAATACAGATGGAACTCAGTTTCTTCATCCAGGAAAAGTCCCTTCTTTATTTACATAACTCATTTTTAAACACATCTCACAAATCTTGTGCTCAACTCTAGTTTCATACCACCCAATTCATTAGTTAAAAGGTGTTTTTGTGCGTTAAGACTCTCTTTTTAACTTAAGAGTTTACATATTTCTTTGTAGATTCTCATGAGATGGATTATTTGCTATTAAAAGTGTAACTTATTTTTCCCTACAAGAATACTTTGTTAAGCTGTTTTTTCATTCCTCTAATTCTTATAAAAACTTAGAAGCTAGTTGCTAGTTTAGCTAGAGTAGCAGGGCCTAAGCTATATTTTAAAAGACTTTTCTTTTATAATATCTTTACCTAAATGTAAAAGGTCAATTTCTTTGGATTGAAGAATTCCTCCTAGTTATAAATGAACCAGGATATCTATTAAGTTTATGTCCTGGTTCTGGCCAGGACAGGGCTAATTTTTGGAGTATCTGCAAAGGAGGGGCATGGCTAGGACACAGAGTCATATTCTATACCACCTCGTGTCTTTGCTAGAAGTGGGGTCCTTTTCCTGGACTTCTGGTTGTGTAAATGTGGCAGAGGAAGCAATCAGGGTAACCCTGGTTCTGAGATTTTGCACGTGAATCACTGTCTTGTACATTTTTATATTAATATTTTATATTAATATGTTATATTAATAGTGTTGTTGTTACTGTTTGTTTTCTGATCTCATTGCTGTTTCTGTAAACTTGTTATCTCAAGCTGAGATCTTTACCTTTTGTGCCTCCAATTCTCTCCTCCATCCTACCTCAGTGAAAACAGGAGGGCAGGAGTGATCCAGTGGCAGTGTGTTTTGGGAGTACCATTTCTGAACCATGACAGCTCATTTAAATACAGTAAACAAACCCAATCATTTTATAATAAAAAAAGATGTATGGAAATGAAAAGAAACTTTCTGATATACATAGTTTTTTTGGGTTTTTTGGTTTGTTTTTTTTTTTTTTTTGGCATCAGCTGTCAAAATGTTTCCATCTTAAGAACTCAGTTCCTTAATATTTCTTTGAGATTTCTTTGAAATTTTATCGATTTCTTTGAAATCAACACCCATGTAGGGTGGGATTTTTTTTTTTTTTTCTCTGAAATATGGTCTTCTGTGGAAATTCTATTAGAAAATTTGCAAAATGGAAAAATACTTTTGCAGAAACAGTTCAAATGATACCTTTTCAATATTTACTTCAGTATATTTCTTTCTAAAACTGTGAAACCGATCCCTGTTTTCAAGGAAAAATAAACAGGGAGTAACAAAATCCTCTTCAGGATGAGAGGGAAAATCTTTCTAAATGTAGCTTTTCTCCCTGTGTTCTCCCTGAAAATCAAAGTCAGCAGAGATTGAAAATATTCATATCTTTCCATTTGCTCTCCCTTATATGCTCAGTTTGATAAAAAACAATGCCTCATTATCTCAAGTTTACAACAAGCTTTAAGTAAAATTGAGCAGTTATTAAATCAGCTTTGTTAATAGGGTTTAATAAAGTTTTGATTGCACTATATTTTAAAATACAGTCTACATTCATTTGTATTACTCTAGCTTTTATATCAACATGTCTCTGTGAAACCTGTGTGGTAGCTAAGGCATGAGTTATTGCTTCACTCTTCAGCCTAAAAAAATACAATAAAGATGCTGATTCTGGGTCTTTCTTGTAACAAATCAGAATTATTTAACCAAACTGTTGAATTTTCTTTATGCAATGATTGATATGGGTAGGGTTTTTTTTGTTTGTTTTGTTTGTTTGTTTGTTTGTTTGTTTGTTTTCCCCCCAAGAGCATACAACCTCTTTTTTCCCTAGAATATTCATGTATTGCAACATTGTTTCCATATTATCTGGAAATACATGGCAGTAAACATTGTAACACATGTTACAGCTCAGAGCCAATAATACTCTGTATCTATATACACTTATCTTTACATTTTATTTCTGCTTCTGTGCAACATGAGAGATGTTAAACGTCCCTTGCTTTTATAGCAGTGGAAAGAAACAATAAAATATGTCACCATTTCAAATATCAAACTGAATTACTCTGGTAGTATATTTTAGGTGAGAAAATACATTACTCACCAAATAAATCTTCACTGAAATAACTGTAATAAATATAGATTCTTATGCTCCACATAAGAATCTAATCTGGTTGTGTGTGGACATTCCCTTTAGATGTTAATCCCATAAACAAAAGGTGATCATTATATTATGTTGTGAGGACAAAATACATTACCTAGGGATAAAGTAATATGCTGAATCGGATTTGTATTTCCAAGATTGACACGTAAAGTTCTCCATAATTAGGATGTTGCAGAAGCATACTAAGATGGTTACTGATGAAGAATATCAGTAATAATATTCCATTCAAATATAAACAATTAAACTTATTGTAAGAAAATTTAGATTGCCAGATTCCATCAACAATATTGAATAAGGGTGAAACATAATTGTGTAAAAGCATGTCTAGTGGCTAAGTATCTGAGGCAGACTTGTAAGCCTGAAGAGACTGAGACAGATTTTAGAGAAGACTAGAGTCTTTCTGTACTAGTACACAGCCAGGTGGTTTACCCAAATGAGCCTCCAGTATTATGAGACCCCTGCCATGAAACCAGTGAACTGTAGGTTTGTTTTAATTTGACTATCCTGATGGCATAAAAAGGCACCTCATCTAGACATCTCAATTGCTCAATTTAGGAATATATGACCTGGAATTAAATTCCATCCTTGATTTTTGTAAACTTACTCTTTTTTTTTTTTTTTTTTTTTTTTTTTTAATTTTTTTTTTTTTTTTTTTTTTTTTTTTTTTTTTTTTTTTTTTTTTTTTTTTTAATATTATCTTCTACTCTTGTGTGTTCAGAAGTTTTTTGTATTATTCATGTGCTTGTATACAAAGTATCCCCAGGGAATTTTCTATCTAATTTGTTTAATTCTATCGAGTTTGCACAATCAGGCATATGACCAAGTCTAAAGATTAATGTGGAGTTTCAGATGAACACTTCTGAGGATTAAATTGACTGGTATTTGTCTTCATCTTAGCCTGAGCCTCTGTGTCAACCTGACCTTCTGACACTGAGTTGGCATATAGAAGTAATAATCATAGCCAATTGCACCCACAAAGTAATGCTAGTTCTTCTATTTCTGTAACATAAGCAGAATTATCAACTGAAGAAAACAATAGGTTTCCTACAAAGCTTTCCAAAAAGCATTTCATCTAAGTGCTTTGATAAAATAGTTTTCCCCAGGACTCACAGACCCTGATCTATTATGATTAAGCATTTTCTTGAGATTTTTAGTGAAGTCTAATAAGCTCTCTTCACATTGATACTAAAGACATTTCATAGACATGAGGGAAAATAATGTAGTTTAAAATACGTCAAGACTAAATATTCAGTCCTTGTTTGTTTCATTGAGATGACAAGAAATATAATCAAATGTTCTATGCCTTGCTGGGACTTGAACACACTCTTTTTATCTGGAAGTGCACCTGTGATTTAAAGTTAACCATAAACAATATTCATCCCTTTCTTCTCTAAGTGCCAACTTATTAGTTAAAAGCCTACTGCCATATGGTGAAGCAGTACTGACTGAGAAAGAAAAAGAAGGAAAAAAGCAATTAAAGCAAGCGTCTAAAGAAAGATCTTTAGGAAGAAAAATTTATATGATGTTTGGTAACAAATACTGTCATCCAAGTTTGGTATTTAAGTTTAAAAAATATTATTGTGTGCATGGGAAAAAGATTAAGAAGCAAACAAAACCAAGGAATAGTGATATATTTTTCATGGTCTCCCATTCTCACAGTTTGCAATATACTGAGAAACTTTTCTCCCATATATTGAACGCCAGGAACATTGTATTTGAATCAGGTAAAACTGCCAGTTGGACTAGTCTGCCCAGCTTGATCAAACCCTTATGGTAACTTTCAAATTTCAAAGTAATCCCTACTTAGGTGTCATAGTTTAAATTGAAGATGGTTGTAGCTGTGTTCTGAAAGACAGTCATTGAAACTTATTTTCCTTGATTGAAGTTTTAATTGTATTGATTAATTAGACTCAAGTTACCAAATTTGATTCAAGGTTACTGAGAAATACTTCAAATACTGAGGTACTTCTCAGCTTGAAAATACCTAGCTAGGTTGTCTATTTAAAAATGAATAATTGAACAACACACTTGCCTAATAGGTGCAGTGTTGTTGTCTTGTGAATTGAGCTAACAACTAATGCATCTTAGCCAAAAATATAAAAAATCAGGGGAAATCAGTTTCTTCTCTTGTCAAAAATCACAGATACACAAATTGGAGGAAAATAATTTGTTTCTATTGAAATGAATAAGTTGAGAGTTATCAACTTCTATATTTCTTGTATATATTTTATTTAATTTCTTATTTTTGTGAAGTTGCTTGGGTCTTTGTTCTCAGCATACTAAATTTGATAAACCTTTAAAAAACACTGTTGAGTTGCTTTCTTACATTTGTTCCAAGTCATAGAAATCTTAAAAATCATAGATAGGCTTGAGTTAGAAGGATCATAAAAACCACCAAGTTTCAATCCCACCATCTTGGGAAGGGATGCTCCCCACTAGAACAGGTTGCAGTCTATGTTTAATGAGAGCACAATCCTCTGGCATATCACCCACTCCTCAGTTTGGTGTCATCTGTCAGCTTGTGGGACTTACAGTCTGTCCCACCACCCACTCACTGATGAATAGGACCATACTCAGGACCTCTGGGTACAGTGCCAGATGCTGGCCTTCAGCTACACCTTATGTTGCTGGTCACCATCCTCTGGGCCCAGCCACTCAGCCAGTTTGCAATCTGCCTCTCTGCTCACCCAGCCCATATACCAACAGCTGGTCTATGAAAATCTCATGAGAAATGGAGTCAAAGGTCTCAGTGAAGTTTGGGTAGACATTATTCACTCTCTTCTCTCATCAATCAGGACAGCTATTTAATTATGTAAATTTATCAGGTCAAGCCTGATTTCCCCTTGGTGAATATATGCTAACCTTTCCTGATGGTTTTCTTGGTATTCATGTGCCTTTAAATGACTTCCAGGGTTAGCTACTCCCAGAGACTGAGGTGAGACTAATTGAGCTGTATTTCAGTTCTTTCTTCTTTACTTTCTTTAAGGTAAGAGTTAAACTTCCTTTCCTTCAATTCTCAGACACCTCCCAGTCATCATTAAGGTTGGCATTGCAAATTCATCAACCACCTTCCTCAGAACTTATGTTTGCTTCTCATAAGGGTCTATGTATTTATGAATGTCCAGTTTGCTTTGGATAACAAATATTCTGTTTAAATATGAATCCATCCTAATTTTTCATTCTCTGTGCATAGAAGAAATCTGAAAGGATTGACACAGAAGTTGTATTGAATTTTTATTAAACATTAAGAGGCTTTTTTCTCTCAGGGAAGAGAATTTAGAAAACGTTCTTTTAAAAAAGTATTAACTTGCAAGGGCACTTGTAAATTTACCTGTAAATCTTCCAGTGATGCCTGATTATCTTTCCTATGAGACTATGCATAGATTAGAAAAAGAATAGTTTCTAAATGGGATATTATAAAAAGGAGCAAACAGAGAAGTATAAAAGTTGGTGTTTGGATCCAGAAGCTTCTTTTGAGTTCCTGTGGCTCTATGCATTAAGAGAAAATTAGAAAGTTCAGAAGATAGGGATAAAAGGAGTATGTCAGATTCTGTCTGATCTGAATGAAATGAAAGCAATACAGGGTTGAAAGAGGAAACTATTTATCTGTTGTGGATGTGTCAGCTATTCTCTCCTGGATCTCTATACAGTCAGTGAAAAGAAACAAATATTTTAAGGGTGTAAGTGATCTAACCTACTTTTAGATATACCCCTTGAGATAAATCATGACCTTTGAACACTTTTTTTCTCTCAACTGGTTATAAAAGGATCCAAGGATGACTAGCTTAGGTCTGAAGATATTTTTCTTATACTTTTAAAGTTAGATAACTAATCCCATCTGTTTTTTTACTTCAGAGAGAAAACTCCTGAGCTGAGATAAAGACAGCTTAATAACTGGAGCAAAAATCTTGCATGCAAGCAAAGCAAAAAAAGTAATTCATCCATCACTTCCCATTTGCAAGCAGGTGTCCAGCCACCTCCAGAAAAACATGGAAAAAATAATCCTCTAGGGGGACTGCATTGCAGCCATCCACCACTTAGTGGGTGTTTATTAAAAAGGGAGAGTGACTTTTTACATGGGCAGATAATGATAGGACAAGGTGGAAGAAGTTTAAACTAAAAGAGGGTAGATTTAGGTTACAGGTCAGGAGGAAATTCTTGTAGGTTAGTGAGGTACTGGAACAGGTTATCCAGAGAGATGGGGTATGCCTCATCCTTGCAAGATCAAGGCCAAGCTGGATGGAGCCCTGAGCAACCTGATCTAGTGAGTGGCATCCTTGCCTGTGGCAAGTGGCTTGGAACTAGACGACCTCTGAGCATCACTGCACTGATTTTAGCATAATCTGGTAATGGGAAACATTGTACAGGGAGACAAGTTTAAATACTATAGTATCTTCTAGTCTAGTTCCATACATCATATAGCAGCAGATAAGCATTGAACCTTTCATTATTCCAAACTTTATTTCATAATCAGTGAAACTAGACTGTTGCTAACCCACTGCATATTTTGTTTTGATTTTATTCTTGCCTCCAAAATGCTTGAGTAGTCTGATTAAAAACAGAAGAAAAGAAAGCAAACAAACAACTCTTCCTTTAAATTAATTTTTTGTGCAAGTAGAAAACCAAGAACAGCATCTCACTAAAAAAAAAAAAAAAAAAAAAAAGTTTTAGATTTAACTCAAATAGGGATATATGTTTTCAGAAATCTGATTTTAGGGTTCTGCAGTATGGAAATTTCAGTCTTCCTTCAAGTAAAAGGAGGTAAGCTTATTTAGATGAACTATTACTCTTGAGATAGAATTAACTGTTTTATCTTTTAATGAACTGAAGTATCAAAACATTATTTTAGACCATATTTGTGACCTAAGGCAACTGAATTCATATAAAATGAACCTACCTGCAAGTACTTAAGGATTTTTCACTAGAGAATTTAGTGTTTTCTTTTAAACTCATGCTGAACCCTTGATTTTCTATCCTATTTATCTGTCATTTCAGTCCCTTTTTGCATTCTTTACCACATGAATTACTTTTTTCCATGACAGATTCACTACAAAGGGAGAAGTTCTACCCAATTTAGATAAAAGCTGTTCAGTGTCACTTGGCATCAGATTACAAGCTGGTGCTTTATCAGCATTTATATATAGATATGGATGATTCATGTTCCCAAATACTTTATGACAGGACTTCTTAACATTGATGTCTTGGCTTTATATATTCATTTCACCAAGCTGCCCTTAATGCATTGAAATATTCCTTTATGTTTAGTGTGGACTGCCTACAATAACGCCTTTTCTACACTTAGACCTAAAAGTCTTTTCAATGGATTGGAAAATTGATAGGATGGGAATATGAAAAATGGTAAAATCAGTTGTGCTAAACCTGTGGTAAGTCACATTTAGTGTTTTCTTTTCCTGTGTTCTTTGTCTTATCTAAATGACCTTATTTTGGCCAACTCTTTCTTTATGATGGAAGACAAATCACGTCTCTTTATGCTTGCATAGAGTTATATACTGCAACTCTAAGAATTGCCCCCAGCACTGGAGGTGAGGCTGCCCCAGCTCAGAGCAGAGCAGGACAATCCCCTCCCTTGCCCCTCTGGCCATGCTGGGCCTGATGCCCCCCAGGACAGGGTGGGCCCTCCTGGCTGCCAGGGCACTGCTGCCTCATGTCCAGCTTGTCATCGACCAGGAACCCCCAGGTCACTTTACTTGACTCTGCTTTCCAGCATCTCATTCCCAGTGTGTACATCCAGCGTTGCTCCATCCCAGGCACAGAATCTGGAACTTTCTCTTGTGCTTCATATGATTGGTTTTGACTGAAATGATATTTGTTTATAGTACTACTTTACATGATAACTTTATTTTTCTCTTGGCTGGATGTATATATTTTAAGCAACCTATCAGGTAAAAATCAATAAAATATAAAGCAGCCAATTGATAGAAATTACAATAAATGGCAACAAAATAAGGGTAGATTGAGCACTCAATCACCATTCCAGGATCTGAGTATTTGTCTCTTCATTATATTTAGATGATAAAAATGAATTCATATATTTAGCAATTTTTTAATACTTACCAGAACATGAATTATAACTAGATTTTTTTTTTTTTTCTTTTTTTTTTTT
>WEIU01012613.1:942-24708 GCA_013389925.1 Aegithalos caudatus | reverse complement strand
TTTTTTTTTTTTTTTTTTTTTTTTCCCCTGGGAACTAAAATTGAAATTTAATCACAGGATGACTCAGTAATTCAATTAGTTATTAACTCCAAAATTTTATTATAACAACTGTTGTATATTTCACTGAGAAAGAAAATTGTGTCCTATCATCATGGAAATCTGGTAGATTATAACAAATTTGTCTAATGAAACTGGCTGATAACAGAAAGCCATCAAAAGTTACAAAAATATTTTTCACACTATTGGAAATATTTCATTAAATTGTGATATACTTTTTACGTATAACCCATAAGATTATTTGATACTGTAGCATTTTGAAAATATTACTTTATCGAAAGTAGACAAAAAGGGTAGATGAGACCATTAGATCAATATGAAAGGAACAACAGAAATGTGAATATATAGGCCAATAATTTCTAAAAATGGTCTATGAAATTATTTTCTAAACCTGCAAGTGAAAAAAAATCACAATTCATATGTACATCTCAGCTTCTATGACTAAATGAAAGCTACTGATTATGCCATATTTTTCTGTCACATTCTTATAAAAATATTTTCCTATGAAATTAAAATCCTGACAGCTGCTTTACTCCAGTTTTATGCTTTCTCTGGCAGGTGCAGGGATGTCTAAAAGCTTTATTTAAGGAATAGAACTTGAGGAAAAAAATCAGTGGAAGTTTTGAAATTATGCATTTTTAACTTATTATAAATACTAAAAAAATATTCGTACATGCTGAAACGTTAAAAATAAATTACCATTTTGTCAGTGTATTCTATTCCTCCCAAAAGACACTTTTAGAAAGGATTGTATAAATGACTTTTAAAATGTATTTATTTCCCTCACATTTGCAGTGAAATACAATAAGCTGTTACTGTAACTCAGCTCTCTGGAAGCAATACGTGAATCTGAATCTCTAAAATACATTCATAACTCCCTTTTTTCTTAAATAGAGAGGAGACCAGATATTTGTGCTTAAAAATAGAGTGGGAAACAGGCTTTACTATAACAGTTAAAAATAAATTTGTGTCCCCTGTAAAGTGAAAAGATTGTAGACACATGGAGAACTTGACATGAAGAGTTCATATCTATTGTTAATTGTTCTATATTTCAAATGGTAATGCTTGTGATATGCCATATAATATTAAGGATGAACACAGAGAACATGCAAAATTGTGAGAAGAAATATATCAGGTGATAATTTCATTCAGAGTCTGGAGAAGTTTGAACCCATCTTGCTTGAATGAGAATTCCCATACATATAAAGGACTTTGTAGTATTCTTTAAGCTTATTTCTGTTATCTTTGGGCAGAAATAATTTTATATAAATAATACTTCCCTTTGTTGACTACAGAGTGGCTAAGTGACTAGCATTACAATCAGATGAATATGAATCCCAGCAATTTGGAAAATTCTTGTTTATTTTTTTTAAAGTCCATTACACTGCAGAACTGAGGGTCAGTGTAAAAATTGACAGTGCCTTGAAAATAACTACTGGCAGTTTTACCTTTACTGTAAAAAATACAGAAATGCACCATTATATTTGGCTGATTTAAAATTAGAGGAAATTTTAAATTCTAATATTAAGGAAGCGGTCACATTTATTTTGAGATTTCTGACATCAGCCTTAGTAAAACTAAAAACAGGAAAAACACATTTTCTTCCATCATTTTATGACTGATCTTAAGCAACTGAAAAATTGCTGCTAAAAATACAAGTTCTAAATTATTACTGGGAAGTTAACATAAATTACGATTATTTCTGAAAAAGCTATTTCTCCATAATGTCAAAAATATGAGTATTTTTAAATTAAAATGGAAGATAAGCCAACAAATAAATAGGATCATTTTACCTGACAAAAACACTTTTAACTTTCTGTGAAATGAAGACATTTTTTCTTTCCACAAGTCAGTAGATATCAAGATTTAAACAAGTTTCTTGATTGTTCCTTACTAAAAATTTCTGTCTAACATACATCAATTCTCATTATCATCCTCATTATATTGGTTAAATTGCACTTTTCTGTATTATCTTAATAATTTTTGAATGAATGGGATCTTTATATACCACAGGTGCTCTTTGTGCTATCATCACATATCAAACACCTTTTACAGTAAGTTAATGAATGAAGTATTTTGCTTTGTTGCTATAGTAATACCTTGCAAAACTATTCAGTTATGTGTTCACTTATACTATTAAAGTGAATTTTCCTTTACGTTTGATAATATTTTTCACTTTATATGGAATAAATAAGTTTCAAAATACCATAAACAGTTTTCAAGATATCTCCGTTTCGGACATCAACAGAGTAATTATGAACTCAATTTTTATCCCCAAAAAATCCAAGAGAACTTTAAAAATAATTTCAATTTTGCAAAAGTTCAGTAGTATACATCAAGATAGTATTTAAATTGACTGCTTGATTTAAAACTAGCAAATAAAACCAAGAAAACATCTGAAACTATCTGAAAAGAAAAAAATATTTTGGTTCCATTCTACTGAAAAAAATTTCTTTCTTAGACAACAGAAAATCTGATTTGAAAGGTCTTTTATGTTCTGTAATGTGACATACATAGATAATATATTGGTAAGAATTTGGGTTAGTGCTTTAAACTGTGCTACATGGACAACTGATGGTGTAAACAGCCATGATACAAGGCCTACATATTTCTTAAAACACTTGAATTTAAATATTTTATGATTAATGGGAATGGTTCTGTGAAAGAATTGTTGGGTTTTAACAGTGATCTGGATAGCCCTTATGTTTAAGAGCAAGTAGTTCAACACAACAGAATCTCTTTATACTAAATTTTATGGAACTAAACTTGAGTAAACAGGCTTTAAAATATTTTTACTGTACTAATAGAAATTGGAATTAACTTTTAATATATTTCCATAGAAGAAACTGTTGCAGACCAAGAAAACCTTTCCATATCTTTTCCATGGCATCTCTAGGCAATCATTATTCCTCCCTTTTTTCATTTTGTAAAAATCTTTATCTCTGGGCCTTTTTTTCTCACCATATTTCCCATTATGTCACTTCTGCTATGCATTTAATTAAGTCACAAAAACAGGACTACAGGTTTCTGTAGCCTCATGTCATGTCACCTGGGGAAATTTGACTTTTGCTCCAGTGAGTCAGTCATTCACCAACACCTATCAGTATTTCTGAAAAATACTCAGCATCCCTGAGAAATCAAACCTACTTTGATCTCTTAAAAAGTTTGGTCTGTGCTTATAAAATATGGTGTTCATTTTATTTCTTCTAATTTGGTCTGATTATTGGAACTTCCATATATAGCTGTGAGTATTGAATATGGTTTTCTGCAGTGTAAGGTCTTGTGCATTGGCAGGGTGCCTGTTCCTTCTTGACTATAAGAAGAAAGGCACAAACATTTATAAGGTAGAGAAATATAATAGACAGGAAAACATAGTAGAAAGATTATAGAATCCTGTATGCCTTCTGATGATGAAAACAATGAGATTGTACAATATTAGGCAAAACACTATTGTATAGGTCTATCCATGGAGAGGCATAGCCTCTAGCCATAGGGTCTTGCTCCTGGTTCAGAATCCTCTGTAATAGCAATCAATCAGTCCTAGAATGAGGACTCATCTTTGAAAAGCCTCTTGGAGAACACACTTTAATATCATCTCACTATGAAAGTTACAGTTTCGAGCCGATTCATATGAGTTTTCAAGTAGACAAGATATGTGCTTGTGCTTAAATACATATTTATCTCTAAGTACATTGAGTAATTGTGCAATAATTATGCCTGCATTATTAAATATAATATTGATTAGATACACTGAGATTAAGTAGTAGTCACATGGTATCCATCATACAGAGATGTAAACCGGGATTACCCGTTATGTGCATCACTAACTCAATGTAAAATAGTCTTTCTGGTTGACAACTACATAGGTTCTGAAGGGTGAATGATTTTGGTTTCTAAGAAAAGACAAGAAACATTTTCTCCTAGCTAAGTACTTGTAAGATGTTTCCTCTATGAATCTTCTAATTTCTTCTAAGAGGTAAATCTAAACTGTGATTAATTTCTTAAACTATGTGTAAATCAGCTACTCAGATAACAGCTGTTGCTACAATCTTTTTAGCAACACACTACTAAAATATATTACAACTGTGATGGTGTGGGTACTGTGGGTACTAGTTTTTAATAAGGTAAATAACGGGGAAAGAAAAAAAAATGGAAACAAAACCTGGGCAACCACTCTGAGGTTGCATCAGTTCACTAAAAATATAATGTAACATTGTAATTGCACTTATCTACACAATTAAATGGAGTAACTGGGAAAAAAAATGAAAAGAAAAAGTGTTTAAACAATATTAATAGAATTTTGAAAAGTGAAGCCAAACAGACCAAAAATAAAGGAAGGAAAAAGCATAAACAATGTTATTCATATCAGCAAGAAAAAAAAATCCCCACTATGAATACAAAATAAAGTACAAGAGGTCAAGTAAATAAATATAGCATCAGTAAGATAGAAACAAGTAGCAGAGTTATCTGGTAAATGCCAAATGATCCTGCAGAGAAGACATAATATTTTCGCAAAATAAGCAAAACCAGACCAAGATTTTGTCTTCAAAGGAAGATATGAATTGCATATGAGATGACCTGTTTTTATTTTGGGTACTGGAAGTGAAAAAATTAAACAGTGGGAGGGAGGAAGGCAAGGAAGGCAAGGAAGGCAAGGAAGGCAAGGAAGGCAAGGAAGGCAGGCAGCAAGGCAGGCAGGAAGGCAGGCAGGACCTCTTTAGTCTTCTCTTTGTTGCGGAGTTCTTATGACTGCCAACCTCAACCCCTGGGTCTAGGAATTGTCAAGGATCATAGCCATTATGGCTATGCCAACATAATTTCTATGGTATTGCATAATGATAATAAAATTTAGTGTATTTTTCATAAGGAATAATTGCTTGTATATATAATTTTAATTAATGTAAATAATGTAAATAATGATTAAGAACTAAGCACAGGCAACGTGAATTGAAAATCTGAATAAAATCTTTTTTTCCATCTTTAACACCGTCACACTAAATTTCTAGTTTCCTAAGTATAGATACATCTGTACTGTACATCTGATCTATAAGCAAGATAGATCAAGTCCTGCAAGTGTTCTGCAATGTATATAATACAAATGAAAAATCAGTCTTAAATTAAGCCATGCAGCCAGCAAAAAAAGGTAACTTGACATAAATTTCAAAAAGCCTTTTCTGTCAGAAGGATTTAAAAATAATTTTTTTTTGTCAGAATTACATGAATATAGAACAATTAAGATTGTAACAGTGGATGTTTACTGCATTTCACATTATTAAAAGTTTAATAATTCTAAATGACAGAAGGTTAACAATGCTGAAACACAAATTTCCAAGTGGGAGAAGTTAGGTGAAATGCAATGTAAGGAAAAAATCAAATCAGAAAGAAAAGTGAAATTACTCTCAAGAAAGCAAAAGTTTTAAATTGTTTTAAGATGGTTTATGTTAAATTAAACATTATCAGGGATTGCTTGTTGAAATGACAGGAGATGTCATGGATACTTTCTTTTTATCCTGAAAGAGGTATGTACCTTGTACAAACATAACTTGAATGTGCCATCTTCTTTATTGACAAGACCACCAGTGTTTAAAGCACAGATCTGACCTGACAATATATCAAATAACCATTCAGTGTAGCATGTAGCCATATCTCAGTAAAAGAAATGTGATGCCCTATATCCATTGATTTAAAAATCAGACATTAAGCTTCAAATATTTTTCTGTGCATAGGGTTTTTTCAATAAGAAAAAAAACCCCATGTCATACGACTCACCCTTTTACCTTCAAATCATTCTTCATGATAATTTTCTACTTGCATATTTCTAAAACAGATGGCAGATTACAACACCCAGGGTTGTTCTTGCATGATAATTTCCTTCTGTAGAATTTTGATAACAAAAGCTACTTGTTCACAATTGCAAACATTGCAGAACTCATTTCCACTATATACTAAATCATTTTTGGAGATTATGTTGTAACTATTAAATCATGACATATTACTTAAGAAAAAAGAATTAAACATATTTCTACCATAAATACTGAATTTAAAATTTACAGCTTTGCTTAAAATACAGGATGGTTGAGAAAGGGAAATTTCCAAGGGGATTACACATTTTCTAACAGTTTATGACAAATTCTATTTAGATCAACCAGAAAATTATGTTTTCTAGATTTTTTGGTGTATCTGTTAGTACTGTAGGGCTATTCTGGAATAACTACAAAATTTAAAACTGATTCTTTGATTACTATTTCTGAAAGAGAGAATAGCCTTTTGAGTACCTTTCCTTCATTTATTTAATTGATTGATATATTTAAAAATAGTTAAGATACATTTTTAAGGTATCAATAGTTGTTTTCTGTTAGATATTAAGTAGCAACAGCTGTGTTTATCACCTGTACTGTTGCAGTCAAAATTATACATAGGGAGAATGGAATTCATGCCTACAACAAGGAAGCATTGTTTGCCTAATTAAACTTGGAGTTACCAAATTGAAATGGAACAGTGACCATTAGTCCAATTACAAAAACATTTACACTTTAAATCAATACTGGAAAAGCTTTTTTATAATACATCACTAAGAAGTGTTAAAGAAAAGTCCTTATTTCAACTGCCCCTCTTCCAGAGGGTTGTGCTCATTCTCTCTGATGGTCCCTGGGTCTTCAGGTTGATAGTGAGCAGGTGATTTCCACTGTGCAAAGGGTGTTGAAACCCCACCATTAATCACCTCTGTGCTTCCCACTTTTCTGGGAAGTGATCAACAATGTGGATAGGGCACAACAATCATTCCCAAAGTCCTGAAGCCTCTTTGGGATAATTTTTCAGGGTTTTGTTTTGTTTTGTTTTTTTTTTTTTTTTTCTTTTTTTTTTTTTTTTTCTTTTTTTTTTTTTTTTTCTTTTTTTTTTTTTTTTTCTTTTTTTTTTTTTTTTTCTTTTTTTTTTTTTTTTTCTTTTTTTTTTTTTTTTTCTTTTTTTTTTTTTTTTTCTTTTTTTTTTTTTTTTTCTTTTGTTTTTTTTTTTTCTCAGTCTGTTTCTTCCTTCTCTGGTTGTCTGAATGTCTAGAATTCACTGGCTGGATCTGCTTACCTTGACTATTTGTCATGATTTACCCACAAAAGAACCATGCAGATACTCCTACCTCTACTTCCCTTATGCCTTCTCCTTGCCTTCAGTGTGGAAGAGAATGAAGGATAAAAAAAAAGCCTTATTGGTTGAGACAAAAATAGTCTTATAATTGAAACAAAGTATAATATAATAATGATAGTAATGAAAAGGAAAGAACCAGCACCCAAGAGAAGTGCTGTACAGTGCAATTGCTCACTAGCAGCTGACTGATACCATGCAGCAGCAGCAAAGTGTCTCCAGGCCCAATTTATGTGTTGAGCATGACATTCTGAGGTATAGAATATCCTTTTGTCCAGGTTGGGTCAGTTGTCGTTGTTTGGGTGGACACAAGGTATAGAGTGAAGACTCTATTATGGCAGCACGCTGTCTTTTATACAGATTTTACAAACCTCATGGGCAACTTTGTTTGGTTAATAGCTTTCTTGTTAACTATTCTATTGGTTAGTAAAAGGTATCCTACTTGTCCATCAAATCTATCTCTTCTTGGATTGTTTACATGTTTTCTTTACTGATTTTCATGGGAAAAATCCCTTGTTATTACAGGTGCATTTTTTTTTTTACCCTCAGAATAGATTGTAGTGTTAAAGGAATCTCTCATTCTCAAAATAGCTTCACATGGGAACTTGCAAATTGCTTGTTAGTTGCACTAATAAGAAATGACAGGCCTGCTTTGGCTGCTTCTACAGTCAGCTGTCCTGTCTGTGCTCCTTCCCAGCTTCTTATGCTCACTGGCAGAGCATGAGAAACAGAAAAGTCCTTGATTCAGGGTAAATACTACTCAAACCCACTTAAAACGGTATGTTTTATTCTCATCCTAAATCCAAAACACACAACACTGTACGAGCTACTAAGAAGGAATTTACCTCTATCCCAGCCAAAACCAGGACACCATCACTGTAGGGGGTTTGTCTTCCCCCAAATCCCCACTGAAAAGTCCCTGGACCTGGCCCAGCTCCCTCACAGCCACATTTCTATCCTTATTTCCCTTGCTGGACTATCTTTCTAGTTGACCTTCAGCCTGGCCTCATGCCCACGGCCCTCTCTAGCTATTCTGGGGCTGTGTGACTCTGGTTCACACCCCTAGTCCTGATACCAACAACCTCCCACAGGCTAATGCCCTGTCCTGACCTCAGAGGCGCCTAATGCCCTGTGCCCATCCCAACAGAGGCACTTGATATAGTCCTGGGCTGTGGGACCTTGTGACAAGACTGCTGTTTGTTAAATAGTGACAGCTGTGGTCATTAACCTTATTCACAGATGTGAAGCCAGAACATGCTAAATCATAATCCAGAGATAATTAAAAAAATACTGAAGTTGGTTTAGATTAAAAAAAACAAAAAAAAAACAAACAAAAAAAAACAACCACCCCACACCCCATTTACAATACCTAGTATTTACTTATATTTGAAACTGAATTATTTAAATAACATAAACACATTTTCTATGTCTTAGAGAAATATGACTATGATACCATTGCCATGGGTTTATGCTTTATATAGTCACGGTTCTTATATACACTATATTTCTTTGATATCTTTTCAATTGAATCCCTAATAATTTTAAGAGGAAATAAAAAACCTTCATTTTTTCTTCACCTAAAACATCTTGCACATTTCTGTATAAGTCACTAATTCTCATTATTGCATTACTTCCCCTTAATGAGCATAATGCTATTGCTTTAGCTAAGTGGCCTTGAACTAAAGTTCCAGTCTGTTTCATTCAGCTTATTCTAAAATAACCATATTTAAAAACACCCCTTTCTCCTTCCCAGGCTCTACTTTCTTCCCCATCAGCAGTGCAGTGGGACAGGAATGGGGGTTATGTCCATACTTCTTCTCCTGCTGCTCAGAAAAATGAGTCCTTTCCCTACTACAGCGTGGAGGCCCTGCCACAGGAGACAGTTCACTGCAAACAACTCCACTGTGAGTCCAAGCCACAAACTGCTGCAGCACGGGTCATTCTTCCATGGGGTGCAGTCCTTCAGGCACAGCCTGCTCCAGAGTGGGTGGCCCACAAGGTCACAACTCCTACCAGGAAACCTGCTCCAGAGTGGGCTCCTCTCTGTATTGGACCACAGCCCTCTGCCAGTAATCTGCTCCAGCACAGGTTTTTCACGAGTTAACAGTCCTTTTTTTGAGCACTTGCTTGCTTTAGTGATGGTTCTCTGGATCCCCATGGATCACCGTGGGCTTCAGGGGCACAGCTGCTTCACCATGGGCTGAATCATTAGTTACAGAGGAAACTCAGCTCAGGTGCTTGTAGAATCTTCCCCTCCTTCTTCACGACCTTGGTGTCTGCAGAGTTGTTCCTCTGATGTATTCCCACCTCATTCTTCTCTGGCCATAATTACATCCGCACAATAAGTTTTTTCTTTTTTTCTTTTTCTTGAATATGTTATCATAGAGGTGTTATCACCATTTCTGATTGTCCTAGCTTTGGCCAGTGACTAGTCCATCTTGGAGGCACCTGGCATTGGCATGTTGGACATGGGGAAGCTTCTGGTAGCTTTCCACAAAACCAGCCCTGTATTCCCCTGATACCAAATCGTGGCCATGCAAACACTATATATCCATCTGTTTGACCAAGGGGATTCAGCAGATGTGGTAGGTTTGTATTGTAGCAAAGATTTGGTTCTTCACATGAGATTAGTATGAGAGGGTCCTTAGCTGTTAATTTATTTAACTTTTGTTCTAAAGTTATAGGAGAGTTTTGATAAAATAAAATATATATGTATAACTGATTTTATTTTAAGAGTCTGAGACAAATATTGTCCCATAGCTAACAGGTCAATCCTAATAAAACAAACCATCTGGCAATCATGTCAGAAAAGAGAACATACAGATCAATCTTCAACCAGAAAAGTTAATGGAATAAATCCTAATATAAGCAAACAGAACAATAAATTGATCTTGTATTTAATTAAATAGCTTTTCCATTTTTTGACAACTTAAAATGTTTTTAAAATTCTATATATAATGAATCTATCAATAAAATACATATAATCATATAAATAACATTATATATTTAATTGTATAATGAAACTGTATGTGGAAATGTAGCTTATGTAGTAATACTCATGCTTTAGTACTGCAAAAAATCAAGATGATACAAACAAACTGCCTCACAGACAAGAATATCTAAATGGGGGACATCATCTCTCTCTAGAGCATGTCAGGACATTCTATAATTCCCAAAGAGATTTGCAAGTCTCCCCAAAATTTTGTGCTTATCAGATAATATTAGGAAAAAATTCTATGACTATCAACTGTTAATAAATAGAGAGATTATGATAGTTGGTTTAGAATACATTTCCATATGTTCTTAAAAATAAATGAAATCTCCATTCATCTAGATTCAACGCAAACTTCAAGATATATAACTAGGTATACCTGTGTCTGACTGGGATGGAGTTAATTTTTTTCCCAACAGCCCAGAAGGAGTTCTGTTTTATATTTCGATTTTTGACTAAAACACTGACTGATGATAACACATCAGTGTTGTGGCTATTGTTTTTCTCTGTTTGTTCTGGTTTTCTCATTTTGCCTGGCAGTACTGTGGTAGAAACAGTTGGCCTTTTGCCTAATCCGCTGTTTGCCGTGCACTGCTGNCTACAGTGAGCAACAGTGAAGATATGGGCAAGAGGTTGACAGTCTGCATAATAGTGAAAGTAGACAAACAGTGATATAAATATTGTTTCATAGCATGGAACATATTTTTCAGCAATAAAATTAGAGGATATTATTTACAAAGCAGCTGTTTCTCAGAGACTTTCTGGGCATTGACCTCCTTTTGGGGGGAGGTGAGCAACTACATTTAAATTGCTTGCTTTTGGGGAGTGTTGTTTTGCCCTTGTTTTAGCTTTGTTTTGTTTTGGTTTTGGTTTTGTCATTTTTCTCTTTTCCCACATTTATTAAACGTTCTTTATCTCTGGCAGTAAAATTTCAGGTTTTGCTCCACTGCTTCAGTCCCCCATCTTGCTAGGGAGGACAGGGAGTGAGTGTCTGTGGGAATGCTCAGATTTTGGCTGCAGTCAAGCCACCAAAGTCTTATGTAGAAGCCAAAACTGATCTTGAGAGATTTTAGTTAATTATAGACTTGATTAGAATATGCTAGTCTTCATTCGTAGTTGTTGTAACAGTTTAGTGGGTAGTTGGCAGGTACCTGCTTGCTTATCACAATGTTGACTTGAGAGGTTTTGATTCTGTTTCCTTTGTTCCTTCAACTGCTCTGTGGTGTGCTACCTCTCTTGGTGTACATTGAACTCCAACCTGGTTGCATTCAGCTTTCTCTGTTTGTTCTGGTTTTCTCATTTTGCCTGGCAGTACTGTGGTAGAAACAGTTGGCCTTTTGCCTAATCCGCTGTTTGCCGTGCACTGCTGCCACCTCAGTCTGCCAGGAAAGGAATTGTGGAGATTTAACTCTTATAATTTTCTCCTCTTTCCCTCCAGAAGTCAGTTAACAGGGGAATATAACAATAGCACTCCTCCCTTCTCCCCCTCTGGGATATGTGTTTCTTGCTTTTTTGGAATCACCCTTCAGTTCTTGAATCTTCCTGGGCAACCAGAATGCTTGTATTGGTGTGTTCTATGAGTCTGGTTTCACGTTTAGCCAACCACTTGATAATGCTACAAAGGGAGTGTCTGGTTCAGACCAGGGTGGAAAAGTGTGAGGAGGAATTTAGAGAGGTGCTTATACTGTTTTTCCCCTCCGATGGTCTGGGATTACATGGCAAAACCAGCGTGGTATCTGTTGAAGTGGCAAACCATATGAAGAAAGGATGGCTTACCAACACCAAAGAGACAGAAATTCTAGTGCTGTTTTAGAACACGTTACACCTACTGAGCCTGTGTTCTGCACCCTCAATAGGGCAAGAGGGTCTTGGGATCTAAGGGCATACAAATGAACCCTGTGGTTAAACCAGAGACTCAAGCCTCAACTACAACTCTCCTATAGCCAAGAAGAAACAGTGGAAGAAAAGGTTAACTTGGTTAGCAGGGGAACAGTAGCTTCTTCCTGTGAGGGAGAATGAAGAAGAATCAGAGGAGACAACATTCTATGCAGCTGAAGCAAAAAAAGAAAAAAAAATCATTAAAATATGTATATATACATCTTTGCTTTTAATCAATGGGTTAATGAGAATATATATTTTTATCTTCCAACAACTCATAATCACAACTCAACATAATAGATGAGGGATATGTGAAAGTGGCAGTAGAAGAACGCCAGGAATACTTTCTTAATTTTTATTTGGTTTTACTTGTTTTAATACAGGAAAAGCATTTATTGTTTCTTAAAATACATTACTTATAACAAATAAACAAGAAAAATTTGCTTACCATGTGTTAGTCAAGTTAAAAAAAAAAATTAACTCTAGAGATTTAATGTCAACTATTAAATCAATATTTACCTTTAAATAAATTCCTGGATGTCAGAAGCAAACTTAGCAGCAAACAATTCTCATAAACAGAAAGAACACCAATAACTCCATTCTTTCTGAAGATCCAGTTTATTTTCTATAATCTGATTAACAATTAAATAATGCATAATGCAAAAATAACAATTAAAGCTACTAAAGACTTATTTTTCACTTAATTGAATCATACAGAGTCCTCAATTGAAGAAGAAAGAGATTAAGTTTTTGTATATAAGTTTGACATTTTGGTTTGGTTTGCCTTTTTTTTGCTGAGTCTGTTTTGAACTGACTACAACCTCAGAAGCTAAACACTGTTGAGTAGATTAGTCTTATTTCTGAGAGTTGTGGTATTTGCTGTAATGGTTGACTGTAGATTACCTTCAAGTCTTCCTAGCCAGTCATATTGAACTTTTCACCAAAGCTAAAGCTTCATGTTCTTGTGAAATATCAGATCAATCAGGACTACCTATCATTCCTCAGTGCTGCTTCTACAGGTTTCTTTCAAACACATTCCTAACATGCAGCTGCAGAACACCTATGAGGGTGTTATTATCCTGTCTCTGTCATGCTAAGTACTATCCTCCAAGAGTCTCATCTTTATTAACAGTTACAGTAACAAGATCTGAATGATACAATTCTGAAAGCTAAACGAGAATGGTAGCTCTGAGAATAAGTGGATGTATCTCCAAGGGTTTTGGGCTTTGTATGAAACTTTGTTTTATATCAAGGAAGACCAAGAAATAAATCTCTGTCTAACAGCCCACTGATATTTTTAAATTTTTTTTCATTTTATACAGTCTGCAGTTTCATGTGACATAATTTCTTAATTTCAAAATATCCTACAAATTTCTTATATCTCAGTGATTTTAACTGCTGTTGTTGAAATGTTTGAGACACTACGTAAGCATCTGATTATCTTCCTCTTGTCTCTTTATGGTTACTTCTCACTGCCATGCTCAAAAATGTGTGTCATCTTCTGTTCCTCATAAAAGAACTGAGAGCATTTGGAGATGTCTGTAAACTTTCTAATTCAATTAACAACTGATATCTTTGACTGGTTTTGTTTGGGAGATATTGTGAATAGAACATCCTGCAGTCCAACCAATGTAGTTAATTCTTGCTATATGGCAGAAATTGATGTTTGCCATTTTGCTTGTAGCATTAAAGAAAAAAAAATCTGTTTCAGAAACCATATATCAGTCATCAAAACTAGGATATTTTTCAATTGGGAAGTAAATCATTTGTACTGCCTCTGGTTGGGATGGAGCTAGCTTTCTTCATAGCAGCCCATTTGATGTTGTATTTTGGGTTGCTGGCCAAAGGTGTGGATAAGACTCCAGTGTTTTGGGTATTGCTAATTAATGCTTAGAATAGATCAAGGCCTTACAATTTACAAATTCAAATTTGCCTTTTTTTTTTTTTTTTTTTTTTTTTTTTTTTTTTTTTTTTTTTTTTTTTTTTTTTTTGTGGGGGTGGGGTTTTTTTTTTTTTTTTTTTTTGTCTATTTGTGGGGTCTGGGGTCTTTTTTGTCTTTTTTTTTTCTACCTGTTTTAGTTTGGTGTTTTGTTTGCTTCTTTTTTTGGGGAGGTTTTTGTGTCTTTTATGTGGTTTTTTCTATTGGTTTTGGTTTGGTTTTTTGGGGGTGTGGTTCCGTTCTTCCACCCAGCTTGTCCTGCTCCAGAACTAGTGCGAAACTGGGAAAGAAATTAGGGGGGAACATGGATGGGCAGCTGACCCAAAATTGGCCACCAGTAGTAAATTAAAAAGCAGTGGCACTGTCCTCCAAGGTGGCTGGACATCAGTCTGCTTGTGAAAGGTGGTGAATTATTGCCTTTGTATCATGGGGTATTTTCCTCTATCCTTCACTTTCTAAATTGTCTCTGTGCTGACACATGACTTTTTCAGGTTTTGCTTTACTTCTCTCTTCAATCCTGCTTAAGAAGAAACGAGCGAGACACTGTGTGAATGTATAGATTTTGGATGGAGAAAACTCATCATGTCAGGAAATTTGTCAAAATTGTTACTGATAACATTAGCCTTTGAAATATTTTTTTGTTGCAGATTTGATCACAGAAATATGTAACTGATTGGAATTTTCTATTTAGTGTAATTCTTGTTATGTTATAGTATCTGCAATTTATCACAGTCAAAATTTTAAAAAAGGCAAACTCGTTAGTGCCTTGATTGTAATAGAAGTAAAAATTAGTAATTTTTTGAGAATTCCATTAGCAAGAAGGTTGCAGCCAAACACCATCATTAATTTTGGATGGCTCAGGTTTCAACCCTGTTTATATTGTCCTGTTTTGCTATTAAAAAAAAATCCCTTTTTAAAAATTAATCTAGATATTACTAGATGCTGACTTAACTATTTGCTTAGGAAATTGAGATTTATAAGTTATAGATCAGTTCTTCCATTCAGTTTGCACTCCACTTGCCTTATTTTGAAATACAGCAAAATTTGTTGATCAGCTGAACAACAAAATATGGGGAATCAGTTTAATTAAAGGTGATAGGAACATCAAGGTCTGAGAAAACTGAAAGTGTGTATTTTTCTGTCAGTATTAGCAAACTAGCTGGTTGCGAGACTGGGGAATTTTTGCTACTGGTATTTTGTATATCTGCATATCATAATTGGTTGTAGATTTTTCATCCCTTTAGGATCTCTTACATGAAAAGAAACATTTTCTATGAAATGCTTTTTCTGTGAAATTAATGCATTTGTTCAGTAATTAGATATGTCAAGCATAAAAAAGAAGGGAAGAAAAGGAAAAAAAAAATCCACAAAGGAAAATAATGTTAGAATATGTCTGTTCTATGTCAGAAACAAGACCTGGCAGAGTAAATCCTAAACAAAGCAGACCACATTTCATATATACATTGTCTCCTGTGCACAGTCTGATTTCATGTATTCAGCCCATGCATAGAAATGAAGCAACACAGCTGGAGCCACTGCCTGGAAATAGCCTGTTATCAGAAAGCTGGCATAAGTGATGGAATGTCACAAGCAAGGAGCATGTGTTTTTCATTTTAATGACAATGAGTTGTGTAGTAAGAGCATCTGGTGCCTGAGAATATGGCTGTGTGTATGTGTCAGTCTGTGCTTTGGTTTTTTTGCTCATTCAGGTAATTTAGTAAACCATTAATGTGGACTAGAATTCACTAGACGGGATTTTTAAAGTATTTCAGAAGTCAGAAAATGATCTCTTACAAATTTCTTTCTCAATGTTGAAATTATAGCATAGAATCATAGAATATCCTAGGTTGGAAGGGGCACACTAGAATCGTTAGTCTTGGCTCTGCGCAGGACCAACCCAAGAATCACACCATGTGCCTGTGAACATTTTCCCAAGACTTCTTGAACTGTCAGGCTGGTGCTGTGACCACTTCCCTGGGGAGATTGTTCTAGTGCCCAGTCATTCTCTAGTGAAGAACCTTTACCTAATATCTAACTTAACCTTATCTGACTCAGCTGCATGTTGTTTCCTTGAGTCCTGTCACCCATCATGAGAGAGGAGGTCTATGTCTGTCCCTCCTCATCCCCTCATGAGGAAGCTGGAGGATGGAATGAGGTCTTCCTTCAATCTCCTCCAGGCAAAGAAGGTACCAAGGACCTCAGCTGTTCTTTCTGTGGCTTCCCCTCTAGGCTACACTATTTCACATACTTAAGTCAGCCCTCTGCTGCAATTAAGGTTGGGCAAGCTGACAGTACACTTCCAGATTTTAAAAGAATTTATATTTCTTGCCTATTGTAATTGTGCTGTAAAAAGCTGTAGGTTACTTATTTATCCTAGTGTTATACTCAGCTCCTTTACCTAGTGAACGAGAACAGATCTTCTACTGTTCAGCTTGATTCATGTCAAAGAGATTGGTCTGCTTGGCAAAAGAAGAACTTAAGGAGACATATAAAGAAAGCTAAATTTTTGTCTAAACAAGAAAACCTCCCAGTAATTATTTGATTAAAGGGAACTATTGTAATACTGTTACCTTTGACAACTTTTCATCAAACTTTAAGCAATGAAACAAAGCAAATGAAGTACAAATATATATTGGTGACCACTAGTTTACATAATTGAACATTTATTCCTACCAACACCAATACGAAGGAGCACAGAGGAGGAAGAGCAGATGGGGGAACAACAGCCCTGTCAGAAATATGAGCTGCTAGTCTGGCCCTCCAAGGGCTGTTCCTGAGGCCCGTCATCCCCATGGGCCCAGGGGGGACAACCATCACCCTGAGTCAGCAGGGGAGGCTCTCCAGTCCTGTTCAGTGCTGGTGTAGGCTTACTTATTTACAATGTTTAGGTGAGGAAGCAGAGGCAGGGAAAGTGGGAATCAAACAAGAGTTGGGAGAAATCAATGTGGAAAAGTAGAAAGATAAGAAATCCTTGTGTGTCAGGACAGAAGTTGGCTCGGTGATCCTTGTTGGTCCAAATCAGGATATTCTTTGATTCTATGATAAGAAGTATAAAAATACCAGTCTATTAGGAACCTTTGGTTGTTTATTCTTAGAATTACATGCATACTTCCCAGTCTTTTAAATTTCTGAGGACTTTGATATATTCACAAATCATGTTAATTGAAGACTGACAATCCCTCTGTTCCATCTTGAATCCACCTGAAGAAAGCCGGAGAGAGATGTTTTACAAAAGCATCTAGTGACAGGACAAGGGTGAATGGCTTTAAAATGAAAGAGTAGGTTTAGATTAGGTATTAGGAAGAAGTTATTTGTTATGAGGGTAGTGATGCACTGATACATCAGGTTGTCTAGAGAAGCTGTGGCTGTCCCATCCCTGGCAGTGTTCAATGCCAGTTTGGATGGGGATCTGACGGTCTAGTGAAACATGTCCCTGCCCATGGCAAGGGACTTGGAATTGCACGATCTTTAAGGTCCGTTCCAACTCCAGGCATTCTGTGATTTTATGATAACATATTCTTAGTTTTCATGGGACAATAATAGCCAAGATAATCTAACCAGTTGTATATCTTTAAACACCAAAATATTATTCTTCAATAACACTGTATGCAGCAGAAAAAGAGAAAGTTAACCTTTCCTGAACTGTATAAGCAGCTGTTCTTTGAAACATCATGAGTTTCTTTATTTTCATCAGTTGCTGCCTGAAGGATCTGAAATAAAGATCAATATTTCTATATTTGTTGCCAGTTTGTGGAGAAGAGACTGTAAGTTTAACTTTGCTGTTAAAAACCTTAATTCCTATAAAAGTGCTGTACTCTCTCTTTCCCACTTGTTTTCTAAATGTTAATTTTATTTACAGAAAAATACTGAAAAACTGTTCACATAATTTATGTTTTGAATTTCATAAAAGCACCTTCTGTTTCTCAAGAGACATCAGGGTAATGACTAGACACCATTTTCTTGATGGAAGTAATGGATGTGGCTAAATGTATTTTATCATTCATTGAAGAATTTAACTTAACAACTACTGTTGGTGTGACTAACCTCATAACTTACAACTGCAATCTTTGTAAGGAGTGGACAAATTAATTCTACACATCAAATGAGTTGTTTTTTTCAGGTACTGGAGTGGCTTAAAACATTTTCTGTGTGGTCAAAATAAAAGATCCTGAATTAATGAATATTTCTGTTTATACACTCACAAAGTCATCCATAAATCAAGTCAGACAACAATAAATACTTGAAAAACAAAGCAAGAAAACAAACATAAAAATTATTTTATAATTCTTATGTATATTTTTCCCATAGGAGGAAGGATAAAAGCAGTGCAGAAACAGAGGAGATAAGATTAAAGAACTGGTCCTGTGATTTTATACAACTCAGTCTATATCCTGTCTAAATCTGTTTTAGAGCTCTACACATATCATTGAAATCTGTTAATCATTAATTTCTTCATTTTAATATACACAACTAACACCTGTTAAATTTTGTATCGATTTCCTTTGTACATTTGAACTCTTCATGTCATTGTTTAATCCCAGTTGGGAACTAAACACCACACAGGTGCTCATTCACTCCCCTTCAGCAGGACAAGGGGAAAAGAATTGGAAGGAAAAAAGTGGAAAAACTTGTGGGTTGGGATAAGAACATTTTGTTAATTGAAATAGGGGAAAATAAAATAGTAAAAATTGCTAAAATTTAAAATACTGTAATGAAAAGGAAAATAAGAGACAGAGAGAAAGATAAAAGATGAGAAGACAAGTGATGCCCAGCCAGTCTCTCAACCAACAATCCCCCTAGATTATTGCTAACCATGATGCCATATGGATTGAAATATCCCTTTGGCTGGTTAGGGTCAGCTGTCCCACCTGTGTCATCTCACAACTTTTCTGAGCACTCCCAGCCTCCTTGTTGAGGAGCTGAAAGTGCTGTGCAAGCGCTGCTCAGCAATAACAAAAACATCTTCGTGTTTTCAACACTGTTTTCAGCACACATCCCAAACTTAGCCCTGTATTAACTACTGTGACAAAAATTAATTCTACCCTGACAAAAACCAGAGAATCTCTCTCTGTTTGTGTCAGTTTTGAAGGAAATTCAGAAATAGGAATTAATTCCTAAGCTCCTTTAGGAAGCCTGTACCTTCAAAAGAGAAGGCCTTTTCAACAAAGACACATAGTTTGTTTCTCGCTCATATAAAACAAAAGTTTAAGGATTTTCTCTTTCTTCAGCTTTAGCCTGGCAAAGGAAAGAGAATGAAGAGAATGGAAAAGAAACTGAAGACATGAGGTTGCAAGAACATAGCTTAATTTCTATCTCCACATACACTCTAATCTTTTACAAGAAAAATGTCATTATTCTTCATAGCAGGGGGTAGCTGGCAGAGGGATCAGTGGAATACGTACAATGAGAAAAACCTTTCAAATTTCACCACTTCTAGATCTTGTGAGGACAGTTGCAGCTGCCAGGCACTCAAACACTTCACCTCTGTTCTACTCTTTAAGAAGTATTTTAGGCAAGTTCACAGTAAGGTAGTAGCACATCTTTCTGCTCTGCTTACCTACTATGTCTGTCAGAAAACTCACTTTTATTTAGATTTATATAAAAGGTAAGCAGTTAGACTCAAAATCGATTCTAGTAATTTCTCCTTTTTAATGACTAACAGTAAATAACCAATCTAGATGTTAGATCTATTGTAGGAAATTTCACATTAACTTATATAAATTCAAACTTTTTAAAAACTGCTGTGGCAGCTAGCATAGCAGGTAACTTTGGGAATGCTCTGTGTTTAGATTAAACTTATACTTACTTGATTCCTTGGGGTTTTTGTAGACATTGAGTGCATTATGCTAAACCTACTTTTAAGTCTTATTGCATCTGACCAGCCTAGCCATGTATCAGAGTTGTAATGGAGAACGTTTTACAGTATATACATTGATATAAGTAGGAAATTATTTGATTTATTTTGGTGATAACAAACTATAGGTACTATAACAAGAAAATGGAATCACTGTGGTTAAAACCAGTGGAGAGGGAATAAAGTGTCATTTCCTACAGGCAATTCTATTACTAAAAGACAGAAGATAAATATTATCTTGTAAATCAATACAGAAACAAGTAATTTAAAAGGATTCAAAGTTGAAAACCTAACACAGTAAGTGCCTGAAGTTTGCTTCCTAGTTTAATGCTTGCAACATGCACGGACAATGGAATTCATAAAATTGTAAAACTCAAAGTATGCTATGAATATCATTTATCTGGTAGAGCACTGGCTAATGCATTAATTGCTGAGTGCAGGTTATGTATCGGTGAGAACCAGAAAATGGAGCTGCACATAAAACTAAGAAACATCTCAAAATCCAAGAATAATACATTGCCTTTCCTGCTCAATTTTAGAAGGACAAAAAAAGTGATTGATTAGAATTTCAGTAACAAAAGTAAGAGAGCAGAAACCACATTTTTAGAAAAGAGACAATAAATAATTTGAATCTATTAAATGTACATAAATTTACATACAAAAAAAAAATCATGCATTTTAGTGACAGATAAGGTGATGTTTTTAAATTAGAGAAAACAAGCTGTGGATAAAAAAATAACAAGTTCAAGAACTTTCTCAGAAAATAAACCTCAACTGCTTTCCTTTCTTTCTGCAAATGGTTGATGAATAAGAGTGGGTTTGAATCCTGAATATAGGTTAAGTGTAATGGAAAAACTACTAATAAACTATAAAAAAAAAATAAACTGAACATGAAAGTATTCCTTCAGGAGTGTGATAAATAGTCTAGCAAGCAATATATGCAAGATTCAGCTTTTCTGTGAGATTCTCTTTCTTTATTCAGAGAATAAGCAAACCAAATTGAAGGAATTTTTCTTGATTGGAAATGCATTTTCTATGCATTCATATTAAATTTTCACAACCAACAAATAAAACCCCTTTCATTGTTGCTATGATTCTCTTTTTTCATTTTTATTTTATTGCTTTTTAATGGAAGAGATGATTGAGAAGGACTAGGCTTTTGAGTTTTGGGGAGGCAGAGGAGGGGCTTAGGGACCTGGTAGTTTCAGAGCTCTTTATGAGAGATATTGTTTTTCTCTTCAGTCTACCAAAAGACATTTCATAATTGTGGTACTGCCTAATTATGAAGAAATTTAATTAAATTCTGTATTCAGATACTTAGATGACACCTCTTCTGTACAAAATATCTTTTATATGAATAAAACCAAAATTTTACATCTATTATTTTAAATACAAAACTGAAAAGAACAGCCCCAAGAGACTGTGCCTCCATCAGAAAGTATATACACATCTATAATATTTTTGGCTTAATATCTGTCTCTGTAGTGTGAAATCCTTATTATTTATTCTGCTGGTTCCCCCACCCACACACTATTGTTAACAATTTAACTCATTTAATAATAAGATTAGTTAGAGAAAACTTTACAGTAACATAATTATATTAAGGCAATAGTATTAATTTTCCTTGATTGATATTTAGCATGATCACTACATTCGTTCTTGATGACATATATCTGGAAATTAGTGGTGAAATGAAAAACTAGCATGTCGATGTTGTATTTTTTCTTTTTTTCATTTTTCTCTGCTTTTTACTTCCTCTGAGTAATTCATTCTGTTTCTACTTCTGTTCATAGGAAATTAGAGCCAGTAAGCTGCCCATCATAGGTCTCTAAATGTCATTCCATAGAATGATTTTATGGTATTCACTTAAATGTCTGTTTTTATACTTGATCTCCTACCCTCTCAATGTAGGTCAAGTGCAATTGTTTTTCCAAAGGTTTATTGATGACAATGGAATTGAACCAGACTCCAGTGGTCTGAATCACAATTACAGTGAAGGTAGATATAAACAGTCATAAAGATTCATGTATGGTTGCAAATTTAACTGTTTCACCTCTGATTAATTATATATTTGACTTTGTAATTTTTTGTACTCGGGTCTTTAAAAATAAGAAAATCAGTAGGTATAGCAAGTGACAGATTAAGTGTTCTATTGAAGTCTCCATTCTTAGTATAGGATGAGCTCAAAAAGTTTCCAAAAGTTTGGAATGGATATAAAAATGGCATACTGGCAGACCACTCTGTTGGATTTCAAACACCGACACCATATGAGTTATTACCCATACTTGATGCTTTATCATCTGTACACAATAGCCAGATTTATAGCATGGACTCTTAGAAAATCTTTCTGAAGATTTAGTAATAAAGTTATCTTTGTGGAAATGGTGATATCCCCCTTCCCCATCTCTCTTCTATCAAATAGTTACTCTAAGCTTTACCTTACCAATCAAAATCAATCTATTTTGACAGCTCAAAACTTTAAAAATAGCCTTCCAAACATACTGAAAGGTTCATTTTGCATATTTAATGTACAAATACTGAGGAAATTGAAGCAAAATCTCTGCTATGAACCCAAAAATGCTCTTGCGTGATTATGAAATTTTCTCCCCCAAAATTACTTGCTCTGTTTGTCAATGAAAGAAAAACTGGAGACAGGTGTGAATCATAATACTCACTGGTTGAGTGTAATAAGGGCATGCAGAAGCAAAGTGTCTGCTCCTTTAACTTTACTAGCCAAAGGATAAACAAACCGGAACATACAAATCTGACCAGCACAATGATAAGGAAGGTAGTGATAAGAACAAATCTAGTAAGTGGCACAAATTGATAAGGATATGCTATGTACAAGAATGTTTTAATGGTTTTGATTANTTCCCACCAACAAAAAAACTTAGAAGACTAGAGAGCAAAATTCCTAATATCTCATTCCTCACCTCTCTAACCAGAAATGAGAACCTAATCTACCCATTTTCATGGCTTCAGAATGTTGTTATTTTTGGTAATCTTGTGTCTTTAACAAGTACATTGCAAAATTTTCTTCCACTTGCCAATTTTTTATCTTCCAGAAAGAAACTTTTTTAAGATGGGAAAGCTGTGGATTATAATTAAGAGTGAGAACTCAGTTCTCCTACTTAATGAATGACTGGTTTGATCATTAAGCTGCTTTGCAAGGAGTGTGTACAGTCCTCATTGTTACAGTGTGAGCATTTATATCTAAATTTTTCTTGAACCTAGGAGTTACAAATGCTCAGTGCCAAATTATATTAGGCAGAAAATGAGTCCCTGGGGAATTACATTGGAATAGACAAGAGTGCAGCTGACAGTTGAGCATTTTAAATAACACAGCTGTTAGACCCCAAAAAAGGTGTGTGTAGTTGGTGGTTTTGTTTTGTTTTGTTTGTTGGATTGTTTTTCCCCTTGGTATAATGTCTACTTCCTGTAAAAACTAGATTGAGCTTTTATAAATTACTTTCTTGAGCTCAGGCTTCTGTGTCTATATCTTTGCTACGTATTTGCTTTTTCATGAGATAAAAATGTTATAGAATAACCAATCCTTTCTATATTTTTCTAACAGGAGGGTGAATTCTTGAAATTAGGTGATATGAACACCACTGAAAAGTCATCCAGGATGTATCTCAGGGAAAATGTGTAGATTTACATTGGTTATATTTCCCTAAAGAATGAGGTTTTTTATCCCATTTGTAGAGAACTACTGCAACATCCATGTTGCTTATGGTTGATAAAGCCCCACATCCCCCGCTGCCCTCCCCTGAGTACGCTCTCAGTACAGGAAAAATAAACACACAAATTCAAGGTATTGTGTGACCATTCAAATTGCACATTATGATTTTTACAATCAAAATTTTAATGTACAATATGCTGTTATATATTTTTCATGTACTTAAGAAA
>WEIU01012612.1:87697-108468 GCA_013389925.1 Aegithalos caudatus | reverse complement strand
GGGATGCCATCTCCCTCTTCCATTTGCAAAACCTGTGGAAGATGCCAGCAATACCAGCAGCTACAGGTGCTCCTGCCTGTGATCCCAGCGTAGTGGTGGTAGCTCCCATTATCCCTCTTCTGTTGTGTGGGAATTTCCATTCCCAAATCACATACACAAAAGGGGCAAAGCCTGCACTTTGCACTCAGGGGGACCTGTATAACCCCAGCAGGGCTCTGAATCTCAGATGGTGATGGGGAGCTGCAGCCAGAGAAGCCAGTTCTGCAGCTGGTCCAGCCAAGGGCCTGAACTCCCCCAAAGCATCATGCAGAACTAACACAGCCCACTCAGCAACATGGGGGGATAATTTGGGCTTGTTTTCCAAGGCAATATTGCTCCTCCTACCCTGACTAACATAGCTCTAGAGGGGCTGCCAGGGGATGAGCCAGCAGCATGGCCACTGCTGCCAGTGACTCCAGGAGGGTTCCAGTGGGTCCCTGTGAGTGAGAAGAAGGTGCTGCTGCTGCTCAAGCCACTGCAGATTGGACCTGGAAGGAGCTCTGCAACCCACTGGGTTCCATACCAACAGCCATATGGTCATCTATATTTAATTGCAGAAGCTTTACTGCTGGGGATGATGCATGTGCTGGGATGGCACCACCTCATCTCTTGAAGTTGGGGCTGCAGGGCCACGTGCTAGAAAAATCATCTGTTTTCTTTTTAAATAGACTTGCCAGGGAAAAGAGGGAGCGAATCTACAGAGCTCCAACACGGTGCTATGAAAGAGGTGCTGTGGATGCAGGGGCAGGGATAAAGCTGTGCTTGGAAAACACATTCAGGGCATCACAGAGGCTTCCCCTGGTCAGGAGAGACAAAGGATGCTTCATCCAGCACAGGGATTTTTTTTGTCTCAGTTTGGGGCACTGGAAAACTAAGAAGCAGTGGCCAAATCCCATCTGAATGCAGCACTAACTCTCTACAGGAGCACATTTCACCATGCTGCCCCTGCCAGGCACCTGCTCCCATGCCAAGGAGCCGGGCTGGCAGTGCAACCACAGCTGCTGGCAGTGCTGGGCAGCTCAGTGAGCCCCAGGGACACTCCACATCCCCAAAGGGAAGCATGAAGGTTCTTACTATAAAGCACATCAAACACTTCCTCTACCATCTTCCTGAGGAGGTACACATCTGATCCCTGGTCCGGGGAGACCCTGAGCACCCTTTGCCCGCACTCCTTTGCCTTCTTCTGCACCTCTGCGTCCTGCTCCTTCCTCTGCTGGATTCCTGTGGGGGGAGAGGAGAAAACAGGAGTCACTGTGGGGAGAAGGGGTGATGCCTCTGGCTGCAGGCACGTGTCCCAGGTCTCCCACCCACCTCAGGCCCCAGCTTGGATGAAATCACACTGGGTTGATCCCAGCAGCCCCCAGCGGGCAGGGAAAGGCACTGGCAATAGGCAGTGATGCCAGCAGCAGGGTCAGTCATCCAGTGCCTGCCCCCTTTTCCCTGGTTTTTCCCACTCAGCCAGACTGAAACATTTATGACTAATTGGGCAGTCCCTTTCTAGTCTCTGGTTTCAATCTGCTTAGCCTTCAATCTCTCAGGAAGAGACACTAGGCCTTTCTTGGAGGCTTTTTTACCCTTCAGCATCACGTAGCTCAGTAATACCAGCTATTTCCTGCTAATTTCCCCCATTAAACTTCAAATAAAGCATATCTTCGGCATTGACTTCTTTGCATCTCTAAATGCACAGAAAATTAGACACTACAAATGCATTATTGCTGTTCTATCCACAGTAATTTGCAAGGGATTTTCGGTGACAAAAGACTAATTCCTTCATCATCCTCGACAGGCTCCTGTTGGCAAACCTGGATGCTGCCAGGGTGCACAAGAAGGAGCTCATAGATTCTTCTGTGGAAAAAGGCCATGGCTGGGACATCACAGGGAATGGGTCAAAAGCAACATGGGATACACACAGAACTAGACACAGGAAAGTAAAGTCACCATGTCACTCCCTGTAAAGCTCCACATGCCTCCCACAGCATGGCAAAACAGGCCCTGAAAACATTTCTGGGGTGTTTTACCAAGGTTGTGAAATGCATTTGCATCTGCATCCTCTAAGTACTGCCTCTCCACTTAATCAGACATTAATTCTGATCACCGTCAATTCCTCCCATGCATCAAGAAAGGCAGAACAGGAGGTTCAGATGAAGGAGGGTATTCAAGCAAGGTCTGTGCCCCAGACACATAAGAGGCTTCTTACATCTCCAAGTGATGTCTACTTTAGATTAATTCAGATCTTTCTAAGAGGGCAGCAAGAAATCAGAGGCACTTCCTGGGATACTCTCCACTGTGTGCCAGTTCTATGGGCTTTAAGGAGTGGAGTTGAGCCTGGGCCTGTATAACTCAAGACAGAGTTATCACATTTCACCCTGTCTGCAACATCATCCACTTTACTCAAACCCATGCTCAAGATTTCTGTTTTCAACCAGACATGACTATTTCTTTTTGACAAAGTTATAAAAGAAAACAAAGAGAGGGGAATCAAGATCTAGTGCCAGGTGCTTTGCACCCACACAGTGGGAGGTCATCAACCAGGATATATCACAGAATCAGAGAACAGTTTGGGTTGAAAGAGACCTTAAAGACCATCTGGTTCCACCCCCCTGCCATGGGCAGGGACACCTTGCACTATCCCAGGTTGCTCCAAGCCCTGTTCAGCCTGGCCTTTAACACTTCCAGGGATGGAGCAGCTGCAGCTTCTCTGGGCAACCTGTGCCAGTAGCTCCTAACACTCAATTATTCCCTACTAACATCTAATCTAAGTCTCTCCCCTTTTAGTTTAAAACCACTCTCCCTTGTTCTATCATTACCTGCCTGGTCAAAAGTCACTCTCCCTCTTTTTTATAAGCCCCCTTTAGGTACTGGAAGGGGCTCTCAGGATTCTGTGGACCCATCTCTTCTCCAGACTGAACAACCTCTCTCAGCCTGAGGAAACACAAGGGAGTTCCTTCCCTTTGGCCACCCCACTGCTATCCACATCTTGTGGATGGTGGGAAAGGAAGGCAGAGTTGCCCATGAACGTGGGAAACATCCCCCAAAACATCTCCTGTCCTGCAGAATACAGTGGAGGATAACTAATGGTGTCTCTTGTGAGAAGATGGAACAGTGGAGTTGGCCAGCAGCTGCCCAGGGCAGCAGGAGGGGCTGGGCAGAGCCATGGCAGAGAGCTGCTCCTGCAGAGCCATGCAGTGAACAACCCAAGCAGACAGTGACCTGGGCAGCTTCACAGCACTGGTGTCACCAGAGCAAACCCTGCCTGAACAATCTCTCCAATGGATAAGCACCTATGTGGTTTCTGTCAACACCATTCTCTCCACTGACATCCCACCCTAGAACAGATCTGGGTCTGGTGTCCTCAGCACCACCAAAACCAGATCCCATTCCAGCTTCTGCATTGAGTGAGGAAAGCAGTAGTTAGCATGCTGGGGATGATGCTGTCCAAGAAACAAGGTCCCCATTCACAGAATGGCTCCCACCCTCCCTTCAGCTCCCAGACTGTTTTTTGGAAACTGGCAGAGGTACAGAGCTGGGACAGAAGGCTTGCAACACACAGGTATCCCTCAGGTGAATCTGATCTGAAACTGAGGGAACACAGCTCCTGCTCAAGGTATCCTGTCACCACTGTTCATCCCTCAAAAATACAAACAACTCCAAAACCAACAATTCCAGCTACCAAATTCATTCCCTTTTTTCCAAAAACCAGGAAGAAAGCCTTGGACCAAGAAAGCCTTCCTGCTCCTGGGAGGATCACTAGGACAAACTATCTGCTAAGTCCTCAAAAAACACTCCAGCTCTGGCAGCACTGCCAGAGGCTAACAGCAGCAGGGCAGCAGAGCAGCATTCCAGCCCTGAGCCACCTCAGGGATGCTTCAGGGGAGGGAGCCAGGGCATGCAGTGCCCTCCCTGGCAGGGAAGAGGCTGTGGCTGCAGTTCCCTCTCAACTCAGCCCTGTGGACTGACTGACAGACCTGTGGTGCCCCCAAACCACAACCCCTCAGCAGGAGTCACAGCTGGCACAACCACTGCACCAAGCCTGGCATGGAAGACAGTGCTGGTGTGGATAGTTGTGGGCCTGATATTTGTGAGTCTGAAAGGTTTTCAGCCTGTCAGTGGCTGATTTTCTTCCAAGGGAAGATTTCTTAGAAGAGTTTTCTTTCAAGGACAATTTCTGTAAATAACTCATAACATTTCTAGTAAACAATATTTTTCTTATAACAATCCCTCTGCCAGGTGTTGTTTCTGTTACTTAACCAATGGAGAGAGGTGTCAATTCTATGAACCAATAATGTGCCTTTTTAGCACGGCCTGTTATAAAAAGGCTGGAGGAATTGTAACTAAAACTTTCTGATGTTCTTTTACCTTTGACCTGGAGTCAAACATCTTTATTTCTTGTCCAACAACAGCAGATACTCACTGCAGAACTTCTGGAAGTCAGCCTGCAGCTCCTTGCGGGCGCTGAGGAAGACCCTGCCCTTCTCCGTGCCCACCACGAAGGCGCTCTCCTCGTGGACGGCGATGCAGGCCACCTCTGCGTTCAGCTTGGAGAGGGCTGAGCACTGTGGGAGGCACCAGGTCAGCACAGCACAGCCTAAGGGAGCATCCCTGCTGCCCACCCACTTCCCACCGGGGTTTTCTCCCTTCCCATCAAACCACTTTTCTGGTTTATGTCAGGATTTCGTGTATTTATGACGTCCCCTGTGGGCCTGATTTTCTGAGACTGTAAAGGTTTCAGCCTGCCAGACTCTGGCTTGAGAAAAATCCATCTCCCAAGGATGGTTCCTGTAAATAGCCATTTTATTTTCATAATACTTCTGGACTCTCATGGTCACTCACTTCTCTTCCAGGTGCTGTTTCTGTTATTTAACCAGTGAAGAGAAGTGTTGTTTTTACTAACCACTTATATGGTTCTTCAGTGCAGCATGTTATAAAAGGGCTGCACAAAATGAGAAATAAAGCCTCTGATCTTTGTAACTGCTGGAGTCAAGTTCGTCATTTTTGTGTTCCATAACGACAGTCCCCTAAAAATTTTGGTGACTTTACAGCTCTACAGAAATATCCAGCTGGGAAACAGGAACTATTTACCCATCGTTTTATTTCACTTTTTCCTATCCTAAAAATAAACATTTTATTGCATTTCTTTAAAAGAAAACATTCCTGTAAAAAAAGATCTAACAAAAAACCCACACCACAACTGATAACAATTTGCATTTTTCCACCAGCTCTAATGGAATAAGGAACAGAGGAATCTTATTTCAGCTGCAGAACACTAATATGGTCAAAGTCCAGATTAGCTGAACGATTCTTCTTGTACAGTTATGCAAAACAATAAAGAGATGGAAAAAACTTCTTCCATTAATCCATTTTATGTAAGATACCCTTCCTGCTCTACATAATACACATGTATATGCATTTTTATTAGTATTTTTTATATTATAATAGTTACTCAGTGCCAGCAGCCTGAGTCATATTCCTACAGCTACAGCACTGGTGCTAGGAAGATGCTATCCCCAAGTCATGATTTAAATGGGTAAAAAAGGGGAGATTTTCCCTGCATCAGCCCTGGTTCGACACATCAACAACCCCACAGAGGAGCTGGAGGATGCTGGCAGCCAGGGAGGGAGCAGGAGAGCAGGGGAGTTCCATGGAACAACCCCTCTAAGCTCCCTGCACACACATACAATGAGCTTCACTTGTGTGGGCTTAAACCAGCTTCTAATACCAGGTCATTTGACTCCTGCTCACCTTCTTCAAGGAGGCATTGAATCAAATCTCATAAAACAGATTTTTTTAAGAAACCTCCTTTCAACACCCAGTTGCAAAGACAAGTATTTTGCTCAAAAAGTCCAACACTCAAAAAATAAACCCAAAAAACTAAGGTATCAGAGATTTGGATGCAGAGCAAATCCAAACCTTAAGCCTGCTGGGTGACATGCACATGGCCCTGTGGTTTATCTACCAGGCACACAGGCAGCTAGGTTTCAGTGAGCACAGAGCCTGCCATTGGTGAAGTGTTGGGATAAAGGCTGAATTTCAGGAGCAGCTTGGCTCCCTGGCCTCAGTGTAAGCACCAAACAAGGACTGCATAATAACGTATATTCGTTAAGAAGCCAAACTATGGTAACATAATTTGCTGTACAGGATGGCATGTATATAAATCATCAAAGCTGCTTGGGGTGTGTAGGCTCCAGGGAACCTGCTCCTTAGCGGGGTGGTGATGTCAAAGAGAAGGAAATTGGTATTAATGAAAAAACCTCTACCCGCATAGAGAGGAAAACATATCCTAGATAAATACATTACATATGACTTGACTTTAAAAAGAGAGAGCTATTTAGCACATCTCATTGCATTAGACATTTGTTACTACACATCCGCTTTCCCTTCTTGATCACATTCACAGTTAAAAATAAGATTAGCTCTGGTCCATGAGACTTAATCCAGACAGTTATCTTGTTTATGTAAGCACGGCTGACTTAGGCAAGGTTTCCACCGGGAATTCTACGTCAAAAGATATGAAAGTTCTTTTCTTTGTTCTCAGAGATAAAAAGCCATTGTTCTGCTGTTGTGTAAATGCTCACGGTAACATTGGTAAAACAGCGAGAAAAAAAAAAGCCAACCACCCTTCAGCCAGTTGATACCAACATAAATATTAATGGGAAAACAATACACGTCTGAGATTAACTTGTGCTGACTTTATGATCCTTATGGCTGTCAGGGCAGGAAAGGGTTTTTATTTCTCAGCAGGTCCCTGGGCTCTCCAGCAGCAGAGGAGAGCGGAATGAGCTCACCAGGCATCCTGTGCCAGCCCTGCACCCAGACAGCCTTGCTAAATGGAGGCCAAAGGAGGGAGGGGGGTGGGGACAGGGGTGCCACTGCCCTCTTACCATGGAGTCTAAGGCAGACACTAAGCTGGTGATGATTTCGTCTCTCTGGGGAAAAACCATATTCCATTGGTCAGCTCTGGAGGTGGTGAGTGTCACATCTAAAGGCTTCCCTGCCAAGGCCATATTCACCTGAAAATAGAGAAAAAAATAAAAGAGCTATGCATCACTGTTACTAACAGAGAGCTGGAGCTGGGCATCACCACAGAAGCCCCACTACCATCGTGTGCTATGGGAGCAACGCTGGCACAGGGGAAACTGAGGCACGCACAGAGGCCAGAGCAGCCTGAACCCCACAGTCCCCATCAGTCCTCTGCTGAAGGCAGACAGCTGCAGAAGCTGTTGAGCTGTAGTCAAACCCTGGAGCCAATGCTGTGTGTACCAGGAGTGACCAGATCACCTCTGCATCTGGAGCTCACTCTCGAGGAGATGCCACCATTGTGCAGGGGCCACTGGACCAGCTGGATGGTGGGACACCCCACATGTCCAGCCTGTGGCCCTGCAAGCCAGAGGATGTGGTGCTGAAGTGGACACAGAGCACTCCTGTGCTCTGATGGCAGCTGTGAGCAGGGGGTGATGGCTCTGTCCCCACAAAGACACCGTGCTGACCATCCTTGTGCCTCCCGCTCTAAATCCTGGGCAAAAGGAGAGCCTGCCTCCCAAAAGTGTCCCTGAAACAGGTCAAAGTCACAGGTTGCTCTGCTTTCACCCCAAGGGACAAATGCAGCTCATGGCAAGGGATTCCCTGATCAAATCACCCCACTCTGCAATGCTTGGTGTCAGGAAGGAACAGGACAAGGTGGTGTGCAGGTACCACGCATCTGAAAAGAGGCTCAGCCCCAGAATCTCCATCCCTCACAGCCAAATGGGGAAAAATGCCCAGCATGAGGTTTCTGCACCTCAGTGTTCATGTCTCATCTGGACTCAGGGGAATGCCAGTGCTGCAGGAAAACTGAGGCAAGGTCTCACCCAGCTCAAAGCCCCATGCTGGGGCACCCACACTGGAGACAGCACCACCCCCAGCACCCAACACACCCCTCCCAGCTATCCCCTCCAGCTGGAGGGCAGTGTCACACCACCCAGCTTTAATCCTGCAAATAAAGGGCAGCAAGTTAGCTCATAAGCCACTTGAACCAGATCATAAATCATGTGCTTGCAAATGGATGAGAGAGCCTAGAGAATCCCTAACAAGGCCGGATGGGCAGAAGGTGGGGAATATGAATGGAGCTGCCTGCACATAACTCAATTTGCCACTCAGTCAATAACCACAGCTGCCCAACCTCACTGGAAACATGGGCTAAAGGCAACAGCAAACCCCCAAACTCACCTTCCTGCCCTAGTTTGCATCTCTGTCCAAGCAGAAGGAATTTGAATGCAAAGCAGAGCTGTGCTGCCCCATGAAAGTGGGGAAATGCTGGCTTTTAGCCCAAAAACAAGCTCCTCCACGCTGGCATCTCTGCAGCTGCCTGAGCACACACATGTTATGAAAGCATCACAGAATGGTTTGGGTTGGAAGGGACCTCAAAGGTCATCTCATTCCAAGCCGCTGCCAAGACAGCCACATCTTCCCTGGGCAAACTTTTATAAGGATCTGCAACAAGCTAATGAAAAAGGGAGACAAATCCCATTAAACAGTAATGACTGAATTTCAGGAATCGCTCTGGATGAGCCCTCCAGGATTTTCCCCATGTTGCCAGCTCTTGAAAGCAGCCAAGCAGTGCTGAGGCTCCACTGGCACCTGCAGACAGCAGAGCTGGAACCTCAGCCACACTAACAGTCACCCAGGAAAATCCTTTTCCACCCATCTGACACTTTCTAACAAAGCTGATGGACATTTCCTCCATGAGGATCTTGGCAGGGAAGAACCTGGCCTAACCAGGCATCAGCTTGGAAAATAAATCAGGAAACTGAACATACAGTCCTGCAGCTGGGCACAGACCCCAGGTGTCCCCATGCTGGGGACAGCTCTGTGCCAGGCACCTCCAGCTTCACCATCACAAGAACCTGCAGCAACACCAGGAAGCAATCTGCCTTGCTCCAGCTCTGCAGTTTGTGCATGCATGGATGGACAGACAGACAGACAGACAAGAGCCCGTTTCACTCTTGAGCAGCTTCCTGAGCACAGCTCTGCAGGAGTAGGGAACTTGAGATTCCTTATTTTCATGGATGCTGTGTCAGCAAGAGGTGCCTTGCTGCAAGTGGCAGGAAACAGCGAGGTGCTGGTGCTGCCAGTGCTGGGCACCAAGCTGAGCTGGTGACCAGCCACTGCCTTGCTCCAGGGACCATCTTAAATCCAGGTACCTTCTTAAATCCACAAGCACTTGCTTGGAAAACAACTTTACTTTGATGCCCATACACGTTCCTGAGTGCCCTGTTTATAATTAAATATGACTGCTATGGACATTCTGTTGCCTTCTAGCAGCATTTTGGAGAACCTGTCCCTGCCTTGGTGGGGCTGGTTGCATCCACTTGGAGAGCTCTAGCAGCACCAACCTGCTCAGCCACGGCCTCCCACAGGAATCTGCACTTCCAGGGAAGAGATGCTCCTCTCTTGGCTGCAAAAAGCAAAGCCACAAGCTGGATCTGGCTGCAGAGAGGGAACCAATAGGAAAGACAGGAATAACATCAATGGGAAGTGGGGCAGGGTGCCTGCATCCCCTTCCTATCCTGCAGGAGATTGGGACAAAAATAATCCCTTTCCCGTGGTTGATTGTTTAGTAAGTAAAAGCAAGAATCACTCAACAAGAAAAAAACCCCAAGACACAACAAAAAGATGAACCAAGTAACACAATGGGATTTTAAGGGGTGGGGGAGACAATATTCCTGTAAAGCTTTTAATCATTTGTGGTCACAAAGAGCATTACAGTGGATTTACAAAAGGGTGGAATAAAAGGGAGGAAAGAAAACTTCACTAGCAAGTGCTAGGCTTATTTAAATCAAATTAAGACATAGGGCTTGAAGTTGTTTGTCTAATTAAAGGGAAAGTAGTCTTTAGGAAAACTAGGGTAAACCATTCTTACAGCAGCTGGGGCTGACAACAGGGAGCAAGGTGGGTAGGATGGGTGCAGAGCAGCCTGCCCCACGTCCTGGGGCTCCACACGCCTGTCCTACCAAAATCCCTCCCTGGGACACACCAAAGGGTCAATGTCACCTTCCCCAGGGGTCCTGCTCCAGGTACATCCCCACCACACCTCTGCAAACTGAGTCTCAACCCCCAGGCTGGCTCCGGGCCCATCACACCACTGTCAAGGGGCCAAACAAACATTTGCAGATTGTTTTTACATTTCTTAGTTTTGGGGTTTTTTTTAAAAGCTATCAAATTTTATTATTTTCTTAATTATTTCTTGTCCACAAAAATCTCAGGAGAGCAGGGTGCTGTGCAACAGCTGGCACAGGATGTCATCTCCTGCTTGGCTCTTACAACATGTGCCTTGATAATCCTGGGAAAGATTAGAAACTTGGCCCCGGGGCAGTTTCACTCATGAATCACCTGTGCTGCAGCAAAGGAAAAACCAGGCAGTTGGGAAGCTCATGAACTCCTGTTGAATGGGCCAGGGGCTCCCCAGCCCTGCACCCTTAGGAGGCAAATCCCCTCACCAGTCCCTCTAACACTTCCATGGGGCAGCATCTCACCAAGATAAACATCTTCCGGCCGTGCATCCCAACATTTCCAAATCCTATGGAGCTATCCAAACAGTAAAAGAAAAAACAACCCACCAGTAAGCCAATGACAACCCTCCAAAGGAAATTTCCTGCCAGAAAACTGTTATTATACCCCTCAAATTATAAACAGGTCCCATTAGGAGAAGTAGAGGGGGTTTATGTGATCCAGCAACTCGCACAGTAAAGACTGACCCATGCAAAGACTGAACTGGCAGGGTACTCCTGGTGTTTAGAATGGGAGAGTTTTCATCCCTCTTATTCCTTATCTTCCAAAGTCTTTTCAATGATTTTCAACCCCATGTCACACCCAGAAGCAACAGCATCTTATTTATTAAGCTGAGCTGGTGTTTCCACACTGGTCCTTGGAACAGACCCCCCACTGCCATCCTCCCCTTGCCCTCACCTTGCTGTGCATGAAAGCCTTATAGAGTGTATATACCCAAAATCTCATTCCTCAGGGGAAGCTGAACATTTGTCCAGGACTTGCAAATCTGGACTGAGTTACTGGCTCTCCCTATACTTTCATTCCTCTTGCCAGCAAGAAAAAATCAAGGCAATGAGCCCTTTTTTGGGAATTACCCAGGGCCAAACCCAGTGCAGAGTGGGAGATGCTGTGAGATGGGAACAACTAAATTCCCAGGAGGGATGGAGCACATCCCATAATTGCTGCTTGTTACACTGACTTCTACCAACACTGGGGGTTTTGCTACCAATACTGAATCACAGAATCATGGAATGCTTTGGTTTGTAAGGGACCTTAAAAGTCCATCACTTTCCAATCCCCTGTCATGGGCAGAGACACTTTCTGCAAGACCAGGTGCTCAAAGCCCTGTTCAAACTGGCCTAGAACACACTGGGTTTAAAGTAATTAATTTGGTTTTTTTCCTGATGGTTTATTGTGTCTTACAAATACAACTCTGTCCATTTCCACCATGTGAAGCATTGAGGACCTGAAGGAAGGATATCAGACCTCAAAACCATCTCAGGGAAAAGCATCCTCAGTTTGGGTCCCAACCCAAATCCCTTGGTGGATGTCACAGTCAAATATTCCAGCTCAGCCCTTAAATTACCAACCACACCCAAGGGCAACAAATTGAAGGGCACTGGGTCAGACCCAGCACCCAGCAAGGGAGAAGCCAAAGGCAGGGAACATCAGAGAGCCCTAAAAACACTGCTGCCTGCCACTGCTGCCTGCTTGTCCTATGGAAATCCAACATCCCCATGAAAATCCCCCCATGCCTGCCCACCTGCAATGCTTACAAAGCCTCTGATGGTCTGGACAAGTGCCCCGTTCAGGGAGCTAAACAGAAACAGAAATTAATGAGAGCTTTGGCTACTCAGCATGCTGGGGGTTAAAAAAAAAAAAAAGGAAAAAAAGAGGAAAGGAAAAAAATTGGCCATTGCACTGTTCCTGCCCACAGTTCCACACAATAGTGGCAGGAAATTATCCACTTATTCATTTTTCCAGGAAAATTCTACCTGTTGCCTCAGTGGTTCTGATGAGATGGTGGGAGGCACAAATAAACCAAACCCAGTTTCAGCAAAATAAAAAGAAAAAAATGTATATTATATGTATATATAGTATATATATATATAGCAATCTTGAGATATATATATATATATTTTAGAGGTCAGTCTTCAGATGGATTACAGGCCCTTTACCCTCCTGGGTAGTGGAGGGGCAGCCTGGGGGTATATTAGAGCAGGGGAAAGCACAGCTGGGGCTGGGAGACTTTTAAAGGTACTTGGGTTTCTTGGCCACCTGAAATGTTTGACAGGCTGCAGGATGTTGGGCACCACATTCAGGCATCTCCATCCTCCCAGGACCAAGGGAGCAGGACCAGTGCCCTCAAGCCCATCTGCTGGGAGGACACTACCAGCTCATGAACATAATGATGAGATGACCCTGATTTTATTTGTAATTGCCTGTTACTCCATGAGGGAACATTTAAAGAAATTTTTAAAGCCTACACTCTGGGAGATACTTAGGCAATTAGCCCTGACTATCATTAAACATGTTTTAAAATGGATCAGGAGTCTTCCTGATTGGAGCCAGAGGGAGAAATAATGTCCTTTAGTAGTACCAGGACAGTGTCCCCACTCCAAGTGAGGGGCCCATCCCTGTATCCCCTCCAGGGACATCGCTTTGGGGCAGCACCCACACTAAGGCTTATCCCACAGTGAGGAAGGGGCAGTGACTCAGAGGGTATTTCCCACTCTATCCCAGGGATTTTGGAGGTCCCTTTTTTGCAGGTAGTTGTGATCAGTGAGGTGCCTGGTGAGCTGGAGCCATTTGAACAAAAAGCCCTGGAAATCACATCAGCCACAGCAAGGGCAAAAGCTAGGGTAGGGACCAGCCTTGAATTTCCATTTCTGTTCTTTTTCTAATTGCTTAAGCAAAAACAGGTATCTGTGGAGCAGATGTGACCAAAGCCATCTTGGATGCAGGAGCACTGTGACACGGTCCCATACCTGGCAAAGAGCTGTCCTTGGGGCTTTTGCTGCAGCAGTGGAGATACCTGCTCCACATGGGCACAGGGTTTGTGTTCCAGCCCCTCAGCAGCCTTGGGGCCTCCTCTGGATGTGCTCAAGTGTCTCAATGTCCTCCCTAAACTGAGACACCCAGAGCTGGACACAGCACTCAATGTCCTTCCTAACCTGAGGGACATGAACTGGACACAGCACTCAATGTCCTTCCTAACCTGAGGGACATGAACTGGACACAGCACTCGAGGTGTGGCCTCACCAGTGCCCAGTACAGGGCAGGAATGACCTCCCTGCTCCTGCTGGCCACTCCATTCCTGATCCAGGCCAGGAGCCATTGGCCTCCTTGGCCACCTGGGCACTCTGCTGGCTCATGTTCAGCTGCTGTCACCAGTGCCCCCAGGTCCCTTTCTGCCTGGGCACTGTCCAGCCACACCATCCCCAGCCTAGAGCATTGCAGGGGGTTATTGTGGCCAAAATGCAGGACTCAGCACCTGGACTTACTAAACTTCATCCTATTGGATTCTGCCCATCAATCCAACTGTTCCAGGTCTCTGCAGAGCCTCCTCCCTTCCAACAGATCAACACACACTCCCATCTTGGTGTCATCTGCAAATTTCCTGCTGATGGACTCAATCTCCTGATCCAGACCATCAGTGAAGATATCAAACAGGACTGGCCCCAGCACAGAGCCCTGAGGGACAGCACTGGTGCCTGTCCCCAGCTGATGCAGCACCGTTCCCCAGCACTCTCTGGGCCTGGCCATGCAGCCAGTTCCTAACCCAGCAAAGAGTGCTCCTGTCCAAGCCCTGGGCTGCCAGCTTTTCCAGGACTGATACCTTTTCATGCTGACACCTTTCTCTAAAGACTGAAAGCAGCAGAGCTGGGGGGTCAAACACCTTCTGGTGCAGTCTGGGCCACAGTGCTATGGGCACAGTGAGGATGCAGGCACTGCTTTGTGCCCCCACTGTGCCAGTAGCTCTTACCTTGCTTCCTCTGTTGGCTCTCCCAAACCCTGTATCTCCCCTGCCTGTTTCCTTCTAAGTGGGTAGTACAGGGCAGAGAGAGCTCTCATGACCAAACACCTCCTTTCCTGTTTTATTTTACCCACAAATCCCAAGGCACCTGCTACAAAACCTCCTCTTACAGAGACCAGCACAACATTCACCAGCATCACTGGATCTATGATGCTCTCCTGGATAATCTGGCACCTGCTGTGGTTTAGTCCCACTTTAAAAAGAAGCAAAGACCAAATTGGTGGGCTCCCACAGGGAAAACTGTCTACCACAGGAATTTCACTTTCCATCTCCAACCAGGGCATTGCATTCTGCTGCCACCTTGATTTCCTTAAGCCTAGCCTAGGTGCATACCTTAATGTAATATAGTAAAATCATAGTAGGCTTCTACTATGCAAACAGAATGCAAAGTCTAGTGCAAAGAGAGATAGAAGAGGATCAAGTGCCCTTCAGAAGCTGTATCTCATCTCCCCCAGGATAAACACTTCCATGGCATGGCAGCTGCTGGGGGATCACTCTGCCTGTGGAGCTCCAGCAGCACTGCTTTCAGCTCCAGACAAGTTTCCACACTGCAATCTCACGGCAGGCAGGCGCAGAAGCTCTTGCTTCCAGCAACTGCTTCTTCATTTATTAAAGAAATTTTAAAGAAAAACAAGGGGGAGGGGAAAGTGTTAATTGGACCATTCCCACCATGGCAGGAAGGGATGCTGAAAGAACCATGCATGGAAAGCTGGATCCTGCCCCAGCAGCCCCACTGGCTGGGGTCAGTGGGGCCAAGATGAGCTTCATGGTGGCTGGTGGGTGAGCAGAACCACCCACCCACAGGGACCTGGGTGCCTGCACAGCTCCCAGAGCTGAGCCTCCCTCCCCAGGGGGATGCCCAGCCCCAAAACTCTGCCTGCACCAGGGAGCTCAGCACCCCTTCCCGTACAGAAGCACGCTGCCTGGCAGTTCCTAGAAGGAGAGACGCAGATCCGGCACCTCAAACGCCAGGGCTCAGGTTGCACTTCCCAGAAGCAAGAGGCATGGGGATGCCAAAATTAGCAGGCTGTTAATTCTAGCCCTTGGTACATCCCACTGCTCTAGTGGAAGGTGTCCCTGCCCGTGTTGGGGGTGGAACTAGATGACCTTTAAGGTCCCTTTCAAACCACATGATTCCATGGATCTATCATGATCCCTAACTCTATCATGACTGCTGGTTATTGCAAGATGATGCTGGCAATCCCTTGCTCAGTGAAAAAAATGAGGTGAAATTAACTCAGAAGCCATAGGATAACCTGCAAGGCAGGTCTTGGGATTGCACCAACCTGGGTTCCCAGCCCTGTACCCCCCTCTGCACCCTTCCACCAGCACTTGGGTCCCACCAGCATGCCTGAGTGGGTGCTGGAGCAGGGGGAGGGCAGGCAGACTCTGTTCCCTGCCTCTGGCTCAGCAGTGCATACACTAACACTGGGGTTATTTAAAGCCCAGTTTTAACAGCATTCAGCTACTGGTTGCGTGATCAGGATAAAAAATCGCAATCCTAATTCCTGGCCCCCGGTGCCTATGGCAACTGGTATCCGTCTCCTTGGAAACTAATCTCGTGGTATTTGAACAATGTACCAAGGGCCTTTAATCTCCCAAAGACTGTAAATCTTTATTCTAGCCTGCTCTCCTCCTACCCCAAGAGCCAATATAAAAAGCCTGTTGTTTTCCATGAAATCACCAAGAGCCTAACTTGAATTTTGTATTACATAGACACATGCTTTTCTGCTTTTTAATTTTTTTTCTCCCCACTAAATTAAGGAAAGATCCCATATATATGATGCCCCTGGTGTTGCAGCCCTGGCTCCACACCCTGGTAGGGGGTTTGCTTTCTCTGAACAGTGCTCAATGCCCTATCCTGGCTCTTGCCTCAACTGGCACATCCACCTTGTCCATCTAACCAGACACTGCTCCAGATTATTATTATTATTAATAATTATTAATTATTATCTAGCAAAAGGTTACTCAAACTGCAAATATGCAAAAACCTAGCAGCAGCAACTCATTGCTGGGCACAGAGTCTACAAGGGCTGAGCAGAGGATGCTCCATCCCAATCCCCCAAATGCTGTTGGGCTCCTTATCTTGCTCCTCAGCACTCAACCCCAATGCTTTTTTCTTTTGCAAAGCTGCTGTTGATGGCACCAGCCCCTCCCCAGCTCCCAGACACTGCTCATCACCCACTTTCCGCTCTGCACAGGCAATTAGTTTGCTCTGCAAAAGGTGGTCCCTGACAGAGAGATACCACATAATCTCATTATGTTTAATTTTATCTCTAGTATTTCTCTCTGGTTACTGGTGTCTCAGTTCTGAGTATTCCATGTGTTACAGGATGGGCTGTTTGCTAATCCAGGCTGGCTACATAAATAAACTCATTAAAAAAAAATAAAATGGCTTTTTAAAGGGATGAAAGAAGGCTCAGAGATGGGAGCATCTCATGCCCTGAGTTTCCCACTCCTGTCTGCTCCCTGCTCCCTTCTCCCTTATTTTATTTTATGGGATGAATCACAAAGGTGAGAGCAGGTCCTGGGTCATCCCAGCCCCACAGCTGGGATGTGTGCCGAGATAGTGCCAGCAGCTCCTTGCCAGCCACAGCCTCAATGCCTGCCCCAAGCTGGGCATCCTGCACAGGGAGGTGACTCACACTGGCAGTGGAGGAGTCCGGGGTGAAGCCAAGCACGCACCCGCCCTGGAATGACCTGTCAAGTGAGGCAGGTATTGGCAGAGGCACAGCCAGCCAGGATCCCCATTTCCTCCCCAGGCAGCCTCTGGCCATGACACCGGCCCCAAGAGCTGCAAACCCCGCCAGTGCTGCAGTTCTGACTGCTGGGTCACTGCTGCTGCCAGACCCAAACAGCCCCAGGCAGGGACATCAGGATGCAGCCCAGCATCCCAACACTGGGTCCTGCTTTGCAGCTCAAGGGACCCCACTGGCTGGTCATGTCACCCCCAGCCAAGGTGTCCCCACCAGTGGTGTGACCATCCCACAGCTCCTGTGGGGAGATTCTCCAATGTCTAACACACCTTGGGTGTACACCACAAGATCACCCCCACATTCACAAAGGCTTGGCTTTTTTTAACACTGAGCCCTGAGTGCCATAAACCTTGCTGTGCTGATGGCAGCTAGCCAGGGACAGGGACAGATGGATGGGACAGAACCACACCCAGGGACAGTTGCTGGCTGCAACCCCCCAACAACACCTCTGCCTCTGGGGGCTCTGAGGAACTGTGGGGAGACACAGGTACCTTCACCTGGGCAGGACAGCACAGCACAGCACCACCTTGAGGGTTTGCTGTGGTGCCAGGCTCTCACCTGGTACTCCCAGAGGGATTTGGACTGCAGTGCAGAGGGGAGTGTGCCAGCCTAGGGCAGATGCAGTGGGAGTGGCTCTGATCACAGCCCTGATTCAAAGGCTGCCTGGGCTGGCCCCAGGGAGCCCTTCGAGGATGGCTCGGGGCTGGGCAGGACCTGGCCCCAAAACAAGCCAGGTCCTCTCCCACGTGTTTCTGCCTGGAGTCACGTCGGGACAAGGTGACGTCGCTGTTGTACCTCCTCCTTCCCAGGGCTTGTCATCACTCAGGCTCGAACATGGCAGCTTGGGACAGCATTTCCCTTCCCTCACACCTTGACCCACTCCACAGCACTTGAGGCCCTTCTTTCCCAGGAATAAACTGGCCCAGATCAGCCCCAGTCCCTAAAACCCCTGTTTGCCAGTGGGTCAGCTCAGCTCCTGAAACCTGAAGCCATGCAGCCTTGCCCTTGTCCTACTCACAGTTTCAGAAAGGATTAGCCAGGGAAATCATTGGCAGAGGTGTCCCCCAACACCATGGGGCCAGCAGAGCCCAAGGTCTTGCAGAAACACATGTTCCCTCCTGCTAAATTCCAGCTTAATTCTCATTTCCATTGTGTTATGAAATACATTATCTATTGAAACTAAGTCAACAGTTGTTTGCATTTACATGTAAACACAGTGAATATTAGGAGCGGGGCCAGCATTATATTTGCATCCAAAATGCTGCTTGCACTGCTCTCTCTCCCTGGCTCTTCTCCATTTTTGCAGCTAAAGACACAAGGATGCAGGAGATGGTGAAACCCAAGGCCAGAGCAGCCCAAGAAGCAAGAAACCCCTTGTTTTTCCTCTATTTTTATTTTTCTGCGGCAGGAAAAGAAACATCCCTTTAAGCCCCCATACCACATTGACACGCACACCCCTTCATCTCAGGGCCAAGTCGAAACTGCTTCAAATTCCCAATGACACACATATCTTATCAGAGCTGCTTTGCATAATGCATAAATATTTATTTGCTTTTAATCCTGCAAAGCAAACCTGCCTTGTGGCACGTTTCCCTTAATCGGCAGCTCCGGCGCCCGACAAAGCGCCAAGAGAAGCGGCGTCCCAAATTCAGAGCCTGCTTTAGATGCAAGGGCAGGGAAATAAGCACCCAAGGTCCAGTACCCACCACCTCCTGGGGTGCCCAGGGCAGGATTGGGGTGCCAAAGCAACCATAAAACACCCTGGTTCCTTGCCTCCAGGCAAACGAAGAGCTTGGCTCAGGCAGCTCATAAATAACAGAAAATAAATATATCTGCATCGTGAAACCATGGGAGTGTGTGTGAGAGGTGCCTTGATGCTGACTTAGTTCCTCGCTGGTGATGCTCTCAGGAAGAGTGGGTTTGGGCCCTCAGAAAAAGAGATTTTGGGGGCTGAGTAAAGGAAGAGCACCTTGTGACAGGGAAGGCAGAGAGCACATGGCTTATTTTGGGGGTTCACAGCTCAGTTTTTGTACACGGGCTTGCTGAGTTGAAAAATGGGAACCCTGAATGGGGTGGGCAATGAAGGGATGTGACACCAGAGACCAACTCAGCCTCTCCACCACCCCAGTTCAGGACATTGCTGAGCACAGAGCCAAACCCTGTCAAGACCCACGCAGCCTCATATGCTACAAAACTTGTAGGAAGCGATAAATAAAGAGAATTTTCAAACATCAAATCACCCCAACACCAAAACCCCCAATTACCCCTTGCTCCAGCCAAAAGCACAGCAAGCAGCACACTCACCCTCATCCGTCCCCACTCCACAGTGATCACAGCAGCTACATTTGGACCCTTGGGACTGTGAATTCATTTCTCAATCAGTTCCTCTTAAATGGGTGGGAAGCAATTAAGCAAGGGGTGCAGCAAGGGTGTGAAAGCTGGAGCTGGCGAGCACTCAGCACAGCTCTTCACTCCACATGCAGCCAGAGCAGGCAAACACAGAACTGCTTCATAGTGGGCATATTTAAATAGGATTTATTTCAGCCACTCTGCCTCCTCCTCTGATAACTTGTTGACCCAGACAGAGCCCCAAAAACTGATTCAAAGCAAAATGCTGTTTTTCCTCGATGGGAGGAAGCACCTTAACCTCTAAGCCAGGGCCAGTGATTTGGCACTGGGAGGAGAAACCAGCACAGCCACCCTGAAGAGGCTTTGCCCAGGAGCTGAATGTGATCTTGCATCTCCCCAGCATCTTCAAGGAGTGCTTCCTACAGCCTCAAACCACCGCTCCCCCAGGTATCAGCACCACCAAGGAGGGATACTGCTCCATCCCAATGAACACCTCCCCCAGCCCCCATGTCCATTGCCTTGCTACTGAGGACAAAAAGCCCCCCAAAGTGGCAGCCTGTCTCTCTACAGCATCCTTTAAGCCCCTCCAAATACCAGTGGCACTGTACAGACTCAAGCAGAAAGCAAAATCCATACTGTGAAGGAAGGTTCTGAGCTTAAATGCCTGTCATAGCATCACTGGGAAAAGTGGGTTAGTAAAGGGGGAGGACAGAAAACCCATTGGCACACCCACAGCACACAGGGTTGGGAGGAATGGTGTTTGCTGGAAGGTTTTCCATAGGCGTCACAATGGCTCTCAGGCAGGGAGCACACACTGGGAGTACAGACTCAGCTTGGCACTCCCTGAACCAGATCCAGGCACAAACAGTGTTAGGGAGAGGAGGAGGAAGGGAGAGACCCCAGCAATGCGTCCTGGCTCACAGACAAGCAATGCTGTATGCACCAGTGGCTGTCATTTTGGTTCTGGGAGTGTGGAGCCATGGGGACATGGGGCAGCACTGTAGACAAGCAAGCCATCAGCCAGCACTTGGAAGAGAGTCACCCTCCTGCTCTCCTCACCTGCAGCCCTGACAGGAGACATTTTCCCTTCTGCTCTTCTGGACTTCCACCTCCAAAGTGCCAACAGGCACCAGCTTCCATGCCCCATGGGGACAATCCCACAGCAAAGTCCATCCAGTCTGAACACGGATGAGACCCCCACAAGGTGCTAAAGCCATTCCCTGCAGCATCCACAGCAGCAGCTCCCCACAGCAGAGACAATTCCACATTATTTTGAATGATCGTGTTTAAAATAATAAAGGACGCCTACGTGCTCAAGTGCATTGATGGCAACCCAGCACCAGCCCAGCAGTTAAAAATAGCTCTTTGCAGGAGTGTCCTGCCAGCCTTGACCACAGGCACCCTGAGGGACACACACTCTCTGCTCTGGCATCACCACATTAGGTCCATGGCGCACCCAAGGGCCAGCAAGTGTTGAAATATGCAGAAGAAAAGAAAAAAATTAACCAAAAGGAGGAAAAGAATATTCAAGGACCCTATGCTGTTAGGGGAGAGAGAAATAAATCAAT